>JAUMHM010000031.1:55961291-55973092 GCA_032362435.1 Melikaiella ostensackeni
TTAGGAATTTCATCAAAGTCTCTTGAATTCCCCCGAATTCTTCTAAATTATCTTCACTTTTACTGAAATGAATGGAATTTTTCGTATATTTTAAAACTAATTTGAATTTTCTCACATTCAACTTCAATTGTTTTAAATTCACTCTGAATTCTTATAAATTTATCGTGAATTCGTTAAAATTCAACTTTGGGTTAGAAGGTATTCATTTCTGTCACTTGTTCGCTTTAAATAGGTCAAATTTTTACTTTTTGCAAGTGACTTAGGCTGTGGCAGCCTTGTAGATGGTAATATGTGCTACATATTTCCTGAGTTTCGCTTTCGGTCCTTGGTTTTGTTCTTCTTGACATTAAGCAAAATTATTCTCGGAAGCAATCGATTTTTTTTCAGAAAATCACTAGGCAAAAGGGAAAAATGTGAAAATGATAATGTTGTATGCTTGAAATTTTTACAAAGAAAGTATTTTGCAATCCTTCGTTATTTGGCAACGCACCAACTATCTTGAAAATATTTGTACTTTTCACGCACTTATTTTTCGCAAAAGGAACTCAATGAAAGCATTCAACAAATATAGTGAGATTTTAAATTTAGGTTATTTGGTGCAGTGCCATATAGACATTTTTCAAAATTTTTACACTTTTCTGAGATCAACTGTGAGAGTTTGAATTCCCACGTGGAATAAAAAAAAGAAATCGTAAATATATATGCTCGTTCGCTCAACAATGCATTTCGAAAAAAAATTCTGCAATTTTTTGAGAATTTGCAGGTAATTTTCAAATGATTGTAAAAAGTAAAATAAGAAATGTCGGTCAATTTGTGAAATACGTGTCTCTTTTTTTACTCTTGAATGATATATCCAAATACCAGATGATTCTGACACCATGGCCTAGACTTTTCTTGAAATTTTGTATGATTTGAAATGAATTAGGGTTGTTAAATTATTTTAAACAATTGAATTCATCAATAATACATTACCTACTCTCCACTTCGGAAAAAGAAAATGTGGTTTCAATAATTTAATTTGTAGCAAAGTGAAAGGTGAATAAGTAATATTTTAAATATTACAAGGACATTGTGTTGTTTAATCGTTACTACAAATAAAAAGAAAATATTTTACGTGAATTCGTTTCTAAATAGTGAAAATATTTATCTACTCCTATATATTCAAATCGAAGTTGAAAAAAAAAATTTGTAACAACTCTATTGTGATAAATTCAGCTACGAATAATACGGAGTATGAAGCATATAAAGATAGAGAATATTGACAACTAATATTTTCTGTTCATCCAGTAAAATGGGATATAGGAAGCAATTGGGTTTATATAAGATTTCTTCTTTTTCTCAACCTTCGAAAACCCTCTTGGTATTCCTATAAGGAGATATCGGTAAAAGAGTCGGGTTCCAGTAAGTTTGATTTTTCTTCTCCGTCTTCTTCCATCTTCTTTCCTTTTCTTTACCTCTGTTCTCAAGTATAATAATGTCAGAAGCGCGACTGCAGTCGTCGGTCCTGTTTCCAACAGATGGAGTGGAAAGAAAGGTAATTACAAATGGTTCCACCTTTCTTCCCCAGTCTACATTACTTTCCACTAAGTTCTGCAGCATCGTTCTTTCTTCGCTCTGCCTCTGGCTTGAGATCACGTATCGGCACCTGGAACTTGTTCTCTCAGTTTGATGAACGCCGAACTACCGGAACATGAAACCGAAAGAATTTCCTGTAGCTAGCCTCGGACTAATAGAGTTCTTTTCCGTACATTTGAAGTGATTTCTTTTTCCACCATCAACTATCAATTTCACTCGTTATCTACAAATAAGACCTCCTATCGTCCATACAACCTTTTTTTAAAATGACTTTTAAGTAATAACCCATGTAGCAGCTTTTCAAAACAACCCTATGAAAAACAATCCTTAGAAAACCAACATAACATCAACCACTTTTGAATAACACAGTTTCTACATCAACCACCAATAATGACATCTTTCTGTAGCAATTGCTAAGTACATTAGAGCGTAACAATACTCTTTCAGCAACATACGCCAATCAAACACATATTAGCTTTTTTGACTCGCCAATCACGAATTTGTCCACAAAAACAGAAATGGAATATAAGCTAAATTTATTACCTAAAATACATAAAACGGTTTGTTAAACAAATTATGAACGACTTTCTGTGGACTTCCTTTTCCCGCTACCCTACTCGTAAATCAATATATTCAGGGATCACATTTCGTTCACTGCGTTACCTTATCCCTCTTTTTCCGTTAAATTTGAAAAATCCCATGAAACATCTAAAATCGAGAATCTTGACCCAATTTCCCTCTTTTCTCCTTATATAAAAAAGTCCCACAGCCACCAGCAATGATGACAACATCTCTCAATAGCAATTGCCAAGTACATTAAAACGCCACAATACTCTCTTAGAAATATCCTCCGATAAAAATCCATATCAGGTTTTTTCTCTCTCTGGTCACCAAGTTTTTCACAAAAGCCGAAATTAGGTATAACTAATTTAAAAACTAAACAGCATAGAACAGTTCTTCGAATAATTTGTGAACTGCTATTGATGAAATTTTTTTTCCGCTACCCTACTCGTAAATCAATATTTTCAGGCATCATAGTCCGTCCACTTTTTCCCCTTAAATTTGAAAAATTTCCTGAAAACTTGTACAACGAAGTCCTACAGCAACCAGCAATGATAACAAAATCTCTCTATAGCGATTGCTAAGTACATTAGGATGTAACAATAATTATCTAGAAATACCCCCCAATGTGTCGCTGATATCAAAGTTTACAAAACATCAATCAGATGTAATTCAATTTATCAACTCAAATTTATATAACCGTCCTTTAAACAATTTGTGAACGACTATTAGTGGATTGTTTGTTTCCGCTGATCTACTCGTAAATCAATATATTAAGGATCTCAGTCCGTCCTCTTTTTTAATTAATCCTCCTTAAAACTCCTAAAATCGAGAACTTTGATATAATTTTTCCCTCTTCCCCTTATAAAAAAGTCCTATAGATACCAGTAATGATAACAACATCTCTCTATAGCAATTTACAATTAGATTAAAACGTAACAGTACTCTTTTGAGAATATCTCCAAAAAATCTATATCAGGTTTTATGTCTCGCTGATCACAAATTTGTTAACAAAAACAGAAATCAGATGTAACTAAATTTATTGACCAGAACGCATAGGTTCTTTGAACAATTTGTTAACGACTATCAGTGGACTGTTTTTCCGCTACTCTACTTGTAAATCAATATATTCAGGGATCACAGTCCGTTCCCTCTTTTATCTGATCCCATTCTTTTCGCTTAAATTTGAAAAGTCCCTTAAGACACCCAAATTTAAGAATTTGGACCCGATTTTCCCCATTACCCCTTATTTGAGAAAGTCCTACAGTAACCTGCAATTATATCATCATCTCTCTGTAACAATTGCTAAGTGAATTAGAAAGTAATATTTAGAAATCTCCACCAGTAAAACTCATATCAAATATTTTGTTTCGATGATCACAAATTTCTTCATATGAACCGAAATGAGACATAATTAAGCTTATTAACTTGAACGGATGGAACGGCCCTTCAAACAATTTGTAACAGACTATCAGTGAACTGTTTTATTTCGCTACCATACTCGTAAATCAATATGATCAGGGATCACGGACCGTCCCCTTCGTTACCTAATCCCCCTCCTTACCCTTACATTTGACAAATCCACCACAATACCTAGAATCGAGAACTTCGACACAATTTTCCTCTTTTATCCTTATATAATAAGGTCCTACAGCTACCAGCAATGAGAACAACATCTCTCCATAGCAATTTTCAAGTCGATTCAAACGTAATAGTACACTTTTAGAAATATTTCCCAGCAAAACCTATATCAGGTTTCTTGTCTCGCGGTTCACAAATTTGATGACAAAAACAGAAATCAGATATAACTCAATTCATTAACAAGAACACAAAGGTTCCTTCAACAATTTGTGAACGACTATCAGTGGACTGTTTTTTCTCCGCTATCCTACTTGTAAATCAATATATTCAGGGATCACAGTCCGTCCCCTCTTTCACTTGATCCCATTTTTTTCCCTTAAATTTGAAAAATCCCTTGAAACACCTGGAATCAAGAATTTTGACCCAATTTTCCCCTTTAACCCTTATATGAGGAAGTCCTACAGCAACCTGCAATGATATCATCATCTCTGTTACAATTGCTGAGTACATTAGAAAGTAATATTTAGAAATATCTCCCAGTAAAACTCATATCAAATTTTTTGTCTCGATGTTCACAGATTTGTTCACATGAACCGAAATGAGATATAACTAAATTTATTAACTTAAATGCATGGAACGGTTCTTTGAACAATTTGTGAACGACTATCAGTGGACTTTTTTTTCCGCTACCCTACTCGTAAATCAATATGATAAGGGATCACGGTCCGTTCCCTTCGTTACCTAATCCCCTCCCTTACCTAATCCCCCTTCTTTCCCTCGCATTCGAAAAATCCCCCAAAACACCTTGAATCAAAAATTTCAACTCAATTTTCCCCTTCTTTCTCCTCATTTAATAAGCTCCTATAGCTACCGCCCATGATAACAACGTTTCTCTATAGCAATTTCTAAGTATATTAGAACGTAACAAAACTCTTCTAGAAATATCCCCCAATAAATCCATATCAGGTTCTTTTTCTGGCTGATCACAAATTTGTTCACAAAAAGAGAAGCTAGACATAACTAAATTTATTAACTAAAATGCATAGAACTGTTCTTCAAACAATTTGCAAATCATATTAGTGGACTGTTTCTTTCCCGCTATCCTACTCGTAAATCAATAGACAAGTCCTACGTAATTTTTGCCACAGAATCGAATGGCTCTATGGGTATGTTAAGCTAACGTATCTACATTGTGTTGTCGAGTTATGACGTATATCATAATCGAGAAATCATTTAGGGCTAAATTCGTCCCCTATTCACAAACTAAAAGCTCCGCTTCTTCTAACAGGCGTTACGCTGGCTTAAAATTAAGCTTATGTAACCCGACGTGAAAATGACATTGAATTTAGTTACAACCTATATCATAATCATGGGCTCATTTGGGCCTTTCAAAAACCACAAAAACAAATCTTCCAAAATCAACTTCTGACACTCAAAAACTACCCGTAATACAAATTATGCAAATGCTGTAATTCTTGCATACTATGTTCAAGTGCTCATTTGGGGCTCTCTAAAACCACAAAAACACACCTTCTAAAAACAACATCTATCACTAGAAATGAGCTCTAAGCTAGAATTATAGATTTATTACCAGAAAAAATACATTTAAAGATTGGGATATTGTTTACTTCTACTAAACACTCACAAAACATGTTCTGAAAACAACCTCTAATAATGGAAATCTATCCCCAAAATCAAATGACAAATTTAACGGGAGAGTGGATACATAAACTTCGGGATTGACAATACCCACTAACAAATTTTCGAACATCCAAATACTTAAAAACAAAAATTATATGTTTAGCAGATCAGATCAAATTATTGAAAATCAGTTTCTAACACTGACCCCTGTGATCACTATTAAAAATTTTAATAACTTTTTTAAATTCCTAAGTCTTTCTCTGATATTTCTTAAGTTTCGGATAGGTTTTGTCAATATTTCGAAACCTCACAAATTTTTTTTTCGTTCAAAATATAAATAGCGCGGAATTTAGGGCTCACTTAAGACTCATTAATTGCCCTACTGTCAAAATTTAATGCTCTGCTTTAAGAAAAAACTGAAGTGACGCTGGCTTAGCGTTAATTTGCCATATGAAAACCAGACAAGTATTGATTTTATCAAATTTCTTTTTATACCACAATTAAGGGCTTATTTAGAGGTCTAAAAGAACACAAGAACAAATCTTCTAAAATCAACTCCTATTACTTAAAAACTAACCTTAATACAAATCATGCAAACGTCTTGAATTTGACCATACCATATTTAAGGACTAAACCTTTAATGCCATTTGTTTAAAGAATTTGAAAAAAACACCCATACACAATTTTTTAAAATTTAATCCAATTTAATGAGGGAAATTACTTAGCTTTTTTGTATTCATTTATTCATACTGCCACCTTTTTATAATAAAATTATTATCAGTATGTTATCAACATACTCTGAACACACTAAATCTGTGTGATTTTAAAGAGCCCTAAATAAGTCTTCAATTATAGTATGAAAATAAACTTGATAAACTCAATACTTGTCTAGCTTACATATGTCAGCTCAGCGTTTCAAAAAGCACAGTTATTTATAAAAATTACGAGAAATTATAAAGCATTGCTTAAGCTGCGGAAATCATACAGAAATAATAATGTTTTTTTTTTCAAAAATATAACGGAACGTAAAAATAGCCCCCTATTTTCAGAAATGGAATTTTTAACCCTTTGAACTATTGCTAAAACCTATTTAAGTTGATTTATCCATTCTCCCCTTAAATTTGTCATTTTATTTTAGGGATAGATTTCCATTATTGAGGGTTGTTTTCAGAAAATGTCTTTTGAGTGTATCGTAGAGCTAAATAATAGACCCAACATTAAAAAAAAGATTCTAATACTTTTCTGATTTCAGTTTAGAGCTATTTTTTTATTGATAGGTGTTAGTTTCAGAAAAGGACCCCGCACCTAATGTACAGAAAATGGCATTTAGTCAAAATGTCTAATCATAATTTTTTTTTACAACCCGGAACCTGCTGATAAGTAGTTCGAAAGAAAATTATCAGAAAAGTGGACAGTTTTTGCTCAAGCAATTGCCAATCTTCCAACTTTTACATGTAGTCAAATAAAAAAATTCGTCTATTATTGGAATGTTACCTGTCTCAAAAACTTTTAGTGAGATTTGGTTCGGTGCTTCATATTTTGTAGATGAGACCCACTGAAACAAATGTCTTGTAACCATGAACTTGCCAGATTCACAATTTCGTCCATACATGATGTTTGTGGGTTGTTTGAACAACGCTTAAAGATTCAAGTGAGGATATTAACATTTTCTAACAATTGAGATCGCAGGAGTTTTTTAAATTAAACTATTAAAATCGGAAGTCACTTCAAGATTGGTGCAGGAAGTGTCTCTTACCAGGCAAAGTGCTTGAGTTTATCTTGGGGGTGGCTTCAACATTCCTTGATATTCAAGTTAGGAAATCGACATTTCCTAACAACCAAATCCACGGGAGATTTTTCATTAAACTAAATACTTTAAACAAAAAATCTCTCGTGGATATGATTGCTGAGAAATTTCGATTTCCTTGGTAGAATCTTAAAGGGATGATACGACAACCCTAAAAATACATTATCGATGGATAGTATCGGTCCTCTAACCAGGTGACCTATAGAAGATTAACTTCGACTTTTAAAGATGATAGTGCCGCCCGAAATATAGAAATAAATATTTTTTAAGCTCGTCGATTGAATTCTGCATTAAATGAGCCCTAGTTAAATTGATTCCATGAAAATTATATTAAAGATTTTAGAATTTATTTGCGCTATTAAATTTTGAAGAATTTTCACGGGTTCTTGAAAAAATAGATTTTTTGTGTGAGCATGCTGAACTCAAAATATTTAAAATACAGAATACACGCAATAGTTTGATGAAAAAATCTCTTAAATAACTGAAAGTTTTTGGGAAGGATAAGATTGCAATAGTAGGTGCATTTTTCTATTAGAATACATGTCAAAATTGGAATTTTGGCAACTTTTTTTTTAGCAAAAACTGTCCATTTTTCAGATGATTTTCTCCCCAATTATTCATCTGCAGGTTCGAAGTTATGAAAAAAATTATAATTATACATTTTGACTAACAGCGATTTTTTGTTCATTTGCTTCAAGGTTTTTTGTTTTTGCTGTTATAGAGAGCCCTAATTAAGTACTTAGATGTCGTGTGGTAAGATTGAAAACCTTTGCACAATTTGTATAAAGGGTAGTTTTTGAGTGGTAGGAAATGATTCTGAAAGATTTGTTCTTGCTGTTTTGGAGAGGCCTGAGTGAGTCCTGAATTACGATATAGGTTATAACTCCGTTCAATGTTATTTTCACATGTCGTTACATAAGCTTAACATACCTCGGCGCTAACAATTATTTCGTGAATCTCTATATCGCATAAATTATCTGAACGACAGTTGTTTAAACAAATGAAATCGATTTTTTTCCGATAACAATATATCGTTTGTAATATTACTTCTTTACATCCTGTATTGGATGTAGTAGAGATTAAAAAGGAAGACGTACTTCAATATTTTGTGTTCATTAGCCGTTCACCTACTTGACGAGAAGTTTTGAAAATGAGAATAGAAGGAAAATGTGCCTCGTGAGGTGAATTTCACAAGTAGTACTTCTAATGCATAATCGAAAATTGCTGGTGAGAAGCAAAGTCTAGCTCCAGAAGCATAAGGAAGCACGTGATCTTAGAACCTTGGGGCACATGCACTGGCTATGCCGGATTGCTGGTGTATCACCTTCCTAGTTTCTGAACCCAGTGACCGAAACGCATATTTCGCAATCCAGTCACGTCCTTTCAAGACTCATGAGTTAACGAAGCACTCTGCACTTCGCTGGAAGATAGAACTGCTGCTACCACTAATTCTATGTATACATTGAATTCACCATCTTCAACCCTCGTTACACTCAGAACTCCCGTTTGCACTTAGGTAGACAAGTTTAACGTAAGCGACCCCAATATAATCTCCTGCTTTAAAAACTTCCTCTTTTTCTTATTAGGAACTATAAGTAAATGCACTCGCGCGAAGCGCACATTCACGTCCCTGTATTTTTGTTTCCTAATGTTAAAAACATAAACAATTTAAATACCACTACGAAGTACTGTGGGTGTTTGCAATATGGATACATTTCCTTGTGCTCATTTTATGAGCACTTTGCTTGCTCAAAGGAATTAAATAAACTTGCTGTCTTATAGAGGGAGATTTATTTTCGCTAACGAAAAAAAACTGATCCTCATTTCATCAAGTTGATGTTTCTGCCTTGTACCGAAAATCTTATTATGTCTATTATTGTTATACCATTACACTGAATTCATATAGGGGTGAGCGTAACTCGTTTGTTACTAGCCTCGTTATACTACCGGGGATCAAGGAACTTATGTGGTAAGTCTAAGTAAAGGGCGTGTAAGAGAATTACCCCAGATGAGGAGCTTCACTCAGCTTAAAAATGTTAACTGTGAGGCATAATAAAGTGTAGTAGATTCCGTTGAACTTCAGTACTTTCGGATAATTGAAGTGACAACAAAATTTATGGTATTTTATTTCTACTGTTATATAAAAGAGGGTGGGAAGATTATCTGTAATGTACGATCCACTACTCGAAGTGAAAATATAACACATGAAGCTGAAATTTCAATATTTAATTCCGTGCTCGCGCTCACTGTGAATGTGGTTAGTATGCAATTCCTGCGAAATATATGCGGCAATATATGTCAAAAATGAGTGGGTTCTCAAAGAATATGGTGTAGAAGCAACATTAATTGGCAGAAATAAAAGAAATTTGCTGAGATGGTTTGGTCATGTTGAAAGAATGAATGAAGCACGTTCAACAAAGCAAGTATATTTGAGTAAGATGAATGGTAGCTTACCTAGAGGTAGACCGAAGAAAGAATGATTTGAATCTATAAATAAGACTCTATAGTCAAGAGATATAAAGAGTCGTATAAACACAAGAACTTGCATGAAAAGATGTATGGATGTAAAGGGAGCAAAATATGTATGCAAGAATAAGGATGTCTGGACAATTGTTTATAAGAAAAAGAGTAACGTCTAAAATGAAGGACTTTGGATACGAATTTTCAGAAAATCAGAGAGAGCTATCAAACGGTCAATCAATGTGTCTTGTTCGAACGAGTAACTTTATAAATTACAGTAGTGTGCAAATATTGAATAAGTTTTCCTTGTATGAAGAAGTAAACATTTCTGTTCAGTTTCACATATCGCTATTGATAGATCAAGAAAGGTCATCAATGGTTCCTTAATAGATTACATAAAATACAGTACTATTATATTACTATTATCGAAAAACTTTTTCTCATAAAAACAAGGTAATAATTTTGTTTCGAAATTTAAAAGAAGTATTGATAAATCATGGAAGGTCATGGAAGTTTCGTCAATAGCTTATTCGATGCGTCTCGAAGACGCGAACAAACGCACTAGATACAGTGTTGTTACATTTTGATTACCAAGAAATTTTTTCTCATATAAACAAGGCAAACATTTTTTCTTAAATTTCTAAATGCGAAAAAACTCCTTCTAATTGGCACTATAGAAAAATTCGCGACACAAAAAACACATGAGAAGCGAGAGGAAACGTAGGAGCATCAATGTGGACAAAGTGAAATGACTTAAACTACTTTCTAGTCCTTATTAGAACTTGAAAATCAATGATAAGCCTTTCCATGCAAGGGAAATAACATTATTTTGCTCCATGTGCGACGACAATTTTATGAGATGTTAAACTAAAACAATGACATAATAGTATTGCATGAATAAATGAGTGAATGTATGAATTTGAAGATTATTATTATTGATTTCCATTTTCAATGTCTACACTCAGAAAATTTCTTGGGCAATTTGGTCCCTGTGCAGTAGAGGTTTGAAATTAAGGGATCTGAGGAAGGATACAGCAGTTAGACAACTTTGATCCCTTTATCCTTTTATCCAGCTCCCAAAGAAGCAAAGAAAATTTGTTCTTTTCATCGATATCTACCAGATATTTTTCGAGTCATTAAAGAAACATATTAGGGGGATAAAAGATTCATTAAAGCTGATTCTATTCTTGAATCTCGGAATAAACAGCCTTGAGAAAATTATATTTGAGCTCTCTAGCACGAAAAAAATTAAGATTTTCGTATCTTTTCGTTTCCGGCGGCAATAGCGGATGGTGACATCAGCTGGTGTTCATGTAGTTTCCGCTTGGCTGAATCTTGGCTTATCTGAACCCCGCATTCTTTACACTCCGATAGTCAATAGTCCGTAATTGGGTTATCGTAGTGACCGGCGGTACGATACATTCGGCATGATTAATCTTCACCCATGAATACACCTATTCACACTTCTTTCGTTAAATCAAGATTTCTGGTTCTTCTTCTTGATCAGTTCAGGAATTTAAATTTTGATTGTTTACTATTGGTCAGTAATGTGTAACTCAAACCAAGTACATCGTACAAGTTGGAGTGTTGTGAGCAACGGATAATCGAAAGGCGGTGGTTATCGGATAAGAAACTTTGATCGTAGCGGAATTTCATCGGCATCATCCGATAATCGTTACCTTTCTGAAAGTTTGCTCTGCCTTATATTTTTCTTGGACTTCGAAGACGAGCCAGTTTGAAAGTTTCATTCGTGCCAGGTTATCTGATTCTCCCATCGGATTCGACCCCCAAAGTTAAGGTGAAAGGGCTTATATAGTTACTTTTCGCCTCTTAATAGTTACTTTCCCTTCGGTTTACTCTCAACACTCGCCAGTATCGGCAACATATACGACTTATAACCACTCTAAAAAGGATAGGTATCTGTTTTATGATCGTGGTCTGACTTATCTCGTCATCTATGTCGAATCGGTTTGAAATCTGCGGACAGGAGAATCGAAGAGGACTGGTCTTCTCTTTCAAAAGACTGAGAGACTAAAGTAAATTGAGTAGTCGGAGAGTATGGGTAGGTGGTCTTCGTCCATACCATTTTATTCAATGATGCTGCGCAAGGTGCACTCTGATAAAGGAAAAACACACATCGGATTATCCATGGAGTTCCTTTCATTGTGAAATATTT
>JAUMHM010000031.1:55978203-56011848 GCA_032362435.1 Melikaiella ostensackeni
GTATTTTTGATTTTAAAAATAAAGTCCTAAAACATTTTGATCAAGGTGGTATTAATTTTTTGCAAAAATAGAAAATCGCTTCCGAGAAATCGGAATGCTGAATGAGAATAAAAAATGTTTAATCTAAAAAATTATTCTGTTGCGAGACAATCAAAATTGAAAACCTCATATCACAGTATGACAGACATTTTGGCCTAAAAAATCCCAGAAAAAAAGAACATATGGTATATGTATTTTTTCCCAATAAATAATTATTTCGAGTTACATCAATGCTAGAAGGTTGATAAAAATTATGACTATGTTAAAGCTTTAACTAAAATTTTATTGCGAATTTTTTTGTAATTATTATATAAAAAATAATATTTAAAAAAAATTCTTTTAGCACAATGTATATTTCATTCTTCAGAATTTTTTCATGCAATAAACCCATTTTCTGAAAAATTTTGATTATCTGGTTCTGTACTGCAATCCTTCATTTTAAATTTTATGTTCTACAATTTATTTTATTAAAAATCATGCATGCTCATTGCGGATGCTTACAAATTTAAAATTTAAAATTCATGACTTTCTACATTTTTTTATTAATTGAAGAGCTTCAAATTTGTAATTTTTTTAACTGGAGCTTTTGGAATCTGAAAGGTTTTGAATTATTTAATAGTTTCTAAGTTTTGGTTTTCATTTTTTCATGAATTAAAGAGCTTCATATTTGTCAAAATTTTGTTGTAACTGGAGCTATTATAATTTGAAAGCTCTTGAATTATTTGATATAAAAACGCCTCTTGTACTCGATGCCTTCGTTCTGCCTGTCGAAAGAATTATAATGGTCGATTTTTCGTACATAAAATTTGAATCATCTATATCTTGATTCCTCTTCTTTCCCGTGTTTAATATTATTTTAATCTGTATTTTTGAACGAAGTATTCAATGATACTGAAAATATTTAGTTTACGCTCACTGAATTTCGGTCAACCTGAGCACGGCCAATTTTTCATCTGTTGTTTGATTTGAATTCAAAATATAAAGAAAAATAATTATGAGATCATAACGTCATATTTTAAATTTATATAAAGAATATCCTATATTATTTGATAACTGGTTGAAGGTAGAGTGAAATCATTCTTTGATCATAGATTCTGAAAGTACAAAGTTCGGCATAATTTGAAATATCAAATTTAAAAAAAAAATTCAAGTTGGAACAAAGTGGGCAGATCTTCTGAATAAAATAATTCGTTACGCGCACGAAATACTTGAAAATAAACGCGTTGAGGTAAATGGAAGAATTAAACAGAACAGTCTATTTCAAATTTTAAAAAAAATTCAAAATAATGTACGTAAATCTCCGAAACTATTTTCTTCAATAAGTAAAATATTTGGAAAATTTATTTCATTTTGCTGCACAAATAATAGTAGAAATAAACTACTCATCGTAAGTTTCATTGTCATTCCAATTATCCGAAAGTATAGAGGTTCTACGGAATGTAATACAGTTCATAAAGTCTTACAGGTAATTATCCCGTAGAAAATGAAAATTTTCTATGTTTAAACATGTGATATAATCGAACTATGTCTATAACAATCACTTATAGCAATAACAATTGTTCTCGATTAGCTTTCGGTCATGATCAGTTATTACTTTCACATAATTCAACGACAAAATAAGTAGAAATAATGGACTCAAACACCGAAAATGCAAAAAATGTCAGTTTTGCCCAATAATTTCATAATATACTCTATGATGAAAATTTCTGTTTATAGAGAGCAAATTTACTAATTTTATGTGTTTTGATAAAATATTACTGAAAAGAGTTAAGTAGGTAGTATAAATATAAAAAATTAGGGTTTATTGTCTTGCTTAAATTCTAAATAATTTCTTTCATTGAAAGCACTTTCTGAGAAAGAACATTTGTGAACATTTTATTCTCATTTTAATATCGTATGTAAGAAGTAGCAAATAGTGAAAGCTCACTACGAAAGTGAATTAAACAAGTTTGACCCCATTTGTGTTGCCATTGAAGATTATTAATTTGGTTGGTCTGCGGTTAGCTTAATTTTTGAATGGCTCAAGTCCATAATAATGGCAATGTATTGTAGACATGTATGCACACCACATAAATTGCGGTAAACTCTCCGTGGCTGATGAACTAACCGATAATGAAGTTTGGAAACACAATTTTCGCGTCATATAGATTGTGTTTCAAAGTGATTACAAATTTTAATAGAAAATATTGGAATAATTGGACGAATCTTTTATACCTCGACATAATGCAAAGAGTAAGCTCACATTTTGGGATAGTAAAGTTTTATATATGGTAACAGGTTCATGAAACCGGATAATTTCAACGGCTAACTAGTGCTCATTACGGGAAAATAAAATATATAAACATAACGCTCATTACGTCAACCTTTATGCCACAATAATTACGGATTTAACAATAATTTGTTTTTATTTTTTAATGGAGGGTATCGAGAGGTAAAGAGCTTTGACCTGTGACCTCTTACTTTTATCCTCTCATGTATGATTCTCACCTTTGACTATTAGCCTTTGAACCCTGAATTTAGTGATGCTGTTCGATACGAGACTTTTTCGATATCGTGTCAGAAAATCTCGGTTTGTTCTCGTATCAATATCGGTTTCCAAGACTCCAGTATCGGTTTTGTCTCGTATCGATGCGGTACCGAAAAACCGATATATCGCTCAGTATCGTATCGGGATTTCGAGACTAAACAGCCAGATGGTGGCTTCCTCCGGTACAGCAGTAGAAGGGGAACGGCGACGAGTTTCAAGTATACCTGAGTACCAAGAACCTTTCCATTTAATGTTGAGTTCTGAACGTACAAACTTCCAAGGATGGAAATATATTTTCCTAATTATATTTTCTATATAAATATTAGTACTGCTTAGAACATAATATGCATTATAAATTAATTTATAATTGAATTACTTTAAATTACATGAACGACTATTTTTGAACTGTTATTACATAAGAAAGCAATTAATATAAAAATTTGTTCATTGTAACGTTCAGAACTTGAAGCACATTTCCTTTCAGATTTTTAAGCAATTTATCAATGGTTGTAACCAAATCATTTTAAAATAAACGTGAAATATGTAGAGCTGTTTCAATATAGAAATGCAACTTTTTATCGTAGTAAAAGGGTGGCACTTTAAACGAAGTAACTTTTGTAAGTTTACCCATAAAAAATATCTTCCAATAATAACATACATACTAAACAGTGGCGTAACTAGAAATGCGGAGGCCTCCTGCAAAATGTTTTAGGAGGCCCCTTTAAAAAAAGAGTAGTTCATACAATACTGTAAGATTTGAATCGACCCCCCTCTTCCTCCCAAATCTTACTAAAATTCTATAAGCCTAGGGAACGAACATAAATATGAATTCTGTTAATTAAATGAACGTAGAACCTTAATCAAATTAGTTTTGTAAGAGAAAATTTCAAGATTTCGAAAATAATATTTCAAAAGTATTAAAAATACGAACTTCAAAGTTCATACAAGCTATAATTCTTTAGCCTAATAATTTCCAAAATTCCTATTTGTACTAACCTCAGGCTTCATATTCTTCCTCATATCCCACTCTTTTGTCATTTTTCTTATTTTCAACTCAAATGTGAACTGAATAAATAGAACACAATAAGAAAATAAATCTATTTTCATTTGAAAGTTCATTCTTCTTAGTTGAAAGGTCAACTATTATATTTTTGGTTATTATAATATATAATTATATATTCTGGTTTGAAAATTTATCCATTTCGGTAGAAATTTAATTATTTTTGAACAAAAATGCAAATGTTTGGTAGAAAATTAATCTGTTTCCGTTGAGAAAATATTCGTCTTTTTTTGTGAAATTTGAGTGCTTTTTATTTTAAATTATAATCGTTTCCAATTAAAATATGAACCATTACCTTCTTCGTTGTAAATTCATCTCTTTTGGTTGAAAATTCAAGTACTTAGTTGAAAGTTGAACTACTTTGTTAAGAATTAATTTTTTTGGTTAAAGATTCATTATTTTAGTTAAAAGTTCATTTCTTTGAAAAAAAATTTAACTGTTTTGTTGAAATTTCGTTTTTTTTTAAATTTATATTTTTTAGCAAAAAATCTAATTATTCAACTGAAAATTGGTTTTTTGGTAGAAATACAATCTTTTTGTTTGAAAATTCAACTATTTGGTTGAAAATTTATGTATTTTGTTGAGAATTAGTCTATCTGGATGAATTCAACCGTTTTAGTTTCAAAATAAAAATATTTTTTCGTTGAAATATCAACTATTATGTTCTTCGTTGAGAATTCATCTATTTTGTTTGAAAAGTAAACTACTTCGTTGAGAGATAAATTATTTTGTTCATTTTTTTTTTGGTTGCAAATTCATCAGTTTAGTTAGAAGTTCATGTCCGTGGTTGATGATTTAATTATTTTGTAGAAAATTAGTTTTTTTGTTGAAAATTTATCTTTCTTAGTGGAAGATCAAGGTATTTAATGAAGAATTCATGTATTTTGCTGAAAATTCGTCCTTTTGGTAGAAATATAATCTTCTTGGTTGAAAATTCAACTATCTGGCTGATAATTCATGTATTTTGTTGAAAATTCATATTTATTGGTTGAATTCAACTGTTCCAGTTTTAAAATGAAAATATTTTGTTGTCGAAATATCAACTATTACGTTTTTTGTTGAGAATTCATCCATTTTACTTGAAAATTCAACTACCTCGTTGCAAGTTAAACTATTTTGCTAATTTTTTGTTGTTGTTAAAGATTCATCATTTCAGTTGAGAGTTAATTTCTTTGGTAAAAAATTGAAGTATTTCGTTGAAAATTAGTTTTTTTGGTAAAATTTTTTTTTTAGTTGAGGATTCAACTGTTTAGTTGATAATTTATGTATTTTGTTGAAAATTTATCTCTTTTGGTTGAAAGTAAAACCATTTTGTTGAAAATGTATTTTTTTTATTGAAGATTCATCAATCAATTAAAAATATTTTTTTTTTGGTTAAAACTCTAATTACTTCATAGGAGATTCATTTTTTCCTTTGAAAATTAATTTCTTGAACTGAAATTTAGCTATTTCATTTTTGGTTAAATATTAGCCTTTTTTAATTGAAAACTTAACCACTTGATAGAACATTTATGAATTTTATGGTGGAAAATTAATCTCCTATTATATTCTATCTTCTATCTATTATATTTTCGGGATGAAAATACAACTGTTTTATAGAAAATTTTTCTTTTTGGCTTGAGAATTGAACATTTTAGATGAAATTTTTCTTCTTCATTGACTAAAAAATCTTTCGAGGTTAAAAATTCAAATCTTTTGTAGGAAATTTCTTTTTTGGTTTTAAAATTCTTTTCTTCTTGGTCGAAATTCTATGTTTTTGTTTAAAAATTGAAAATTCATCTTTTTTGGTACAAAATTGATCTTTTTGGTTGGACATTCATATTTTCGGTTCGAAAATACAACTGTGTTGTAGAAAGTTCGACTTTTCGGCTTGAAAATTGAACACTTTGGATAAAATTTTTCTTCTTTATTGACTAAAAAATCTTTTTTGGTCGAAAGTTCAACTTTTTTGTTGAAATTTCGTCTTTTGGTTTAAAAATTCATCTCTTTTGGTCGAAATTTCATGTTTTTGGTTAAAAATGCAACTGTTTGGTTGGATATTAATCGTTTTAGGTTGAGAATTCAACTATTTTGTTGAAAATTCGTATTTTTTTGGTGAATTTGACTATTTGGTTGAATATTCATATATTTTGTTGAAAATTCGGCTTTTTTGATAGAAAATTATCCTTCTGTATTGAAAATTCATCTTTTTCGTTGAAAATCCATCTGTTTGGATAAAAATTCATCTATTTTGTTGGAAATGCAATGCTTTCACAACTTGAAATAGACAGCGTTAAGATACAAATTTTGGTTTGTTCTGATCAAACCAGTCGGTCTTTCACTGAGTGCTTTGAAATTTCTTCGGCAGAGCAAACTGTAGATTCTTTTTTTTTTCTTTCAAAGAGTAGAGGATAACCCACGGGCAGGCCTTCGAAGCTCATCGCAGCTTCGAAACAAACTCATTTCGGTACCTGCGACCGGCCACTCGGCGACCCTTCTATTGTGAATGACGAAAACCCCATCTGGTCGTTTTGTCTCGGAAATTCAAGATGATACCGATACGATACTGCATTTTCCGACATTTTTTCGATACGATACAAAACTAAGCGATACCAAACTGAGACTGATAGGTCAGTATCGTATCGGTATCGTCTCAGTATCGGAAAATATCGTCCAATGGCATCACTACCTGAATTTGATATGAGACCTGTAACCTCTGACCTTTTATTCCTGACCTTTTATTCTCAACCTTCGACATACGACCTTTATTCCAAGACTTATCATCCTTGACCTCTAATCTCTTAACCTTCGACGTTTGACATCTGACCCTTGACCTTTCATTTCTGATCTCTGGATTTCCACCTTCAAATCTCACCTCTGACTTTCAACCTTTGACCCCTGACCTTTGACATGCGACCTCTGCCCTATGACGTTTCACCCTTGACCTCTAATCTCTGACCTCCGACGTATGAAACCTGACCTTCGATATTTTATTTTTGACCTCTGACTTATCATCTTCGACCCTCACATCTGACCTTCAGCCTTTGACCTTTGACATGCGACCCCTGTTCCATCAACTTCCTTACTTGACCTCGAATGTCTGACCTTCGACATATGGGTCTTGACCCTTAACCTTTCATTTGTTACTTCTAAAGTTTCACTTTTGTCTTCCACCTTTAAGTTTTAGCCTTTGACTCCTGTCCTTTGACATGCGATCTCTGACCTATGACCTTTCATCCTTGATCTCTATCCTCTGACCTTCGAAGTATGAGACCAGACCCTTGAACTTTCATTGACCTATGACTTTTCATCTTTTCCACCCCTCTCTGTCCTCCTTTCCTCGCCCCCTTTCCATCTTCCCAAAATATTAAATATAAAGAAGGAGTAGTTAATAGCCCGTTCTACTGTGAGGCAAAAAAGGTTTTTCGAGACCTATTAATATAGAGCTTCGAATTTTGATACAACTTGAAAGTTTTGGTTATGATGAAAGTTAATTGAATTTCGAAGTGATTTCTGAAAGATGATTTCTGAATTTATTATATTTACTTTTTACTTACAACAAAGTTGACATTTTTATAGTTTCTTTAAATAAACTGACCCATTTTTTGCGACTACTCATATTTATATGAAACATTATAAAATCATTAAAGATACTTTTGAAAAATAATATCCACCAGGTAACAACATTGAAAAAATGTGTTAATTTTTTTATAAACAAATTAATGAGTGAAAGTACTACTTCAAGATTAAAGACACTTTGAAAATTCATTCTTCAATTTTTTGTTCGAGATATACGTAAAAACAATACTGAGTTACTATTTTTTTTAATCAAAAATAATTGTTAGTATTAAAAACAAATTTAATAAACAAATGCACATCTCAGTCTCGTTTCGCGTTCTGAAGACAGAATAATATGTACGATTTTTTAATACTTGATAACATCTGTTAATTGTTTGAATAAATTTCATAAATAAATACATATCTTCATCAATCTTCAAGCGACAGACTTCCTATTTTGAACAAAATCAATTTCAAACTACTTAGCAAAATCATTCTCTAATGATACTTTATCAACGAAAAATAATTGTTTATTCTGTAAACGATTTTTTAAACAAGTTCACAACTGGACTACTTTTCGACAACTAGATTTACGAAATTATTAGAAGACCTTGTCAGGCGACAATATTTGTTTATTGTTCAATTAAATTTGATAAACAAATACAGATTTTTGTCAATTTCATTTTTTCAACGGAATTAGGTCGAAATAACTTGGCTATATACCTTTCTTGTTTCATCCTATCAATGAACCACAATTGTTTTTTTCATAGACAATTTTGTTGAAGAATCCGCGATTTTTTCATTTTCGAATATTTCGACACCGATTCATCAAATGAATTGAATTTGACTGTCTATGGTGGATTTAACAGCAGTGTTTGGGCTTCCTAAATTTTATTCCGTTAAAAAAACGAAATCTCCTTGTTCAAAATTGACAAGAATCTGTATTTGTTTATAGAAATTCATTTCAATAAATAACAGATGTTTTCCCCTGACAAATTTCCTTGATAAATAAGGTTCCTTACAAGTCATTGGCGAAAGATCTTACCAAGTATTTTAAAATTGATTTCGTCGAAAAAACCAAATCTGACGGTTGAAAATTGACGAAAATATGTATTTTTTTATAAAATTTAATTGAAAAGTGAACAAATCTTGTCGCCTTACACAGTCTCCTAATAAATGAAGTCCCTTCTAAGTTAACTAAAGTCGATTTTATAAAAAAAACGACATCAATTTGTTGACAAGTAGTCAAGTTGATAATTTATTCATAAGATTTTTTATAGTCACCTGAGAAATTCAAAATAGTGTCAATAGTAGCAAGCGTTTAGAAAAATAGTAGCAAAATAGTGTCATGCAATTTTAAAAAAATTGAATCGAATCGGATAACTATTTCTTGAATCTGGTACACAATATACATCTCCCATGAAATCACGTGATATTCTTTCGAATCTTCTAAAGTGCCCTAAAAGCATTGAAATCCGTAGAAATCCCTTACGACACCTTTAAATCTGTTCAAATCCTCTAAAAATTCATTGGAAAAATCGTCAATCTTCTTAAATTCCTTAAAATCTCTAAAATTCATTGAAATCCTATAATTTCTTTTGAAATCCTATGAATCCCTTAAATATGGCGGAGTCCTATGAAATTTCCAAAATCCCTGAATTTCATAGAAATCCTTAGGAATTCTAGAAGTCCCTTGAAATTTCATCTCATTTATTCCCTATAAAGTTGTCTAAAAGTCCTTTGGAATCCCTTGGAGTGTTTCAAATATCATTGATATCCTGGATACCTTCTTAAAATCCTTTGAAATTTGCTGAAATTATACGAAATTCTTCGAAAAATTGAAGTTTATAAAATATCTTTAATCTTGTGAAATACCTAGTAATTCCACAAAAATCGCGTGAAATCCCTAAAACATCTTAAAATCTGTAATGTCTTTCAAAATTACTTCAAAAATGATGAAATCTTTCAAATCCTCTAAGATCCCGTGAAATCACATAAAATCTGATAAGGTCCTTTGAGAGCCCTCCAAATATTTCAAAATACCTTATAAGCTTTGAAATCTCTAGAAATCTTTCCAATTTTTTCAGACCTCTTGAAACTAGGGTTTAGAGTTCTTAACCTGACCCGAAAACCCGAAAACCCGAATGGGCCCAAAAGTTCAATTAAAAATTCTGTATGCAACAATATATGGACAAATATAGTGACAAAATTAACATAATGAAGCATATGATTTTTTCTGAAAGAAAATTGCTACATAAAGTCGCTATTAATCATAATAATTAATGTAAATGTACTTAAGAAACATGAATAGTTAACTTAGTGTACAAGTTTACTGTTTTGAGCAATTTATTCAAACAAATTCTTCAGTATATCATCTTGTTACCTCCATTGGTCTGCCCACAGTATCAAATAGGTTACAATATTGTTCATAAAATTGTAAGTTGGTTATAAGTTTCCAACTAAAGACAATTTTTTGTTACTTATATCATCCTGATAATAAATTACAACAATTTAAGGACGAAATGTTATTTGCTTTCTAAAACAAACTGATGTACTAAAAAATTTGTTTAATTGAATTGTTTATCAAAATTCACTTGTAAATTAAATAAACTAATGGCACAATCTTTTGGGCAACCCTGTTGGTTATGTAGTATAAATAAACAATTACATCGTGCGACACCTCCTTACGCATTTGATTACGAGTATATGTACTACATAACAAGAAGGACGCAGAAAAAACATATCCTACACATGGACTCTATGTAATTTTTCCCGCAAAATCGAATGGTGCTCTTAATTTTTTCGTAACTCACATTTTTAAACAAATTGTTCACAAAATTGGAAGTCTCAATTCTTTTTCATGAAAAATCGTCTTTTAATAAAATATTCTGATTCCAATATTACCTTTCCTACTACGTCAATTGGCCTCCCCATGGGACTTATAAAGCTACAAAATTGTTTGTAAGTTTGAAAGTTGTTTATAAATATTCAAATCATGACAATTTTTCGTTACTAATACCATTCTAATAATAAATTACTATGATTTTAAGGCAAAATAATTTTTCTTTACAACTGATATACTGAAGAATTTTCAAAAATAAATTGTTTGTATCAATTAACTTGTACGTTGAATTCATTATTTATATTTTTTGAGTATATTTCCATTAATTTTAATTAATAGCGCGTTTATTTGAGCAATTTCCTTTTAGATAAGGGATCATATTCTTCATATTACTAATTTTGTCATTATATTTGTTTATATATTATTGCACATAAAATGAAATTTAAAAACTGAAGATTTCGAGTATCTTGAATAATTAATACTGAGCATTTATGAAATAATACTTTGAAATATGTCAAGAAATAGAGCTGATTTTCAGAAGACATTCATCAGTCGAATTGAATTTTTTTATATAATAAAAAATAAAAAATAAATAAAAACTTTGACTTTTGAAGTGTACCAGTTTTCAACGACTACTTGGATTCATTCAAAAATACCTAGAAAGCATGAAGCAACTCTCTAGAAAAGACTTCCCACAGCAATGCAAATGTTTAAAGATTCATTAAATTTGTTGTAAAGAAATAAGTGAATGAAACTGGTTTCGTGGAGACTGACAGCGACTTTTCACTTGATTCATACGAAATTTGAACAATTTATGGACAAAAAGAGTTTTTTAACTTAATGAATGAATGTTCACAAATAATTTCTTTTTTTTATAAGCAAGTTTTATAAACAATTATCCATATCAGGTATTTATGATGGAATAAATATATTTTTTCCACGCAATCGATCATATATCAACGGGAAATGAAACCCAAGTGTCATATTTGGTCATCCAACGAAAATGAATAATTGTTAAAACAATCTTGATTAACAAATGCACTATTTGGCTATTTTTGGACATACAAACTTGGTTCTTTCAACGCAATCAACTGTAAATAACTAGCCTCTGAATTTTTGAGGACATTTCGCTGAATATGAATAATTTTCATTGTGAGCATCAATTGTTTAAACAAATTTTTTATCGTGATATGCATTTATAAAGAAAATTCCACTTTTTTCACGGATAACAGCCAGTTATTCGGCAATGACTTTTTTCTATGAATTACTAGCATTTTATATTTGTTTAAACAAATTTAATTAACAAATGTTTTATTTGGCTATTTTTCAGCATTTAAACTTTGTTCTTTTAGCGCAATGAAATGTTAATAACAAATTTTTTAACTCTTTTAAGATACTTTGATAACAATCCACCATTTTTATTCTTCTTAACATTCTTCAACAAATCATCAATTATTATCAACTGATAACAAGGAATTGTTGCTTAGTTATTTTAAGTATATTCCACAAGAAAAGTGCAATTTTTAGTTTACAAATACATTAGCCGAGAAAAATTGGTTTTTAATATTTTTAATAACAATAAGTATAGTGGATTATTATCGAAGTACCTAAACAAAGTTTTGAAAATTGTTATTATTAGTTGATTACACTATAATATTAATGTTTAAATGCCAAAACTAGCTGAAGAATACATTTTTTGATTAGGTTTATTCACACAATTATCAAATGTTAGCAATTCAAAGCAAGAAGTCATTGCTGAATAACTGGCTGCCAAGTCCGTGACAAAAGTGGAATTTCATTTATAAATACATAACATGATGAAAATTTGTTTGAAAAAATGTTCTTTGCAATAAAAATTATTGATTGTCATCAAATTGTCCTTAAAAATTTAGAATTCAATTACTTACAGTTGATTGCGTCAAAAGAACCAAGTTTGTACGTCTAAAAATAACCAAACAGTGCATTTGTTAATTAGGATTGTTTAAACAATTATCCATTTTCCTTGCATGACATGACATGGTACTTAAGTTTCATTTACAGGTAATACATGATCGATTTCGTAGAAAAAAAAACCTTATTTATTCCATCATGAATACCTGATATGGATAATTGTTTATAAAATTTGCTCATAAAATGAGAAATTATTCATTAACACTCATTAGTTCAACTAAAAAACTCTTTTTGTCCATACATTATTCAAATTCAGTACGAATCAAGTGACGGGTCGCTTCCAAACCCCACGAAATCATTCTCATTCACTTATTTGTTTATAACAATTTCAATAAATTTTTAAATATTTTCTTTGCGATCGCGCATCTTTCTTGGATAGTTGCTTCATATTTTCTGGATATTTTTGAATGAATTTAGGTATTTGTTGAAAACCGGTATACTCCAAAATTCAATTTTTTCTTTCATTTTTCTAATTATAAAAAAAATTATTAAAAAAATCCTTAATGACAGTTCGATGAGGAATGTCATTATTTTTCATTGAAATAAAAAAGAAACGTTCAATTTGCATGATAATTGTCTTCTGAAAATAAATTTGTCCACGGACATTTTTTTTGCCTCGCTGTGGGCCGGGAGCAGTGCACTGTAACGACGCATGTGGGTGGGGTCACTCTAGAACATAACCTTAAAAGAAATTTTTAAACATTCCAAACTTTTTTTGCCTGTAATTTTCGTCAATATTCTCTTAATTTTTTCCAAAATATTCTTATTAGTGTATACAATATAATTTTTTTTTTCATTGAAATCAGTTCAACATTTTTCGAGACAAAACACTGTCTCTATTTTCCTTTCTCCCTTTGTAACATCGTACCTATTATTTATTGTCGAAAAATTAGTTATCAATTCTGTTAAAGAAACGAAGTCTTTAGAGCGCGAATTGACTAAGATATATGAATTTGTTCATTGAATTTGTTCACAACGTTAACAATCATTTCGAATTTTCGAAAAAAAAATTGAAAAACAAAGTCTCTAAGTGATGAAAGGAGGTGTTTCGGGGTTCAGTCGTGTGCAAAACTACGAAACGTCAGCAGGATTCGTAGTTTTGTACACGATTGAAACCCGAAACACCTCCTTTCATCATAATGCATCATCGTGGAAGCATTAAATCTATTATTATAGTCTCTGAGTATCCTTAAGCTTGAAGTAGGACTTTCACTAACTGATTTGTTATTAAAAAAATGAAGCAATTTTTTTTTATGTTATGACCAACTGGATGTTATTTTCAAGGAGTGTCTATACTGATTTCATGATGTTTTACACCAATATAAGTGCTTGCAAAAAAGTGGGTTCGCTTATTTAAAAAAAAAATCAATTTCAACTTTGTTGTTGCATAAAAAAAAAGTTTTTAAATAAAAAATTGGTTCTTACAACTCTCTTTGAAATTGAGTTAACTGTCATTTTAAAACAAACGCTCGAATCGGATCAAAAATTCAAGCTCTAGTCTAATTTGTCCAGAAAAACCCTTTTTGCCCCAATAAACATTAGCCTTATAGACCCTTATTGATGGGCTGATTTGTATATCATAAGGAAAATCTACTTTATAGAGCTTAAGCGAGAAGAAAATCGAATCTTGAGCTTCAAAGAGAAGATTGCAGTTTTGGAAGTTTAATGCGTTTGACTAAGTCTGTGTAGCAACTTTAACCTTATGTCAAGAGAAATTGCTATTTGCGGTTCGGTGAAATACTATAAAACTGGATTTGACGATACTGTGCCAAACCAAGGGTACCTGCTTTAGACCTTAAGTTGTGATCGAATAAGTGCTTGAGAGAACTTCGCGTAACTCCAAAGTGCGCATCGACATGGGATGAGATTAGAGAAAAGGATCCGTTGAGACAGAAAGTTTTGTAGAACATCTGTAGGTAATCTAATTTTCTCATCCGATCGGAAATGGTTCTCGATTATATATCTCGAATCTGCTAAAGATATAAAGGAAAATTTCACGTACCTGAGACAAATCGACCAGGACTCTCAAAATATCTGAAATATATATAATTTTCTTTAAAGAAAATGGCTCAAACAACAGAATACTCATTTACACTCTTCTTGCGTATGTGCCGACATCAGGTTAGGTCAGCACAGTAACGGGTGCTATTAAAGTCTACTTGCAACTGGCTTTGAAGCGACGAGTGAGTGGACACTCAGGACCGCATTCATAGTCTCTGAACGCGGCACACGTGCAAGAGTATATGCTCAGAGTGTCGCGTTGTAAACAACTTCTGATATGCCACTGACAGCCCGAGTGAAGACCGTGAATATAGGGTGTCAAGGGACGCTTTCAAGGGCGCGTCAAGGGTTTGGTGAGCACAGTAACGGGTGCTGTTGATCACCGGATTTAAAGAGGCGAGTGAGCAAGCACTTAGGACCGCATTCATAGTCTCTGGACCCAGCACACGTGCAAATGTATATGCCCAGAGAGTCGCGTTGTAAACAACTTCTGGTATTCCACTGACAGCCTGAGTGAAGACCTTGAGTATAGGGCGTCAAGGGACGCTTCCAAGGATGCGTCAAGGGGTTGGTGAGCACAGTAACGGGTGCCATTGAAATCTAGTTTCACCGGATTTACAGAGGCGAGTGAGCAAGCACTCAGGACCCCATTCTTAGTCTCTGAACCCGGCACACGTGCAAATGTATATGCCCAGAGAGTCGCGTTGTAAACAACTTCTGATATGCCACTGACAGCCCGAGTGAAGACCGTGAGTATAGGATGTCAAGGGACGCTTTCAAGGGCTCGTCAAGGGTTTGGTGAGCACAGTAACGGGTGCTATTGAAATCTAGTTTCACCGGATTTAAAGAGGCGAGTGAGCAAGCACTCAGGACCGCATTCGAGTCTCTGAACCCGGCACACGTGCAAATGTATATGCGCAGAAAGTCGCGTTGTAAACAACTTCTGATATGCCACTGACTGCCCGAGCGAAGACCTTGAGTATAGGGCATAGAGGGATGCTCTTAAGGACGCGTCAATGTCGGAAACATTTTTTTTTAAGTTTATCGTGTTAGCAAACAAGAGCTATTGCTTTAAACGTTATATTGGACATTAATTAACAGAGAAACATTTAATTAAATCATTTTAAAAACATTTGAAATTGTTACGACTACAAAGCTTCCTATATGAGGAAGCAAAATTGAAAAAAAAAATTGACCATCAACTTGTATGCAAATTCTACATCCTATAATAATTATTATAAAACAAAAATTGAAAATTCATGTAATTTGTTGACGTATCGTTCTTTTTGGTACGGAATTAATCTTCTTGGTTAAAAATTCATCTCTTCGTTTAGAAATCTAATTACTTGGTTGATTCTAGAAATCTTTTGTTGAATTTTTTCTTACGATTTGCCAGTGTAGTTGAAAATGCATATATTTTGTTGAGAATTTGTCTATTTGGATGAAAATCCATTCATTTTGGTAAAAATTCGTATTTTTATAGGAAAGCTAACTTTCTTGGTTGTGAATCCATCCTCTTCGGTTAAAAATGCAAATGTTTTGTTGGAAATCAATCTGTTTTGGTCGAAGATTCCAATATTTTTTGAAAATTCATCATTTTTGGTTGAATTAAACTGTTCTTTATTCGAAATTAAAATCTAGTTTGGTTGAAATATCAACTATTACCTGTTCCGTTAAGAATTCATCTTTTTTGATCAAAGAATAATTACTTGGTTCAAATCCGAACTAATTCGTAAACAATTAATTTTTTTCGGTTGAAGATTCATCATTCTAGTTGAAAACTTCACCATTTAGTTGTCAGTTCAGCTATTTAATTAGGAATTCAACTATTTGGTTACAAATTGAAATACTTATTGAGAAATTCAACTTTTATCTAAAAACATAATTATTCCATTTTCTGTTAGATATTCATCCTCTATAAGTTGAAGATTCGACCCTTTGGTCGAAAATTCATGTATTTTATTGAAAATTCATCTTTGTAGGTTAAGAATTCAGCTATTTTGTTGAATATTCATCAATTTTGTTAAAGGTTCAATTATTTTGTTGAAAATTCAACTATTTTGTTAAAGTAATCTTTTTTGGTCAAAAATTTAGCTGTTTTGTTGCAAATTCGTTCTTTTGGATTTAAAATTCATTCTTTATGTCAGGAAAGTCATCTTCCATGGTTCAAAATTCATTTTTCATGGTTGAAAATGAAGTTTTTTGTTGAAAATCCAACTGTTTTCTAAGAAAATCGTCATTCTGGCTTGAAAAATCAACTATTGGGTTAAAAATATAACTTTTTGGATAAATATCAATCGTTTCCACTGCATTATTTTTGATTATACACATTACATGTCAAAGAGTCTTCAATTGTAAATATTTAGAATTAATGAATTCTCAATTTAAAATTGTTCGAATTGAATAAATTTGAATTTTAATACTTTGAAATTGAACATTTGTGACTTCAGATTCTCAAAATTTAACTGTTTAAAGAGGGCATTGAAAATTATATTATTTTAAAATATAAACATTCTAAATTATTGATTTTTCAATTGTAAATCGTAAAAATTGAACAATTTCAAATTGCTGATCCATTAAATTGAATAGATATAAATGTTGAATCTTCAATATTGAATAATTTTTTATTTATTCGCATTAAATATTGAAGAGTTTACAATGTCAAATATTTATAATTCAAGAATTTTCCATTGTAAATCTTCAAAATTGAATAGTTTTGAATTTTCAAAATGGAACTTTTCCAAAAAAGCATTCTAAATTATATTACTTTCAACTGTAAACATGGAAGATTAATGAAATCTTCAATTGAAAATCATTAAAATTGACGAATTTGAAATTGAAGGCCTATCAAATTGAATCAATATCAATTTTAATTAGACAAACTTGAATAATTTCCAATAATGAGTCTTTGAAATCGAACTATTGGAAACAAGATTGAAATTGCATCATTTTCTATTTTACACATTGAATATTGAAGAGTCTTCAATTGAGAATATTCAGAATTAAAAAACTGTCCATCGTAAATCTTAAAAATTGAACTACATATTCTAAAAAAAAAACATTCAAAATTACATCAATTTAAACTGTCAACATTCAAAGTTAATTATCCTTCAATAGACAATCATAAAAATTGAATAATTTTAAATTGAAAATCTATAAAATTTAATAAATTTTGATTTTGCATTTTCGAAATTGAATAATTTTTAATTTTAAATCTTTAGAATTGAATAATTCTCTATTTTAAGTCTTCAAAATTGAACTATTCCAGAAAAACATTCAAAATTGCATCATTTTCTACTTTACACATTAGATATTGAAGAGTCTGCAATTCAAATATTTAAAATTGTAGAATATTTAATTCCAAATCTTCCAAATTGAACTAACACAAAAGCGTTAAAGATTATATAAATTTGAAATATAAATCTTGAAAACTGAATAATTTGGAATGCTATATTTCCGAAATTCAAGAATTTCAAATTGTAACTCTTCAAATTTGTAGAACTATGAATTGTAAATCTTTGAAAATTAAAAGTTTCTACTTTTGAAAATTCACAGTTAAAAATTCTATAATTTTGATGATTTACATTCTAAATTTCTTCAATTCGGAAGACTTAGAATTGAAAAATCTTGACTTTTGATCTTCAAAATCATACAAATTTAAGAATTTGTATTTATATACATCTTCGAAACTCAAGAATCTTCAATTGTAGTTCTTCAAATTGAACTACTCCAAAAAAAAAAAAACATAAAAAATTACATAATTTTACCTCATACATATTCAATATTGAAAAATCTTCAGTTGCAAGTCTTCAAGAAAAGATTCTTTTGAAATATTTTGAAATCTTAGTGGAATGTCTCTGAAATCTTTATGAAATCTCTATAATCTTCGTGAAATCTGTGAAATCTTTTGCAATATTTTCAAATCTTATAAATCTTTGC
Organism: Melikaiella ostensackeni; assembly: GCA_032362435.1. Taxonomy (NCBI): domain Eukaryota; kingdom Metazoa; phylum Arthropoda; class Insecta; order Hymenoptera; family Cynipidae; genus Melikaiella; species Melikaiella ostensackeni. The sequence continues at coordinate 55,996,099 of JAUMHM010000031.1, forward strand.
GAAATCTGTGAAATCTTGAAATCTGGTGTACACTCAAAAGTCGAGCGGTCAACACCTTGATATGATTATAATAATTCCAGATTTTTAAGAAATTTTATACTAATATCAATTAGAATTATTTGAAGGCCCCTCCAATCTACATTTATCACTATTCATGTAAGAAATTGTTGGTAAATTAGTCGGCGATCAGTAGAATGTTTTGAAGCTGAAATTAAATAACTAGATTTTTGTGGAAAAGTAGACCTAGATTTTTTCAAAAGTAGATTTAGAAAACATGGAAAAGTCATGGAATTTTGAAACCCAACTCCTATAACAATTATAGTGACGATGGTTACATTTACCTCGAAGCGAATATTAGACATTGAAATAAACTTTTGCTCTTCTATCAGCTAGTAAGTAATTAAATGACTAATTGACTGGGAAAAGTGGAAAATTGATAGGAAGAAAACCGGGAAATGACCGGGAGATAAAAATCATCCCAATGATATAGTCTTAGTAGCTAGAAGGGAGGGGATATTCAGAAGTATAATTAGAAGATCAAAGGAATACTTTATAGAAAAGAAATTGCTATTAAATGTAGACAAGTCGGAAGTGATGGTCTCTAGCGAACAAAACAGAAAGAAAGAAGAGAGAGAATGGCAGTGGAGAGGTGAAAAGATTGAGGAAGTGAAAAAATTGGTTTACTTAAGATATTTATTTAAGAAAAACGGGGACAATATAGAGCAAATGAGGGAAAGAGTGAGAGGAGCAACGGTAGTAATGAAGAGGTGCAGGAAATGGGAGAGAAAATTTTCATGGATGATTTTAAAAGGAGAGCGAAAAGATAGGAGGCGTTGGTGTCGAGCGTATTAGTGTATGGAATGCAAATATGGAGGTGAAAAGAATATGAGGAAGATTGGATGAAAAATACATCAGATGGACATTGGGATTGGACAGACGTACGCCTTGGTAAATAGTGTTAAAGGAGTTGGACAGGGAACAAATAAAGATGAGAGTAAGTAACAGAGCATGCAGATTTGAAGAAAAGTTCTTGGAAAGCTTTTGCTGAGTGATAGTTAAAGCATGCTTAAAGGAGAGGGAATTGGGAGTAGAGGAAGGAAAGGTAATAGAAAAGAGAGAAAGGTGTTTAAATAGGAATTGTTGGTCAAGAGAATTATTAACGAAAGCACACAAAAGTGGAATGAAAGTATAATCAGTATTTATGGAGGGGGATAGATAAGTATAAAAACAAGTAATGGAAAGTAAAATAAACGAATAAAAATATAATCAAAAGTATGATTGGATAAGTGTAGAGGGAGTAGCAAAATATTTGGAGAGAAACGGGGAAAGAGGATCGCAAAAATTATTATATCGAGTGGCAGGTTTGGCGCCAAGGAAAAGTGTGTACACTGGTTGATATCAAATGTCTGAAGATAGCTTTCTGCAGTTTCCTTCTCCCCTGGCGAAACATCCAGGCAAATGCTAATACTCCTAATATAGGCGGATGTAGCGTATTTTCGGACCGTAGTGGTCAAAATAAATCATATTTATCATTATTATTATTAGTAAAAATCATTCGTCAGGTAGATACCCTGATTAGCTCTCTGACTGGAACACTTAGGAAAATAATGAATTTATTTTGATCGCTCAGGGCACATTGAGCTATTGCAAATATGTCTAACACAATCTGAGGAAAGTGTATGTAAGTGAATAGTGCACTATACTCTTGTATAATTGCCTCCTAGTGTCAACGTGTCAACGTTGCATTTTATTCGCTTTTCTCCTCCAGTCTCGTGACGACGTACTGAAATATTTGCTATTCGAGAATTCGCCTTCAGTTCACTGAGACTCGCGTGAAGTAGACTCTCAACATTAACAATGGAACATCCAGTGTTGGTTTTATGCAAACACTCTCACCCCTCACTCGGTGGCGATTCCACCTTTCCCATTCAAGTTCTGAAAAGCCCTGTATAGTAAAAGCAGCGGCACGAATGGAGGAAGCTCGCGGAAACCCATTCTTTATTGCACCGGTTAAACAACCACGACTGAATATTTGATTGGCAATTCCGTCCTTTCACAGAAACACTCCCTCGCCTCGCCTCGCTAGAATACGTCGAAGGATATCAAAGTTAAAAAGCACCCCTGGACAAGCCATCCCATGGTCCTTCCCCTCCCCTCGTTAAGACTCTTTATTCAACTTTTCATTTTTAAATTAACCCTGGTCTCAATGCAACGCAGTAATTGAATTTTATAACAATATTCTTTAGTGGAAATACGACTGAGGAAAATAGAAGAAAAGTAAATTATTGTGTGATATCAATCACAAATTAAGAGAGAGTATACTCCAAACAAGGTTTTTAATTTAATGTAGAATGTGTGATGTTTTACCTCAAAAAATATTTTCTTTGGATAACACATTCAAAGATTTTTGTTTGCTTGGTGAATTTTGCGACAGACAATTTAAATATACTTTAAATAAGTTTAAACATTCAATACTCAATTAGCTGATCGATAATGTTTCAAATCATGTTAATTTTTTAAAATTAAAAATTTCCAATCTAAACACTTTCTTAGAAATTCCTTTACAGCAAGACAAAGTTATTGATCTTCTTAAATGTTAAATCTTTTCTGATGAGGAGTTTTTGAAAAACAAGATAGAATATGAGAACAAAGTTTTCAAATTGTTTCATAGACAAAATAATTTTCAAGAACAAAATATAAGAAATTTGCATAATATTTTTGAGGAAGAAGAGAGAGAGACATCCGTGCTTTCAATGACTTCAAAAATATATCTTTGATTTTACGAATATTTTCTGAGAATTCGAAAGAGTTCAAGGATGTTTAGAGATTTCAAAAGATTTCAATAGAATAAAAAAATTTCATAAAAATTTCAAATGATTAAAAAAGTTTTACAAAGATTTCAAAGATATCAAAGATTCCAAGAGATTTTAAATATTTCAAAAATTTCAGAAAAATTCAAAATATTTTACAAACATTTCAAAAGATTTCAAGGATTTCGAGGATTCTGAAACATTACAAATATTTCAATGATTTCAAAATATTCTAAAGATTTGAAATTATTTCAAAGATTTGAAAAGATTTCAAAGATTAAAAAATTTCGACGATTTAAAAAAATTGCACAAGCACTTCACAGACTGCAAAGATTCCGAAAAGTTTTGAATATCTTAAGGATTTTATGGATTTCACAAAGATCTCACAAACAATTTAACAGATCAAAAACTTTCACAACATTTTTGAGGTAGAAGGGAGAGAGATGCGTGGTTTCAATGATCTCACAAATATATCAATGATTTTACAAATAAATTCTGAGATTTCAAAAGATTGCAAAGATGTTAAGATATTTTAGAAGATTTCAATAGATGAAAAAAATATCACAAACGTTTCAACAGATTAAAAAAAGTTCACAAAGATTTCAAAGATTTCAAAGGTTCCAACAGATTTTAAAGATTTTAAAGATTTCAATGATTACACGAATATTTCAAATATGTCACAAACGTTCCAAAAGGTTAAAACAATTTCACAAAGCTTTCAAAAGATTTTAGAAGATTTCAAAGGTTTCAAAGATTTCAAAGATTTCAAAAATATTTAAAAGATTTTAAAGATTTCACAAATATATCAATGATTCTCCAAATATTTCCTGAGATTTCAACAGATTTCAAGGATCTCATGAGATTGCAAAAGATTTCAATAGATAAAAAAAATTTTACAAAGACTTCAAACATTCCAACAGATTTCAAATATTTTGAAGATATCAATGATTTTGCAAAGATTTCAATGATTTCACAAATATTTCGAATATCTGACAAAGATTTCAAAGATTAAAAAATTTTTCAAAAGATTTTAAATATTTAAAAATATTCCAGAGATTTGAAAATATTTGAAAGATTCCAAAAGAATTTACAAACACTTTAACATTTTCAAAAAGTTCACAAGATTTCAAAGATTTCAAAGATTCCAACAGATTCTAAAGATTTGGAAGATTTCAAGGATTTCACAAAGATTTCAATATATTTCAGATATTTGGAAAGATTTGAAAGATTTAAAAGGATTTCAACGAATCAAGAGAATTTCACAAAGACTTCAAAGATTTTGAAGATTTCAATGATTCCACAAATATCTCAAAGATTTCAGGAGATTTCAAAAAATTTTGGAGGATTTCACTAAGGTTTCGAAGATAGCAAAAGATTTTAAAGCTTCAAAAATATTTCAAGTATTTGGCGGATTTGTATGCTATTTGTATACCATATTTCAGGAGCGATCAACACCTCGATCATATTATTAATGTTGAAAAATGATTAATTAGTATGAATACGAGAATTTGAAATTCACCTTAAAGTACTAAAAAAATGCAAGTCACTTTTATGAAATTCCATGATTTTTCAGGAATTTTCACAACTTTTTCATGATTTCATGTCTTTTCCAGATCTTTTAGGTCTTCTAGGTCTTGTAGAAACCCTGCTTACTCAATCCAGCAAAATAATTTTCTTTATGTTCATTTCCAAGACATCTTATACTTTGTATAAACAGTGAAAAATTTTTTTCTTAATAAGAAAGAAAACAGTGAAAATACACTACCGCGATTCAATATGTGGACATTCAATATTCCTAATGGAAGACTTGTTAATTTTAGATTGCTAGTTTGATGAGTTCTAAGTTAAAGTATCTTTTAGATGGGTTAAAGCCTATTTAAATTCTGAATGAATTGATCCCAGGACGAAGTCAATTTGTCCATTTTTTGAGTGACATGTTGCGAAAATAGTTCAAATCTTATTCTTTTTTTAAATTTTAAATAACATTCAGTATAATAAATATTTTTCAATGTTCTTGTGCTTAATTTAAAGGTAAATTTCCGTTCAATCGCAGTAACCTTTTAGCATAAGTGTGAACAAATTTCCTTGTATCAGTATAGTTGGCTTAAGAAACTTGGAAAAATTTTAATATTTTTTTTCTGCTAAAAAATAATTTTTTTTGAAATATATGAAATAAGTTATTGTGAATTTTCTATACAAATGATTTAAAATATACCATAAAGTGGGGCTAGCCGGGACACTTAAAAAACACCATGCCTCTAATAATCTGATATTTTGATTAATTTTTTTCTAGATGGAAATCCAAAACATTTTTTATTGTTTTCTGCAAAATAAAGATCAAATTTCACTTTAGAGATTGTTTTGTCTTTATAAAATCATCTACAATGTTAACCAAGCTATGAAACTTTTTAATGTGTAAAATGATTTTCATAAAAAGATTCAAATTTGTAGGGGAAAGCCGGACATTATCAGTAATTTAATTATAGATCCAATGTGGGATCATTCCGTTTGTTTAAATACTCCGATAAGCAATTGCAAAATGCTATTCAAGTAAATCTTTCCTAATATTGCCAGGATTATTTTTCAATTTTGTTTTCTTATATATTCATAACCTTATATATGTGAAGCAACACACATTAGGTTACGCTTTTCCTGAGAAGAAACACATATTTTTATGTAGCTACTTATCGTATTTGTTTAATTTACTCTAAGATAACGATAAAAACTTTCAATTAGTGGTATTTTGCCAGTTATTATTACAGAATAGCTATTTTTGCTTTTTTATTGAAAGTGGGCGATTGAACTCCACACTAAGGGGTAAAGATGGACGCACTTTGGACTGCAATAACTAGTTACTTACCGCTAAATAAAATGTTTCAACTTCAGGATAAGGTACATTCGTTTGATTTTTATTATTATTTTTCTACAAATGCAATGATTGCAAATGTTTCTATCTTTTTTCTTCCAACTTCAACTTCTTCTACAGTACCAAAAAAAATGTACAATAATGGTAATAAGTTTCTATGATTTTTTAGATATTTACTATTAAAATAAAACAAAGAACATTGAAAAAGTTTTATAATCTCAGATTTTATTTGAAATTTAGGAAAACATTACAATTTGCACGACTCTTACAATAAACTTTTAAAAAATTGACAAAATAACTTCACTCTGGTTTCATTTCATTCAGGATTCAGATAGCTTTCAATATATTTTAGAAACAAAAACTTCAACTCCGTATCAATAAAATTAACAAATTCTGAATCGTAACAAATTGATGTGTCCACATGCTAAACACCGATGATGTAATATGTTTTGAAACGTTTTATTTAATATACGTTCACACATTCAAGGAATATTAAAATCTCTTTAAAACTTTTTTTTTCAATATTGAAAGACTTCAACGCTTTGTGGTCTCTCGTTATCATAAAATCTGAGAGTTAATATACATATCAAAACACTTTTAATTTGCATTCTAGTACAATCGGGAAATTCATCTTATATTCAAATATTTTTATCTTCTCGTTTTTCACATCTACCTTTTCAAAATGATCCTAAGCTTCATAAAGAAGCAGTTTTGTTGACTACTTTAATTTAAAAAATTTGAAACTATATGGAATAAAAGGACGCGACGAGTCTATAATTAAGCCAAAAGTGAATAGTAGACAACTTTGAGTTTCAGGTAAAGAGAAGAGGAAATTCAGCCTAGGAGAGATAGACATTTGATATGTTAATTCACTCTTGGGTTAATTTAAAAAGCAATTATCCTCGTTGAGCGTAAACAATGATAGGAGTTGTCATGAGAACTGGAAAAAAGGTTGGGAGCAGCCATTATTCTCTCTTAACTGCTTTTAGTAAACGTAATCACAGACTTTTAATTTCACTTCAAATAAAAACCTTTCCCAACCCCATGGTCGACTGAAATATTAGGAATTCACTCAATCTTTCTCATCTGTCTTATTTGATATCTATCTTCTTGCACGAAAGAGTATATTGCATATCAAGTGGAAAGCGAAGACCTTTCGTGACAAGTGCAATTTTTCTAGGACGAGTAGTAGATGAGAGCGCCGAAGGCGCCCGAACCGAAGACGAGTCTGAAAACAGTGCACGAGTCACGAAAAGGGCCTTTCACGAGACACGCACGATACTTTTTACAACAAGATCATAAAAATATAATAATTTTAGGGAGGCGGCGAAAGCAGCATCGTGGTGGGTTCAAAGGTGTAACCCCCCATTATGAAAAAAATAAACGCTAAATTGAAATGAATTAATAACACTTCTAAAATTAAGCAGAAAATGGGCTAAGCTGGACAGTAAGACAATTTTCTGACGTAATGGCTTCATTTTCGGACTTCAATTTGGAAAAATTTTTGTATGTCAGATCGTATAATTTTTTGGACTTTTCGGGCAGCAAATCTAATGTAGCGAGTTGTGCCGCCTTGCGAATTGCAGGAGGTATGCGGTGAAAATCTTCATTTTCTTTCAAATCTAGCATTTTCTTAATTTTCCACTGGATGCGTGACAGCGACGAGGTTATAAGTAACACAGTCATTCTGCTCTGATTCAAGCACAGAAGGGGAGTTTACCAGCCGCTAGGTAGCGCTCGCTGATATATATACAATGGATACGAGATGCTGTGATACCACTTGAACCAGGCTTCTGCATTTAGCGCCGCCATCGGTCGGTAGGTGAACTTCGGTTCGGAGCATGCTTAACACTCGATGTACAACGGAGAATAACCTCGTTAAGACGAAGTGTAAACAAATGCAACAAGTGTGAACAAATGTTTTAGTGAAAGAACAATAAAAAAGTTAATTCTCCTGCAGTGTTTCATGCAAGTTATGTTTGTACTTTTAATTTGGGATATGGGCAAATGTGTATATTGTGGGAAAGTGAAAACCAATAATGAAAATGCCATAACTCTACACAGGTAAGTAAACATAACCTCTTTTCAATTTGCCGCACGTGCAAATACTTTTTGATAATAAATTTTCTGAAATATTTATGTGAATATAGTTTTATTTTATTATATGTATTCTACTCAAATTGAACAAATAACTACCCAGATCTTCTGCAACCGTACTTTATTTCGTACAAAATTGAAACTACTGAAAAATCATTTTCTTTTATGTGTTTGATGTGATTTGTACTGTTCCCAGAGATATCACACAATAACATTATAAACATGTGCTTTGAGAATATACTTTTATATTACTGTTCCTCAAAAACTACATTTTTGAAATTTCGCGCTAGTTTTACTTAGTTCACCTACCGATCGATGGCGGCTGTAAATTCCAAAGCCCGTTTCAATTCGTTTGAAGATTAGTGTAGCTGGTAAATAGCAATCTCGTATCCATTGTACTATATATATATCAGTGGGACCACTAGGTGGCAAGACGAGCTCGCTAGAGTTTTTGCTGAAAACATCGACCTATCTTCATCTTCATCTAACTATCTCCGTTTCGCTTAATACGAAATGTTAGAATGCCCTGGTGAAAGTTTCAGATAGAAATTCATTCCGAATTATTCTGAACTAATCCGAATTATACCGAAATCTGTATTCGAACCAATCCAAATCAATTTGCGCTAATCCGGAAAAAGGTCTCAATTTCCGTCCATCTAATTCGATGCAAAATCAATCCGACTCAATCCAAACTTCCAACCCGAATCAATTTGAACCAATCCAAACCAAATTTTCGATCCGAATGAACCTGAATCAATCCGAAGTCGGATTGATCCAAGCTGATTTTCAATCCGAATGAATCTGATTCAATCCCAAGTCGGGCCCATTCGGATTTATTCGCGTTGGCAATTCAGTATACATCGATCCAAGTTTGGATTGATTCGGATTCATCCAGATTGAAAATTTGGTTTAGATTTGTTTGGATTGAATCGTATTGGAAGTTGTGATTGAAACGGATTTAGTCTGATCAATTTTCAACCGATTTGAACCCAACAAAATGGGGGACTTTGTTCGGATTGGTCCGGATTAATCCGGACTTGTTCGGATACAAATTTTGGAATAATTCGAAATGATTCGGAATTAAGTCCTGTTCGAAACTTTCGCCAGATTGCGTATGAAAAGAGGCATTTTCGTGTTTGTAACGTTTTTGTTGTCACAGGTGTTGTGACAATTTGTGATGTAGGAGGAGGAGGGTCTTAATGCTGAATGGGACATTACACATAGATAATATAAATGTGAATAACAAATTTTTGAAATGCTTGAAAAAATCGAGATTAGTGATTTTTTTTTAATGTGAAGCATCTAAATATAGACTTCACGCTCTCACCCCTATTTTCCTCTGTACCGATTTTTTAAAGAATTCCTCTTTTTTCCCCTGTTTTCAAGTAAGTTACTCTAATTCCCCTTTTTCTCGTTTTTTCTCTTAAATACGAACTGAGTTAATATAACCCAATAAGAAAATCCAACTATTCTTCGTTGAAAGTTAGTTCTTTTTCATTGAAAAGTCTACTATCATATTTTTGGCTTAGACTTTATCTCTTTTGCTTGAAATTTCTAATATTTGGCCAAGAATTAAATTTCTTTCGGGTAATTCGTTTTTTTTTACTTGAAAATTAATTTTCTTAACTGTTAATATAAGTAATCCATTTTTGGTTCAAAATTTATCGTTTTTGGTTGAAAATTCAACTAATAAATTTTTCTTTGAATTTTTTTTTTCGTTGAAAATTCAACTATCTGTTTGAAAAATAAACAACAATATTTCCAAATAGCAATTTTATTGGTTAAAGATTTGACTATTTTGTTGAAATATCTTTCGTTTTTGTTTGATAATTAGTTTCCTTAGCTGAAAATATAACTAATCCATTTTTGGCTGAAAATTGATCGTTTTTAGTTGAAAATTCAACTTGTATATTTTTCATTAAAAATTTATCTTTTTTCTTTGAAAATTCAATCACCTGCTTTAAAGTTAAACTTCTTTGTGAAACATCCAAACTCATGTATTTTGTTGTAAATTCGTCTTTTTTTGATAGAAAAATCTCCTTGATTGAAAATTCTACTAGATGGTTGAAAGTTGAACTTCTTCGTTAAAAAATTCGTTTCATGAGTTGAAGATCTATCTCTTTGGTTGAGAATTAAACTGTTTTGTTGAGGGTTTGTTTTTTCTTCAGAATTAATTTTTCTTAACTGCAAATGTAACTATTTCATTTTTGGTTGAAAGTTCATCTTTTTGGGTTGAAAATATCACTATTTTGTAGAACTTTCGTCTTTTTTGCTTGAAAATTCCACTATTTCGAAAAAATTACAATTTTCTTAAGTATTATTCAACACTTTAATTGTTTGGTGGTAAATTGAATTATATGTTGAAAACTCATATTTTTGGGATGGAAATTCAACTGTTTTGTAAAGAATTCGTTCTCTTGGCTTGAAAATTCAATAATTCAGTAGAAAATTAAACTATATGAAAATTTAACTATTTAGTGGAAGATTAACTTTCTCATCGAAAAATAATATTTTTGGGTTAAAATTTCAATTGTTTCATGGAAAATTCGTCTTTTGGGTTTAATAATTCAACATTCTAGTAAAAAATTAAACTATTTATTCAAAAATTTAACTTTTTGGTAGAAAATTAACTTTTTTGTTGGAATTTCATATTTTTGTGTTGAAATTTTATCTGTATCGTAGGCAATTAGTCTTTGTGACTCCAAAATTTAAAAATTTGGTTGAAAATTTATGTACTCAAAATTGAAAATTCATCTTTCTGGTAAAATTTAATCTTATTGGTAGAAAATTTTTCTATTTGGCTGGGAATTTAACTATTTGGTTGGAAATTCATATATTATGGTGAAAAAATCAACTACTTGGTTTCAATTTGAACTACTTTAAATAAAATTCTTTTTTTGTGGTTGAAGATTCATCATCTTAAATAAAGAATGAAGTATTCGGTCGTGAATTAATTTTTTTGTTGGAAAATCATATTTTTAGGTTGAAAATTCACCTTTTTTGTAGATAATTCATCTTTTTGGCTTAAAAATTCAACAATTTTATTAAAAATTAATCTGATTTGGTAGAGGATTCAACTATTTTGTTGAGAATTCGTGTTTCTTGGTTGAATTTAACTGTTTCGATTTCAAATTGAAATCTCGTTCGGTTCACATAACAACTATTAGATTCGTTATTGAGAATTCACTATTTCGGGTTAAAAATTCAACTTTTTTCCAGAAAATTTGCATTTTCGGCTCCGAAATTCAGCAATTTGGATGCCATTTTTTTCTCTCTTGTATGAAAAACCTCTTTTGATTGAAAATTCATCTTTTTGCTAGAAATTCTATCTTTTTTGGTCTAATGTGCAACAGTTTGGTTAGAAGTTAATCTGTTTTGGTTAAGGATTCAACTATTTTGTTGAAAAATTGTCTTTTTTTGGTCGAATTCTACTGTTTTTGGGAATAATTTTAAACCTTTTTTGGTTTAAAATTCAACTGTTTTGTTGCACATTCATTTTTTTAAATAGAAAATACGTCCTCATGGATAGAAATTTCAACTGTCTGCTAAAAAATTAATCTTATAACCTTGAAAATTTAACTCTTTGTTCCAGAGTGCAACTGTTTTTGACTGAAGTTCAATCTTTTTAGTCTAAGCATTCGATCAGTTGGTTGAAAATTCAACTATTTTCTTGAAAAGTCATCTTTCTTCGAAAATTCAACTGTTTTGTTAAAAAATTGCATTTTTGGCTAGAAAATTCGTCGCTTTTGGTTGAAGATTCTTCTTTCTCAAGAGAAAAGTTCTCAGTAGAAAATTCAACTGTCTTCTAAAAAAAATCGTTATTCTGGCTTAAAGATTCAACTGTTTTGTTTGAAAATGCTACTGTTTGTGGTATAGAAGTTTAACCTTTTTTGTTTGGAAATTTGTTCATTCGGCTGGAAATTATTCTTTTTTGGTTGAAAATACAACTATTCGGTTGAAAATGCAATATATTTTGACTTAAAATCTGAAGCGTTTCATATTGAATTTAATATGATACCTTTACATTTATTTATTTGAAAGAATTCATGCCCCTATTATTTCCACATTTTTGTGAAAAATTACCCTATACCCTCTGTTTTGACAGCACTTGAGTGTGTGAAGTCTGGGAACTTCAAGTTGTGTGTGATGATCTGTGACAAAGAAGAGGAGGGGTGGAAAAAGTTTTCAAAATATCGTGGCAGTTTTTGAACGGCCTCCAATCTGGATTTCATTCATTCGAAAAAACTACATTATTAAATTTCACGGTTTAGAGATTCTCCGTTGGTATTAATTTTATTTTCATTTTCCCATCGCTTTTTATAACTGTTGTACTTGGTGAGTGAACATAGAGCTCAGCAGGCGACTTTTGATGAATAAATGAAAGTCATTACGTAATTTTAATTACTGGCAATGAAAAACAAACATAAACATCAAATAATGAAATGGAACACGGAAGGCGGTGAGCGAATACAAACATGGAAAAATGGCTTTTTGCAGGATCATTGAACATTTTAGGTTCATTGGAGTGCAAAATTAAGTGCATATTTTGTTATAAAAGTGTCGCAAAATCAGAACCAAGCGGAAGAATCAAATGAGCTGATAGAATTATATATTTTATTGATCGAGTGTAAAACGTTACGTCGCAAAATTTTCCGATCTCACTTCATACTTTGATGACTGAGATGAGATAATGGTTATTACAAAATATTTGATATTTTAAAACAAAATATTTTTATGCTGACGCATAATAAAGCTAAAAAAATCAATAAAAAAATGATGAAAAAAAGGATACATAATTTTTATAGAATTCGAAATTTTTTTTCTTTTTAATTCAATTCTGTAATTGTGTTTCAGCGGCTTCAGCTTCCATAGATATACGGATATACACATACATACGTCAATCCTCTGGCCAATTACGCTACGCCTCAATGGGCTCCTGGATCCGTTAGTCAATTAAACAAAACGGTCGATTAAGCTCGACAGTCGTAAATTCAGTCATCAATCTCCCTTTAATATCTTGGTCAAATTCCGCCAAATCTGACTTCAATTATTAGAACTCATAAAAAAATGCCAATAAAAGAGTGATTGATTGGAAATAAGGGCCTGAATATTGTTTTTTTAGTTTCAAGGATAAGATATCTATCAAATCAAAGCTATCAAAAACTGACTTCCAGTTAAAGTAAATGAATTCAAATTAAGTAAAATAAATTTTATTGTGTTGAACTAATTGACGCTTACTTCATTTCACTAAATCAACTGATCAATGTGGAAGAAATGAGCAATTGGAATGACAAGTAATAATTTTTCATAATTTAAATTTTGAAAAAAGCTAGATATTCCTTTGATTGAACTCCTTCAAACTTCAATGTGAAGAGTTCCCCCATTTGTCAAGAAAGTAGCGATGTGAAATACAAAAAAATTCTTAGGAAGAGAAATATAATTGAGGAAGAAGCTCTCCTCAATTCTTCCAGCTCCTTCATCCATCCCTTACCCTAAGCATTTCCAATGAAAGTCCACTTTATTCTTTATTCCATACTCTTCCCTCTCCATTCGTCACCATCACACCTCTCTACATATGCAACCATGATTTCTACTTATACCTACATACTTTACACAGATTTTCCTCTTCATTCATCCAATACCTATATGCTCTTACCCCCTCACTCATCCTGACTCTCACCACTCTATTCAATTTGCCTTCTTTTTTAACCTTTTTCAGCTATTCCAGCTCCCCCTCACTCTTGACTATCCAATACCAGCTGTTGTACATTAACTTCAAGATTTCTTCCCATCCTTTCTCTCCTTGCCTTGCCGTCATCTCTTCCTCGATTCCCTGCTATTCTCCACTCCTCACTTGCATTCCGCATTCAAACCTCTTTTCGTATCTCTTTTGCTTCCATTTCGAACGTCCCACGTTACCCCTCCACTCATTGTCCAATAATCTCTCGAGCACACGTTTGTGCAATCTTTCTTCATTCCCTCTTCTTAGCTTTTCTTCAAAATTCCAGGATCATTTTAGTTGCCTGACCATCATTCTCTCTCATCCTATTTCTTCCTCCAGCATCTCGTTCAACCTGGATACCTCTAATTCACCCCCATAACCCATCTCATGAATCTCATATGCAGAATTTCCGCACTCTGTTGCTCCTTCTACCCCCAAATTTCCACTCCAGAACTTAATACTGACCATACTATCACGTTGAACATTCACACTCTCATCCTACAGTCATCCTTGAACCTTCTCTTTTCTATACCCCACTCTCGCCCCATTACTTTACTCACGTATTCCAATCTCTTTCTCACCTGTAGCTCGTTTCTCCTCCTGCTTCGAACCAAAATTCTAGGTGGCGAATCTCCTCCACCAACTCCACAACCTCGCTACTCATCTCTACACTTTCTATTTCTTTAACTCATCATCTTGGTCTGACTCACATTCACCTTCAAAAATTTTCCTCTCGCCTGTACCCAATATTGTCCTGTCTTCTCCTCTCCTCTTCATATTCACCTCAAATCTGCCAATAGAATACTAAACAGAAAAGGACCAACGAGCACCCTTGCTCAAGTCCCCTTCCTATCCGGAATTCCTCTTCTTTCTTTCATCCTATCTTCACCCTCATATTAGTCGCCACAAATATCTGTTTCATCCTTCTCATCAAACATTCATCTTCTCCTCTTTCTTTCATGGTCTTCCATAGCACCTTTCTTTTCACGAAGTCAAATCCTGAAAACAAATTTTCTGACAATTCCAGATTTTTTCCAGGTATCCCCAGATTTTCCCAGGTATAATTTTTCTCAATATGGAGCCATTCAATTATTACACTTGCGACTGAAAGCTTAGGTACATTGATATTTTATTAATTTTCAAAGGGATGTCATATCTCTAATGCGATTCCAAAATTTTCAAAAATTTAATAGTTTCTTACAGCGCATACGAATCTGCGTTGAATGATCCATATTTGGAATGTTTTATATCATTCTGTAGAGAAATATCTATAAAAATCGGGTTTTTTCGCTAACTTTTTAAATTACCTGTATCTCCGAAATTATTTAACATTTTTTTAATTTCTGGGACTCATTTTGAATGATAAATTCTGGACTTTCTTCTAAAGCCATTTACACATTTGTTGATGCACTTTTACAGATTTGACAAATAGTTAAATGTGACAAGAAATAACCTATAAAGCTTAGGGAAGGGTTTTGTTATTCAAAACGATTTTCAAAAGTCAAATTTTAAGTGATTTCATAATAGATGTTGAAAAAATGTGAAATATCGATTTATTAATTTTATTAGCGTTTATTAAGACAGCAATCGTTCTTCAACGTTCTCAGATTATTTTTCGTCACTTTAAACTATTTTCCTAATCTGTGAAAGTGCAGAATTCACTCTTCAAAATGAGCCCTAGAAACTTGAAAATTTTAAATATACTCAGTGATATTGGTGAATTTGAAAAAGTTGGCAAAAAACCCTGTTTTTTATAGATATTTTCTTACAGAATGATCAAAAACATTTCAAAAAGGTGTCACTCAATGCAGAATTGTATACGTTTTTGAACAATATATTTTTTTAAAATAATGTAACTGTATTACAGGTATAACTCTCATTTGAAAGTTTTCAAAAATATTAATGCACCCAAACCGTACATCCCTTCAAAGCATAACATAATACTTGAATAACCCTCAAATTTATTAACAACCTATGAGTGGTTTAACTGTAATTACTTAATATAAGAAATCGGAAGGTGTATACAGTTTTGCGAATTTATCATAAACAAATGTTTTTTGCATCCCTTGTAAATATCTGAATCTGTAGAAATGCTATTATTTAGACGTAGAATTGAATAACTCCTTCTGAACTGCAAAAGTAATTTTATAAAAACGACAAGTAATTCTTATTGGTACAAGGTTTTAGGAATTTAATTAATATGTTGAATTTAGCAAGCCTTCATAATTGATTACAAGATTTTCTTATGTATATAT
>JAUMHM010000031.1:56017000-56049048 GCA_032362435.1 Melikaiella ostensackeni
CAAGTAGAATACTTATCGCAAATTGAATTTTCACTAGGAGAAATGCCAACTGCACAACAAAAATGTTCCAGAACACTCAAAAATATTGAAGTATACTTGCTTCGAAATAACAGACAGATTTTTCAAATGAACTCTTCAAAAACACGATCTCTCCTCTGTCACGGCACGTTGTCCACTTATATGTATATATTTGATATATGTATTAGAATTGATCAGTTAAATCAGAAGGCGTTACAGGGTGAAAGTAGATCAGAATCCATTAGATGCGTATTTTTTTTGTTTTGTTTCGCGGGCTTTAGTTACCGAAATATCGAGATAAGAACATTTACACTTGGGGACGCGCCGCCGCTCAGCCCAGAATGCGGACTTGAGGTGAGCGTTCAAGGTCAAATACTCAAATCTCGATACCCCTGAAACTAAGGTGAATTTGACAAAAAGAAGAAATATATACCCAATGGATTCTGATCTACTCTCTCCTTTTAAAGTCCCATTCTAATCGGCGTCAATATTTCCAATAATTTCACGACATTACAAGAGTGATTAACTGATATCTTGAGTATGTCTAACTTCGGGACCAGTTAAGGCCCTGGGTGCACGTGAGCGAGTATAGCCTAATGAACCCAACGGACCATTAACATAAAACCTACATAAACCAGTTCCAGGACGCGTTAATTCAATGACTTCGTCACCGCTTACTTTTACGTCATATTCGTCTGGTTCTAAGCGCCGCTTCAAACTCATGGAATACTTCGTAGGATGACCGTTAATGTATTTTGTGGACTGGAGGGTCTCAAAATATTGAACATTTAGATAGACATTTTTTTCGTTTCGAATGCTTCCTGCATACTCCCAGGTACTTTATATCCAGGAGGAGAAGGCCGAACATAGCTCTGCAAACTTAATTCTGAAAAAGAAAAAAGAAAGGATGAATTTTGCCACTTAAAATATATTTTTAATTATAGCGATTAAATACGGCCATAAAATACTGAACTTGAGTTCTGACACCCGGCTTGATATGACATATCTGAAAATTTAACAACTGTGGTTGCTTTACAAATGTGGGAAGAATTAACAGTTTTGGACGCTCCACTGGATCCGTAAAGATTTTCTAAGTTTTCTGGGCTTAAATTAAAGAGGAGATTTCAAAGGTTGTAGTAAGGTTGTACCTGTAGATTTCAGTCCTGGCGAAAGTTTCAAATAGGAATCCATGCCAAATCATTCCGGATTATTGCAAAATCTGTATCCGAACCAATCCGAATTGGAAGTTCAAATTGAAGCGGAATGAGTCGTAATAATTTTTAACCGATTGGGATCGAACGAGATTGAGAACTTTTTTCGGATTGGTTCGGAATGATTCGGAATGAATTTCTATCCGAAACTTTCGCTAGGGTGACTCTTAACACAACTTTCCTAAGCGATAGCACGAGTTGAAGTTGAGGTCAAAAATCCGCAAAATTTTCGGCCATAGCCACGCTTGGACATTTTTATTCCTAACTTGCAAACCAGTTAAGATTTTTCAAATTTCCTGGGTTTAAATTGATGATAACATTTCATAGAGTATATTTAGTGTCAGATTACTGTTGAAATTTTCCTAGCTTATCACACAAGTTGGAGTCGAAGTACAAATTTCGAGGAATTCTCGCATTTAAGAAAAACAGCTTTTAACGTGATGTCTCTTCTTCAAAAAGTCAAAAATATCTCTACTAGGGCTCATTCAATGAGGAATTTCAAGATCTTTCTAGCCGTTCTAAAAAATCCAGATTTATTTACGACCGAGTTATTATGTATTGTTTGGATCAAGATTGGAATCTTCGATTTTTTTTTCATAGAAGTTTTGATGCTTCATACAAAAAAGGGATCCTGTCAAAAAATGGCTATAAGCAAAATCATTTAGTGAGATATATTATAATGGTTGTTATATTTACCAATAAAATTAAAGATGACTATCAAGGTGAGGAGCAGTGTAAGAACGGGTCTTATTTTATCAAAATAGATAAAAAAACTGATCATGGTATTAATTGAAAGTTTGGTGAAAAATTTTAACCAATGAATATTCTGTTCTTTTTTTGGGTTTATATACCGCTTTTCCGTTATCTCTTAGATTGGAGGCATCAAGGTTGTCCTTCCGCGATATTAACGTTTCACAAGTCAGTTTCAAGAAAAAAAATTATTCACCAAGTTCGTTAAAATTATTGTCGCAATTTATACAATCTTTCATCTTTTAGGAAAAGACGGATTTCCCATAGAAAAAACTGATAAAAATTCTGATCGATTTCATAAGATTCCAAAGATTGTATTAGATTATAAATATTGTAATGGACTTCGAAGGATTTCTTATGATTAAAAGAAATTTTTTTGATTCAAAGAAATGCTTTTTCGTTCCATTTTAAATTAATTTGAAATGATATTTCTAATTTTGAAGTTATTTTTTTTATCTGAAACAAATTATGATAATGAAACAGTTTTCTTGGTACAAGACAAATATTTTCCTGAGAGGCGTACAAAGTTTGCTCACCTATACCTATACAAAAAAAACATGGTGATGTAAAATTCTATGGAAATTCAATTTATTTACGCCTCACAACATAAAATGATTTGACGATGAGTTTTTCAAGGAAAAGTAATGTCAAATAATTTTTAATTAATAAAGACAAAAAAGAGGAGGACACTAGTAGGACATAAAACTAGCGATTGAAGACGTACACTCACTTCTCAAGTTATATTTTCGGAACAAAATGAGATAAAATTGTTTATAAGGAAGCGTTGGAAAGGTTTTCAGATTTTGCGTCAAATGAGCTCCATTTGGAGTATTTTCGCTGAATGGAGACAAAAAGGAGGAGGTCAGTAAGAGGACACCTACAAAACCTAGACCGATGTAATGTTCGATTTTTGCCGATTTTCATGATTCAACTCCAACTAAAGGCAAAATCTAAAAAATCTATGGCAAAAGGTTAAAAGCTATGCTTTATAAACCCGAAAATCTCCTCTTCGAAATGACCCCCAAAATCTGCAAAAATATTCAATCGTTTTCGAATTATCACAAAACACGTATAGTAGAGGCGTGCACAAGATGAAAATCACGCGGTTGAGCGCGAACAGCAGAACGAGAACCGCGACACCTCTAGATTTGTTACGATAAATCAGGAACCAGTGAACATTTTTACAGTTTCTTGGTCTCACATTAAAGTAGAAATTTCAAAGTTTATTATGCGTGATTTCCATGTCCACAAAGTTCTGAACGTTCGAATGAACGATGAATAAAGAAATTTATAAACCGAATTTGTTTTCGCCAAAAATATTTGTGGTGACTGAAGAATGCAGATTTTATTTGCTGGAAACTTCGATCATGCGCTGGTTTGGATTGAATTTTTTCGATCCGATATCAGCCCTGAAACAAACGGAAAATAACCGATTCGTTTAGACAAATACACACCACTGGACTTTCAATTTTTCATTCCACGAAGTGTCTAGGCACGCTAAAAATATTCGGCCTGCACATTCTGAATTTCGATAAACTGAGCTGCCAATTCCGGGTTCTCTGGGCCCACAGAAAATATTTTTTGTTAAGCGCTCACCGAATTTTGATGAACCTAAACACGGCAATTATATTACGAGTAAATCTTTAGCATTCAGAATAGTTCCACGCTCACTGCTTTTATTTTCAGTTAAAATTATCACTTCAAATTAATAATTGTGTTAGTAAAATTAGCTGAATTAGCTATGTATATTTAATATTCCGAAGAAATTCGAACTTCACTAAACGCTCGGTTCTCAGTTTTTATTTCACTAGTTACTTGTACTTGATAACCAACAACACCAGAAGAAGTTTCAACTAAATATCCTAATCGTACAACTGTGATTTGTCCAACCACGCATTCTGAAATCTATAGGATTCTTGTTCTAAATTCTAATTTTGATTTTCTTCATTAATTATTTAGTTTCGATGTTGGACAATACCAGAAAACGTTTTGACTCAATGTTACAGTATTAATACAAATGTTTCTAAAGTAAACATCTAGAGCATTTAATAGGAGTGTACAATTTGGAATGGAGGTAAATTTAAAAAGTTTTCAAAAACCCAATTTTTATGTCTGAAGAAATGCTTTTTCAAACAAATATTTTCCATTTTGTCTGAATGTATAATTGAACTTTATTCAAATTTTATTTATAGTTAGTATTTAAAACTGATTTTGAAATTTTGCAAAAAATTAAGTATCAAAATTCAAAATAATTGAAAATTGTTTTTTTAATTCGTTGAAAAAACTTTTTCCATTTTTGGATTATAATCACTGCAAACACAGTTCGAATAGATAATTCTATATTCAAAAAACTTTTAAATTGGAAAGAATTAGGTGTCACGACCTTTGAAATCAATTTTTTGAAAGTTAGAATTCTTCAAATTCTTGTACAAAATAAAGAAAATGGAATTGAAATTTTTGAAAAATAATTTTGGTATTCGAAAATATATTGCAGCACAGGTTTGTGTTGCTTAAAATTGATCGCAGTGAATTTGAATATTAATTTAATAAAAAACTAAATAAATATTTTTACATTCTCATCAGAGAAGGTATTAGAGTTGTATGAAATTTGCCCCCCCCCCCTCCGTTTTTGTCAAATGTCCACGTTTTGCGACCCTCTGAACCCGAAAAACAGAGTTTGAGGAATGTGTCTGTATGTATGTATGTCTGTATGCCTGCATGTATGTCTGTCTGTGAACACGATAACTTTTGAAAAAATTCATCTATTGGATTGTCCTTCCGTACACTCTTTTAGTGTCGAAAACTGCAGGTCAGGTTCGTTAGCCAGCCATTTTGGATAAAAATTCAGAAAGTTGAAGCATTTTCAAAATTTTTGAGACCATTTTTATTCAAGATTCAAAAATCATATGTACGGATATTCGTAGTACTCAAGAAGTCAAACAATTTAGCCTAATGATTTTTTTCAATAGAAAGAAAATTATGAGATTTAAAGAATTTTCAAAATTTAAAAAAATCTGCCCGCTTCGCGGGCACATTCTATCCGCGCGCTTCGCCTGCAGCTCACTTCGATCGCAAGGTTGAACGCGCCGGGGGCGCGCGATTTGATCGTCGCGCTTCTCGGTCCCAAACATGTGGATTTCGCGCTCATGTTATATGTTTTTTATGTACAAATTACTAAAATTGTCTTCGATTTCGAATGAAAAAGAAAATTTATTTACTTAAGGCTCTATCGGCCTTAAGGAATACGTTCTCATCATAATATTCGCGCTCGATTTTTTGTGATCACCGTATAATATATACAAATAAATAGCTAAAAAGACGGTTGAAGAATTATCTTAATGGCTCATGATTGGTTTTATAATGAAATGTTTAAAGACAATTTTATTTGACTTTTTAGAACCACAAATTCGACTCTTCTGACTTTTTTTCTTATCTCGCGTTATTTGGCCCAAAAAATAAAAATAAATATATTCCAATATTATTTTGTATACTTGAAAAACAAACTATGCATTCTACCAAAATTTTTAGAAGAAAGCTTACAGGTCTTCGTAGAAGCGATAATTTCGATACCTTAACTTTCTTCGTATCTCGCGTTATTCGGCTCAAAATTTGGTTTTTCGGTTTTTCAAAGAAATTCAAAAAGTTGTTATGACATTCTTGTAGGGCTTTCAAAAAGCAACGTTTTTCTTTCGTTGACTTTTCTATCGTGCATTGTTTGGCTGAAAATTTTCATTTTCGTTTTTTTGAATTTTGAAAATGCTAGACTTAGACGACTTGTAAGGGATACAAGGGTATTGAGAGGCTCTGAGTGCGGAGCAGATCACTACCTGTTAGTTTCAAAAATGAGCTTAGGTGAAGGGTGGAGGAGAAGAAGAACTAATAATAAGCAAGAATAAAAGCAAAACGAAAGGAGTTAAAAAAATACAAAATGATTTTAAAGGACATAGAAAGTTATTTTGAAAATGGGTTAGAAAGATTAGGAAAGGAAGTACTAGTACTGATTCAGCCGCAATTAAGAATTCTGATGATGAAGTGGTATGAAAGACGCCAGAAAGTTCCGTTGTAGGTAGCGAAATAAGAATGGATTTTCGCGAAATTATGTCCACAATGAAAAAACTAAAGAATGGTGAGGCTGCTTATGTGGATGGTGTTACCGCTAAAATGCTCAAGAGCGGAGGCGGATATTCGTTTGTGTCGCTGAGCGAAGTCATGA
Organism: Melikaiella ostensackeni; assembly: GCA_032362435.1. Classification (NCBI taxonomy): domain Eukaryota; kingdom Metazoa; phylum Arthropoda; class Insecta; order Hymenoptera; family Cynipidae; genus Melikaiella; species Melikaiella ostensackeni. The sequence goes on from JAUMHM010000031.1 coordinate 56,023,193, forward strand.
ATATGCGTGCTAAGAACGATGAAGTTCCGAATATTTGGAGAAGGGCGAATATCTTTCCACTCTACAAGGGAAAGGGTGATAATGGTGACTGTACTAATTATAAAGCGATTAGCATACTAAGTACTAAGTACCCCTAAGTATCCCGGAAGGGATTTGGCTTAATGTTATAATAATAAATAATAATAATTTTCTTTCATCATAATGATCGTATCTTAATTCTCGGCAAAATAATATTAGCATAGAAAAAATTTCCATTCAAGAACAGTTCTCATTTCTATACCTGTAAACAATCGTTATGAGTAAATTAACTTATTTCGCATTTTTGACAAGAAAATTTTTCTTGTTTGCCGAAGCGCTTCTTCTCATCTCAAGAGTTAATGTCTTGATACAAAAGATTAACATTCACCAACAATTGTTATTGCTATAAGCAACTGTAAACAAGTTCAACTACGAAATGCTTGGAAATCAAAAAAATCGAGAGTGAACCTTCTTTTCTTCTCTCCTCTCTTTTTGTACATATATATGTTTTTCGTTTAAATCACAACAAAAAACATTTACAAAAACTTTCAACATTTCGGTGTTCATTCAACACCCTTTCCAAGACAACAGAAACAAATTTCTCAACAAAGTTCTTTTGATTTGAGTGGAGATCTTTAAGAGTGTGTTGTCCGAATTTGGTCGTTGGATTCATGGTTGTTTTCATTCCCAAAAACTATGTACTTAAATTTGAATGTTGGTTGTTGAAGAAGAATTCAAATTTTGATTTGTCCTCAATTTAGTTTCCTAAATTCTAAAAAAATTTACTCATTCGCATTTTTGACCATAAAAAATTGTTCTTTTCTGTAGAGACACTTGTTTTGATCTCAAGAATAATATAATTATACAGAAGATTGCTATTTAATAACAATTTTCATTTTAATAAACCATTTTTTGAGAACTCATTTATTTTGGAATTTTGAATGTAGAGAATTTTTTCAGCCCAATCATTTCGTTTCATCACAAGAATAATATCGTGATACAATAGATTGCAACTAAATGACATAATCACCAATGCTTTTAACAATTTCTGTAAACAAATTCAGAGTTGTTTAATATCATTAGCAACAACAATTATGATAATTACTGTATCTGGTCGAATAGCAATCTTTTGCGTGATAATATTATTCTGGAGATAAGAAGACGAGACTCCACAAAAAAGAGAAGGTTTCTATGTTCAAAAATGTGAAATATGTGATCAAACAATTTTTATAAAAGTAACAATTATTGTTGAGTGGCAATTTCCTACACCAAGATATTATTCTTGTGATGATGAAAACTGACTTCACGGAATATAATTTTTTTATGTTTAAGCATGCGATATAAGTATATTTGCTTATAACAATCGTTTATGATAATAACAATTGTTCTCGGTTAGTTTTCGGTCATGATAAGTTATTACATTTGCATAGTTCAACGACGAAATAGGTATAAATAATGGAATGAAACACCGAAAATGCAGTAAATGTAAGCTTTCCAATGATTTGTTTATAACAATTAAAGAAGAAATTAAAGAAATAGATAAGTGAAATTTTTATTTTTTCGGCTTCGACAAAACTCTTTGAAATTTAATAAACTTTCATTTGAGAAAGAAAACATTAAAATTTTTTTTTGAACTTTTTAAAACTCTTTGAACCCCAGTTTCTCGTTTCGCTGCAATGAGTGGCGGTCAGAAGGGGTTAATCCTCACAATTTTCAAAGTTGATTTTTTTGCATTTTGGGAATCTTCTATGAATTCTCCATATCGCATGTTTTTCATATCAAGTGAAGTTCACACTTTTTTGGAAAGAGTTGAATATTTCGAACCTCAAGCTTCTTAAGCTTAAATCGAAGAAACATACTATTATTTTGCTTTCAAGAAAAAAAATTGTTTCTATAATTCCAAAACGTGAATTTTCGAACCTTTCACGATTTGGGAATACTTTCAGCACCACAAAAAATTTGTTTTCCATGAAACCAAATTAATAGCATATTTCCCGGCTTCAAGATGAAGAAATTTCAGGTTCGACACACTCAGCTTTATTTAAAAAAGTGTGCATTTAACTTAGTCTAAAAAACACATGTTTTTTAACATTTGCAAAAAATTCTGAATTGATAAAAAAAATTCCATCTCATTTCTAATTTGTTATTACTGTTTACCAGAAAAAAACTGCGCGGAAAAAATTTGCCATGATTGTTGAAGCAATAGGAAGGCGATAATGTAACATTTTTATTTTCATTTTCACTTCCACTTTTTTAAGATTCACGTAGGTTGTGTCTTTTATTGGACGTTCTAATTATAAGAATGATTTCAAAAAAACTACCAGCGTGAATTCCATAAGAGCGGAAGTAGAAATGAAAGTGAGAATGTTACATAATCGCTCCCTAGAAATTTTTTTTCGAATTTGCAAATCCAAGAACCGAACAGAAGATATTAACCGATCCAATTCTCTTTCTTTACTTTTTTTGGATTCTAACCCACAATTTTTTTCCTTCGGCTCAAACGATTCGATTAATTTCAACATTTTTTCTTCGCCCTACCCTTCTCCCGAAAACTTTTTTGAATTTGGCTTAGCCATTTTTGACCGCTAGCCCTTTATTTTATGATTGCAACTATCATAAAATAAACGCCATTCCCATGAAATCACGTTGAGTTTTCAATTCCGTATCAACGGGACGATTTAGTAGTTGGAGGAAAAACGAGAAATCAATCGTCCTATAAAGCTTTCATATCTAAGCAGATATGGCGCGCTTTTACGATCATGAGCGTGCGTGATTGAGAAGCGGAAGAAAAAGAAAGTAGAGAAACCAGAAAAATTGTACAAAAATGTCGCCCAGACTCAATTAAAAATCTTGATTCATTTTAACACCATGTTTCTCGTACCGAGAAGGATTCGTGGTGGTCTGTAATAATTGTAAAAAGTGTGAGTCTTGATTGTGTAAAAGAAAATGTATTGCGGCATGAATTTTTCCAATGGCTTACAGGGTGGACTATGCTACTGTAGAATCAACTAATTTCGGTCATTGGCTCAAACTTTGGACACCCATTTTTTGGCTTCTACATAACCATATAGTGTAAAATCGATACAGATTTTGAGTCCGAAGTCAGAAATGACGTTGGAACCCATTTTTATCTAATGAAAATAAGTATAAATCCAAGAAGAGTACGTGTCCGGAATTTGGGCCAGTGTCCGAAGTTAGGCGATTCTACACTGAAAAAAAGAATTTTTGGAACTAAGTAAATGCACTTACTCGGGTGCTATTTCTTGGGATCAAGAAAATATTTGTTCACAGAATGTTTATTTGAACCAGACATATATTGTTTGTTCATCTAAAAAAATTAATTTGTTTGCTGTGTTTTATTGATTAAAATAAACATATTCTCCCTAGAAATATTTATTTGATTCAATGATTTTGATTCATTGAATTGATTAGAACGCATTTGAATGAATTAATTTGTCCATAGTTAAGTCAAGTCTTTAGGTTTATTGAAATCAATGCAATAATTATTAAGTTCAAAAGAATAATAATTAAGTTTTATTTTATCTTCTGTCAAACTTTAATTTTGCGGGGGCTTCAGTTTTCAAAGAGAACAAGTTTTTCAAATTCACGCAACAAATCTTAAAACTTCCTTCAGCTAGACAAAAACGAGCACCGTAAAGGCATCATATTACACCTTGAGGATCTTCTCCTAAACAGTCATAGGAAAATCGTGGTCTGAGACGCTTTGCATCGCTATTCAAAAGAAAATACTTCCAGAAAATTACGTCAATTTCATCTACGCGCTTATTTTTCAATATTTTTTTAGTGCATTCCCAATATTCTTCACGCGTAATTGACCATTTTTCCCTATAAAATGTTCTGGTTTTAAATTTAAATTATTATTTTTAAGGTCTCTAAAGCGAACGAACAAGTGCCGTGCAAGCCTGATATTCCAGAATTATTCAAATGACAACAGAACTCACGATGAGTTTTACATTTGCACTATTCGATTTTCTACCAAATTGAAATTTCAAGTCAAGTATCTTAAAGTTTTTCCGAAAAAAAACGTAATGGAAATGTATGATTTCTGATAAATTATTGGAAATTTATGGAAAGTTTCGGGAGTGTATGGAATGTTACGGAAATTCATGGAAGCCTACCACAATTTCTGGAAAGTTTTCAAAGTGTGCACAAGGTTTCTTGAAATACGGGTCGTTTTGGAAAAGTATGGAAGTTTATGGAAGCTTATCAGCTTATTACGTCTTTATTCAACGTTCAGTATTCTTAACACGTTTCTGGAGCAATGTATGGTCTTTTACCATCTTCGAGGCCAAACTGCAGGAGACTGGTGCCCTCCTCAGTGCACAACACAAACTGATCATAACTCTTTTGGTTCTGGTTAATTATTATAGCGTGCTACGCTTTAGTTGATGGTGACAGTAGGGATGTAAGAGACACCTTCTGGGATTCGTTAAATGATATTATAGGTACTTGCAAACCTGGTGAAAGAATTTCTTTCCTCAGAAATAAGAACGACTGGTCTGGTGTGCAACGCGAAGGTACGGACGGGGTGCTGGGTCATTTCGGAGATCCAAAAGTGAACGGCAACTGGGATAAATTGATTAGCGTATGCATAGAAGAGGGTTTTTTCATCACAAATACTTGGTTCAAACGTAAAATGATCCACATGTATACTCGGTGTAGAGGCGAAAGCCACAGCATGATTGACTTAGTCGTAGTGGACTAGAGAACTTGCAGAAACCAGAAGTCTAATTGGTGTATCGTGAGAAGCTGAATGAAAATTTAGCGTATCATAAAGAAGACAGGAAGAAGAAATAAGGCAATAAAAATATAAAGGGTGCATGAGTGATACTACGAGATAGCATCTTCAAGAGTGCATCTGAAGTGTGCGGTACTGCGGATGTATGAGAAAGGACTGGAGATGCTTGGTGGAATGATGAAATCCGCGTGGCTGCCAACGAGAAGAAGCAAGCATACTCGAAAACATTAAATAGTGAAGGTCTTAGTGATGAGGAGAGGAATAGATTAGAAAATGATTACACGGATAAAAACATTTTAGCCAAGATAGTATTCAAAGAAAGCAAAGATAAAATCAAACCAGAAGAAAATAAGAAAATGCAAAATGATTTTGAATGAAGTAAGAAATTATTCTGAAAATGGGTTGAGAAGATAAGGAAAGGAGATACTAGCGCTGAGGTAGTCGGAATCAAGAATGCTATGGAGCATAACAACCGTGACACTGAAGAAGATACGTTAGACAATCACCTTGTAGGTAGTGAAAGAAGAATCGATATCGACGACATTATATCCATGATTAAGAAGCTAAAGGATGGGAAGACTGCTGATGTGGATGGCTTCACCGCTGAAATGCATAAGAACGGTGAATTTTCGATATTAAATGGATAGGGATTTGTACTGATAGAGGATTGGAATCCGTGGATGGAAAAAGTAAGCATGCGGCCCACATGAAGTCGTTTCGCTAGGGGAAAGGGGATCATCCTTACATTCGTCACTTGTTGCTGATTATGGGGTTCTTTTTGACTTCAATTTCAAAATGTCTAACAATTTGAAGTCATGTCACCTCCAAGATCTTCTCATCAAACGTTGATCATATCCATTCATCTTGCTGAGTATAATGTTGATTTGAATTTTTTTTAAAGCACCATCACTGAGAAAACGATTTTCTTGATTCGAAGAAAAAGATTCGTTTGAATAAATGTTTCTGATTCAACACACCTTCTTCATTTCGATTAACAAAAAATGTACTTCATTTCAATGCATGAAACATATTGAAACTCATTAAATAATACAAATTGTTTGTTTGATTTAAATAAGCGATTTCATAATGTCAAACATTCATTTTATTTATTTTATATTAATCTTGATTCAAGTGTATTATAATCTAATATTCTCAATGATTGCTTAATTATATAGTTTATGATTTACAAGAGCAAATATTACTAGGTTTTTTATGACTGTTAATGAATCTCTCACACACCTCTCTGTTGAATATTTATTAGAATCTACGAAGCATTGAAAAATTCAACTTTCAAACCATAGAAGTTTCTTTTCTCATGTTGGACATTTTCTGAATTATAATAGGATAGATTGGATCTAAATCAACTTATGATAAGAATCTGGAAGGAAGGAAATTTAGATGTGACAAAACGAATTAAGTTTGTTACAGGATTGACTATCCAGGCAATAACTTCGATGGGGGACCGATTTGAAGTTGCCGAGTGAAAGAGACACAGTGCACCGTGAAGGGAATCAATGACGGAACGAGTCTTGTGCATCGCATTTTATTTTCGCGTGCTGAAGCTTCCGTGGAACGTAATGTATAAAATGTCGGAGTTCCTGAGACAGACCGAGCGGAAAATTACAAATAGTTTGCAGAATCCGTGCCGTTTCCGCCCCCACACTACCGATCCAGCTCACGAACGAGAGTCGTGATAAAATAAAGAAATGTATCGCGATACGTGCATCCTCTGCTGTGGAATGTACGGACACAATAAATAATAAAACGTGGTTCTGTTCTTGCATGGCAGACGAAAAAGGATGTATCGCGCACCTTCTGGCATTCTTGTGAAACGGGGCAGGGGTCTAAAAATTATCTTTCTAGATATATTTCGAGGCAAAGGCGGAAGAAAGAAGTTCGGAAAGAATTTCAATCACAGCGCTTGAAGGTGGAATATATGAACATGATTTTAAATGGAGGGTCCAAACTTTCACCGCGGAGAAATCTGAGTTGAATATTTTTATGGTATTATGTGTCTTAATACTAGAAAGACCGAGGGGTCATTCTTGACCCTATTTCGAGTTCATGACTCGCTCTCTCCCTTGAAACGTTTTGGATCGAGTTGTCATTTCATGACTTTTAATTATTTAATAAGAAGCTAGTGTGACTTGAGTTTTAACTACCCACTTCAAATGTAACTGAAATTAAAATTAAATTTACCTCGAAAGACCAAGGGGTCAGTTTTGACCCTTTGCTATATTTTTCATAAAACAGATTTTTCGTCGGAAACCTTTCTAATGTGAAATACAATTGTGCGCAAATTGTTGAAAAATAATAGAGAGCACAGCTTGTACACGAATCACATCCTCATCAGTTGAGTTAAATATTTTACCTGTCTTTGATGACCATGACAAAGTAGGTAATTAAAATATTCCACAAGCTTACATGCTTCCAGTTTCTTCACAATGCAGGATCGTTTCTAGTAATTTTTGACGAGCCAAATCCGACTCTGGTACCAAAAATGTCCTATCTTGATGTTTGGATCTTGAGGGAAATGGGGTAGAAACTCCCAAAAATCATGTTTTCGGCTATTTCAAAAAATCTTAGAAGATCAACCCGATGTGCTAGAATCTTTAAAAAGGTCTTAACTAGAAGCACATTTCTTCTACTATGAATATATTATAACATAATTCTTACATCAATAACTGTTATAATAACTTAAATGTACAAGGAATATACTTCGATTTCAGACCATTTCGAAGGTTCTAGCAACTCGGGCTGCTCTCCTGCGATTTTTTTAAAATAGGCAAAAAAGCCTTTCTTAGGGGCTTGATCCCCTTTTCTTCTGAATTTTGACATGATGGGATATTTTCGGTGCTAGATTCGTACTCAGCACGTAAAAAACTACGGGAAAGGACCCATCAGTGTGAAGAAATGGAAAAAAGTAAAAAATGTAACCTTTTGTTTTGTTCACTACTGATCATGACTGTACCTTGAAATTTCTCAAAATACACACAATCATACGTGTATAGAAAACATAGAAGAACTAGATATCACAGAGTACAAAATTAAAATTAAAATACATAAGTATTGCTGATTTTTATGGAAAATGGATAAGGGGTCAAATTTGATCCCTTGGTCCTTCGAAGGTGTACGATACCTTTGGTCTTTATAGTGTTATCAATTTTTATTATACCATTGAGCTAAATATGAATTAGAGTAAGCGTAACTCGTTTGGTTCTAGCTTTGTTATACTACCAGGGATCAAGAAATTTCTATGGTAAGGGTGGATAAGTGATGTGTAGGTGAAGGAATACGTTTTAGATCAATCTAGAAGATGCGTATTGTTCACTCAAACGACACAATTCAACAACACCGGTCCAACACAGGCCGCTGATCAACATCTCTAGTAATCACTCCAGTTGAAGAGCTTCACAAAGCGATTATACTAATCCACTAAGTAAATTTCTTCACGAGAGCTCATGAGTCTCTGAAATTTTTCGTTTCAGGAGTTACTCTCCTCCTTATGAACATTTGTCTTCCATATAGATCCTTATCCTTGCATATACCTTTTGCTGTCACCACATCCATATATCGTTTCAGGAAAGCTTTTGTGTTTTTACGACTCCTTATATCCTTGATATCTTGGTGAATATTTTGCCCACTGTACCTAATAGGCTAATCACTCTTTAATTAGTACAGTCACCTTCATCACCTCTTCCTTTGTTCAGTGAAACGATAAGAGTCTTTCTCCAGTCATTCGGAACTTCACCGTCCTTAGCACACATATTCATAAACTTGCTCAGCGGCACAAAAAAATATCCGCTACCGCTCTTAAGCAATTTAGTGGTAATACCATCCACACCAGCATCCTCAACATTCTTTAGTTTCTTATTCACGGATATAATATCGTCGATGTCGATACTTCTTCCGCCATCTACAACGGGACTGTCTGGAGTATCCTCTTCAGTGTCACGGTTGTTATGATCCATAGCTTGACCTCCGCACAATTTCTTGAAAAAAAAACACTGCTAAAGTCTTTCACTTTGTCCGAATACCATACTATTTTACGAACAGTATTCTTGATCCCGACTAATTTAGTGCTAGAACTCCCTTTCCTAACCCTCTTCACCCATTTCCAAAATAATTTATTTCCTTCAAAATCATTTTGCATTTCTTTTATCTTCTTCCATTTTGATTTTATCCTTGTTTTGTTCGACTAGTATCTTGGCTTTCCTGTTCTTGTCCCTATAATTAGTTTCTAATCTAGTCCTTTCCTCATCGCTGCGACATTTAATATTCACTTTTTTCGAGCACGCTTGCTCTTTTTCGTTGACAGCCACGAGGATTCCATCATTCCACTAAGCATCTCCAGCCTTTCTTCCTACAGCCTTAGTACCGCACACTTCAGATGCACTCTTGAAGATGCTGTCTCGTAGTATTATCCATGAACCCTCTACATTTTTATTCTTCAATTCAGTCTTCCAGTCTTCTTCATGGTGTTCTAAATATTTATTCAGCTTTTCACGATATACCAATTGTACTTCTGGTTTCTGTAAAATTTCTATTATAACTTGCGTCTGCTTCGGCTTATTATTTGTTCTTCTTCTCCTCCACCCTTGACCTAGACTCATTTTCAAAACTAAGAGGTAGTGATCTGTTCCGCACTCAGAGCCTCTCATAACCCTTCTTGAATGATGAAATAATATAACTTCGTGCGATTCTTGGGTACTTTTTCTAATTAGTTTCTGTTTGCGTATTCAGAAAACTTCTGTGGTAAATACTTTTTAAAATAAAAATTTTTCGCAAAGCTGATTTATTCATTTTTGTGCCTTTTTTGAAAAAGTTGAGTGTTGAATATTTTTATGAAAATCCTTCAGTATATTTTTATAAAACAAGTCAAGTTTTATTTGCTGAAACTCTTCCATTTTTCATTAAAAAATAAGACCTAAGTGTGCAAGATCGTGTGATATCCCGATATCTTAGAAAACGCTGAAAGTAAGTTCAAACATTGACTTAATTGGGAATTCCTCCATTTGAGAGTATTCAAAAGAATTCAGTTTTCAGTCAAAAACATATTTCATTTTTAATTGTTTGTGAAATATCTCCTTTGTTATGCACCTTGGGCAAAAGGTCTCTGTCGATAAATTAAAGCACACTCTGAAAGATCGAAAAGAAATCTATTTCCTTATGAAATTTCTCTGTGTACTAAAGAAGAACACACAAAAAGTTCACAATTAAAAAATAGAGTCTAAGACTACCTGCTTCTTCGTCTCATCAGAGACAGATGTACAATAAATGTACACAACAAGAAGAAAAAAAGGGAGAAAAAAGAAAGACTCAACCAAAACCATCCTCACACTCATTTTTTTCTCCGTCATTTTTTTACTACTGGAGACCAACGTGTTTTGAAGCCAATTAAAACTTTCTCATCAGGGGTAATTTATAGGGAAAACAACAGGTATAAAATTGATAAATTGTTAGATTACAAAATTATTATTATTACCTGAAAGTAAAAAACAGATGTGATTGATAGTAATTTCAGTTTTTTGGTACATATTTCATTCATAAATTGAAAATTGAAATTTTGACGTAGGCGAAAAAATTTCGAATAAATCCCAAATTCAGATCATTTTATTCTTTATTTGAAACTTAATTGCCGCAAAACAAGAATTATGACACGAAACTAAAGTCATTATATCCAATAAATGATTCCATCCCAAATTCCGTTGTATCCAGCAAGATCTTTTCTGGGTGTTCTTCTTCAGTACACAAACAATTTTCATAAGGGAATAGATTTTATTTCGATCTTTAGAAAATTTTAAAACAGAGACATTAAGCAAAGACTGATTCCGAACTGCAGGGTTGCCTCTGAATAATTAAGATTCATTTTAATTGAGGTTTCAATTATCAACTCAATTGATTGAAAGATATTTATTTTACTTAAATATATTTGAAAATTTTGACGAAGTTAGCAATTTTAAAAAAATGTGTTATTGATTTGGATTATTACCTTTTTCTTTTTGAAAAATGGGATAATTTGAATAGATTGGCTATAAATCAACCCACAATAAAGTATACTTAATATCCTAGGAAACCTAAATGAATACTATGTTCAAGCTCTAATATATTCAAAGTTATAGCTTTAAAAAAACACATTTTGTTCAACATTCAGCATTTTTTGAAATCTTGTTTTTCATGCATCGTACGCGAAAATGTACAAAAAGGACAAAATACAGAGGTTCTGTGAAAGTTTCAGATTCTTCTTCTATTTCCTTTATCAAGGAGAGCCCGAAATGTATGAGAGAGTTCCGATATACTAGAAATCTACACGTTCTTGCAGTTGATCGACGTGAAGTTGCATAGTCTTCAATGAGGTTGTGTGTGTTCTTCTTATGTGTCGCTCTTTATATGAATGTACACTCATAATACCTTAATTACTTACATCGAAAGAAGGGGTGACAGCCTATATGGAGCTTCTTTCTCATGATCAAACATGTAGATGTTTAAAGCATGTTCCTGTGATGTGGCTTAGTGTTTCAATATTAGAATTTTCATTGAATGTATCTCTATTAACTCAATGTAGTGAAACATTTCGAACAATTGTCAAGAACTATGAATTCAAAACTGCGTTAGTAAACGCATCTTTCGGAGAAGTTAAGTCTGAATTATAAAATCTGGAGAATGTGTTGGAGTTCTCAGTCCGACCTGCTCTTCTACGTATCGTGTCTAACTCTAGACCGTTTCTACTTGCCGCAGAAGTCGACGCATGTATCGATGAATGCGCTGTAAATATTTCCGTGTCTATTCCGCTTTCGCGTTGTTGACTTTATATTATCAGTTTTATGTGAGCAAAAGTTTGCATTCTGTGACCTGTTACTGATGCCAGTAAGCATATTAGCGTCTTCGCTAATTGTTTCATCGGCAATTCTTCATTTGAAGGTAACGAAGTAAAATAGGTAAGTACGATTTTTAGGTCCCAAGTGAAATCGTATTTCAGTTTTGAAGGATGCAGTTTTGAGATGCTCTAAGCAACCTTAATATTCTGGGATCCGTGGCCACTTCTGACCCATAAGCAAAGAAATGACAAGACTCCTTTTGACAAGACTCCGGCCACCAGGGTAATCTTCTTCCACAAAATGTTTTCTTTCCTGTCGAGGATGAAAATATTATCTTTAGCTTTAATGCGAATTATATCAGAGATTAGAGCGACTTTGAATAGTAGATACCACGGCTGAGAAGGAAAGTCTGGTACCATGATAACACCCTCAGCTTTTTCGTCTCTGATTCTTTGACGTTTTCAAAATCACTGAGAAAGGTGGAAATGCGTAAAAGGATAAATCTCACCAAGAGATTGTGAATGCATCCATCGACGTGGGGTCAGGATCTTTCTTCCAAGAAGTATACTTGGAGCGTTTTGCGCTCTCCCTACTCACAAAAAGGTCGATCTCTAGCGGGCCCAACGCTTTAACAATTCCTTCAAAGGCAAGGTTGGACAATTCAATTTTGGCATTTGGATTTAAGCGACATGACTATTCATCTACTATTATATTCTGTTCAGATGGGATGTAAGTCAAGAAAATACAAACTCTTCTCACTTCGCACCAGTCCCGTATGAGCCTTGCGATCTAATTTTAATTTTCAAATTGAACTTCGCCCATTGTAATTATGTTTGAGATGGCCGAAGTAGATGTATAGCAACACCTGACAATTTTCATGATTTTCAGCAAAGAATTTCAATGTGAAGAAGGCGGCTAAAAGTTCAAATTTGTTAATATCAAAATATTCCCTTCAGCCTCTTAGAGAGGCATCAGTGAAATCTCTAATTGAAAATCGAGCCTGGTGGTTAAACTATCATTTTCCTCGAGTTATAAATAAAACCTAAGTATTTGCAAATTTGCGCTGAGGTTATTTGACTTTTTTGTATATTAATTACAAATCCCACTTCTCTTAGTTTAGATGCGGTTATTGTTACATCGCTTATACAATCTGAATAAGAGTCCCCAAACAGCAAAAATTATGGCTTAGAATTCCGGCAGTTCTTCGACGTTCAATGCTGTGTCCGTTGGTTCTGCTTCTGTCCGCCCGGCGTCCCTGCTTGAAGCCGAGGTGGGACTTTCTGGTTTTTTGACTGCTACTTAGGCATCTGAATTGTAATTCTTAGATCTTTTGCTGAGTCTCCAACAACTTAGCCGTCTTCACGGCCTCGTGCAGTTTCTCCCGAAGAGGAAACTACCGGTATGAGTTGCCTTCAATGTGTCCTTCAGGGTCGTATTGACATTTTCAACACCAAGCTTCTACGGATAATCGCCTTGTCATGATGCGAATCTTTAAGGATTTTGCTTACGTTGCTCAAATACACAATAATCTGTAAATCTTGTTGAGATTTTTCATGTCATCAGATAGAAGAGACAGTGCTTGACCAACGGATGCAAAGCCAGCCGCTGCCTTCTTTTGTTATAGAAATATTCAGCTGTCTCTTTTCACAACGCCTTCTGTATCTTTAGACGCTACCTTAATTTCTGGTCCAATTCCGGAGGTTGAATCAGCTGGCAATCTTGTAGTGGGGAACATTTTCTCATCAGATCCTTCTTGCTATTCAAAGGCAGGCCTTGTTTGATAATATTCTTCCAACGGACGACAAAAGCCGCATGTATTGCGGTCCTAGAGTTCTGTGCTTTTAGATTTGAATTCCAATCAATAGCGGAACGTCATCATCTAGGTGGCTTTCTGTACTTTTTCCGGACTGATTCTCCCGTGGAATCAACATAGACTGTGGTTTGGGATCAGCTTTTCGGGAATCCTGATGGTTTTCGTGAGTGCTTCACTCATCTGCGTCTCGACTGCCTGAAAGGAAACATAATCGAACTCATGACTGCGGTTCTTTTTTGAATGATATAAAAAAACCTTGAGGTTTTGTGAAACTCCGTTTGATAGATTTGATCATTTTTTGCACTGAATGATAATCGAGTATGTCTGTAAGGACACCATATTAATGTACAAATTATATTTCTATAGATACCAAATTCGCGGAATGAACATCAATCACTTTTAGGATAGGGTCTGTGAGTTGTAAAGTGTTTAGCAGATTTTAGGTTAGACCTATGCGTTTCATTTCCATTTTATTATTTTGAAAATCAGCCGCTTATAGAATAGAGCCTTTGATGGGCAATTTAGGAACGCAATGCATTTTCACGTCAAAGCCTCAAATGCAGGTTAGTGTACAATATGCGTACACTATGACATTCTTGTAGGCTAGGGCCTACAAAGCGAGATTAGGCAACATCGCCAGAGAAATCATGAAGCGATAAATTGATTTACAACGTCCCCGTTGTCTTCTAACTGAAAACTTTTTGGCTTGTGGGCCAGAGCCTATCAAGTGTAATTTGAGAAACGATCCAAGCTTTGAATTAATTTGAGAGCTTACTGACGTCTGAGAGCGCACGACAGTTCGGAGGACGAGTTTTCCGAGTCACTATAGTGCCGTCTTAATCGCTTTTTTCTATTTCATTGTTTTGCTTTTCTGCCTCCTCTTTTCAAGTTTTTCCAACCGTCTCTTCAGGTATTTCTCCTCGTCCGTAGAAATACTTCTGTTGCTGGAGCCAGAGCTTTTCTTCATGTATTTTCCTATTTTTTGTGACAATTATGTAGCTTTATCGGCACGAAGTGCAACAATGACTTGATATGCCAAAGCAAGGAGTAGCAGGGATCACACTATTTTCTCATTGGATTCCTTAAATTACGTGGCGACCTTGACGAAAAGTAGATGTATGACATGTTTGATCATGAGAAAGAGGCCCAAAATCCAATTTAGAAGTTAGTTGTCGCTTGATATTCGTAATATCGTGAATATATGAGGTCGACCTATAATTATTTACTGGGTTAAGCTCTGGCGAGAAAAGTATTTAGGAAACCCTTACCTTATTTCCATGAGGGTTAGGAACAAAAAAGTATAGAAGCTGTTAATAACATAATAGATACAAGATATATTTTTATCTGTAGTTGTATAAAAACATTGCAAACAATTGTCAACTACAATTATCCGCCGTCGGATGATTGCCAATTATATACAAAGTATTAAGCTGTAAATAAAAAATATCTCTGGGATTTAGTGTAGGAAATGAATCAATTTGACCTGGAGAAACCTGGAAATTACTTGGAACTTGAAGTCGTCCCATGAATCGCTACCCTAAAAATATGTTACACATGCTATTCTGACTAGAAATATGTTAACAATATAAATATAAATTCTACGTAATTACCTGTGTACGAAATTTTGCATGTTAATGTTCAAATCTAGTAACTAATTTTAATTAGTATAATCATTATAATTAATATAATTATTTCCAACTTTTTATTCATATCACTCACATCAAAAGTGGCTCCATCCACTAAATAAGTACCTAGACAGCTTCACATTCAAGCAAGCTTTGAAGTATCTCCACGTGAGTAGCATGTGCTCTGATTTTCGCATATATGACGATCTTGTACGGCAAGATACCCACACTTCTACCATTGAATAGCGTGCAAAATGCATTTGATCTTCAGAGTTTGTTGCTTTTGATCTTTCTAGGCAGTGCGTTGCGTCACCACGGCCAGTTGAGTTGAGGATTTAGGATGCAAAGGGTCGAAAAGGGGTAAGTGGCGGAAGGGTGACGGAGGGATGGATAGATGCAAATCAAAGTTTCGGTGTACTTACTCCTCGTATGTGTGCGGTCCTGCATCTATGTACCTGTGCCGTAGGGCGTCTGTCAGAGATTGGTTTAACGTTGCGGCAAGGTATGTCCCTCGGGATTAAAGCAAAGCTGTGCGAAATTGCTGTAAAAGCCATGGAATTTTAGTAACAGGACGGCTACCGCAGGGTGCTGCTAATTTAGAGTTAGATATAGATTTTTATCGAAAACAAATCAGCAGGATGTCTACTAACTGCGAAATAGCCGTGTATTCAAATTCAACCAGGGAAAATTCGAAATTAATCGGGAATACAAATTCGAAACGGAAATTACATTTAAAGATTTTGAAAATGTGATATTTTTCATTTATCGTGATAATGAGACAAATGAATTTGAATTATTCCCGCTTAAAATTCTAATGAATATGATAAAAAGAGTATGGGTAAGCTTCAAAAAGCGCTTACCACAGAATTATTTGTAACTTCCCGCACCCATGCACTTTGAGGTGCTGACTACGAATATAATAGTAAAGATTGCCGCCAATTTTATTTTTTAGACGAAAACTTGGTGAAACTCTACGAATTTCATGTTTTTTCTGTTTATTTCCGTAAAAGATGTGGAAAAAGCTCTGAATAACAGTCGCACATCTTTTAAAAAAACACATTTTATGTTCTGTACATTTTTACTCCACAACTGATATTTTTCGAGAAAATCGAAGAAAAATAGTAAATATCACAGATATACTGAGCAAAGTTTAGCGATGTGACCTTAAATATTTCTGTGACCAATCCTAGGAGTGCCCTTTGTACCAACATTTCTCTTCTTCCCTCAAAAAATAATGGTTTTTGTGAAAAAATGTATTCCACATAAAAGATGTACTTTCTAATGAACTACAACTTTTGCAAATAACTTCTTCAAAAATTTTCATTATTTACTAATATAAACAAGAAAAACATTGAATTTGTATAATTTTTCAAATTTTAATTTCAAAAGCTACATTTGCGGTTATTTTCAATATTATATTTGTAATCAGCGCATGAAAATATATGCGTATAGGGAGTTTCGAATTAATCGGAGGTAAGCGCTTTACGGAAGTGCATTATTTTGTTTAAATATAATAAGATATCTCGATACACGAAATTATACACAGATAAACGTTATGTTAGATGCTTTTCATTCGTGTTTCTTGTAGTACAAGATTTAATATTTGCAACCGGAAAAAAACTCAGGAAATCCCGGGGAATAAACGGAAATTCGTTTGGCGAAATTTAGTAGACAACTTGAATCAGTTTTTTATCATTTTCCCTAGTTTGGATAACGAGTTTTTGTCAAATTTCTGCAAGATTCCTGCGAAATTACTACATCTTGTATGCTTTTGAGGAAGCGTAATTGAAAATAAGAAAAAGATAAGACATTTGATCTCAAGTTCAAAGAGTTTTGTCCCAAATTTTTTGCACTTCAATGATTGACTAGTAAGGTGCACAGTGGTTCAGGAATAGATTTTCGAGAGAAAATAAGGCTAAGGGTTACAATTTTCAATGATTTACTTTTTACTTTTTTAAATTACCAAATAAAGAATTTCTGAAAAACATAAAGTTTGTGTATTTTTTTTGCTTATTTAAAAAATATTGACAAACATTTTTTTCTCACAATTTTGTATATTGATGATTATTGTTCATATATTTTGTTTTGAACAACAAAATTTAATAGCTGAAATAAGAAATCATTATTCCTGTGAAATTTCCTGATCATGAAAAGTGTTATATCATCAAATGGTGAAGTTTTTTCGGGTAAAAATTATGAGTTTTCGGACAGATATAAATTTTGGACAGAATCGTCAGTATTAGGCATATCAAATTGTCCCTCGATATTTCTCTTCACAATTGGCCATAGAATACAAAAAGAATTACTTTTTGAATTTTGCACTCATGAGCCTGTTCCATAGGGTTCCGAAAACTCCTATGAGTGAAAAATTGGGTTTCGCGAGTTTTTGAGGCTAATTCTTATTTTTTGGGGTTTTTTAGTATAGATTATTATTTTATCATGAAAGATAGACCTTTTTTAAAAATGAAGACTAAAAAACTACGGAACTGCTAAACTTCGCTGAGATCATAGTACATATATCTCGGCCCCTTGGACCCCTTCATCAACGAATGCAAGCCGGCGGAAATTCTAGGAACGACTCAAATACAGACGAATCAAATTCAAAGTTGAGTGTATTCTCTTAGGATAATGTCAAAGAGTGGTCGTTTTCTCTAAAATTCCCGACTCTATGTCAACTTTCCAGTTAAAGTAATGTAATAATTATGATAATAAAAGTTAACAAAGCATTTGTTAACATTAAAGAGTATCGTTTCCTTAATAGTTTTCCATTTTTATCTGAATAAAGCATTTTTGCTTTCTTGCACATGTTTCAAAATATTAAATCAAAGATAAAAGATATTGACAGTAAATATAAAAAAACGGATGGAATAATTAGCCTGAATTTTTTTCTGACATGTGGTATTGTAGACAGTGCATTTTTCGTTACGAGAAATTTCATTTTTCAAGAGGTGAAAATGTTTTTATATGTAATAAAATCTTCTGAAGCAGCATTTTAAACTAAGGCAATTTCTGTAACGATCGCTGCACCTAACCTAGATTTATATTCTGTCTTCGTAATTGGTTTCTAACGAGCAATTGATTAATAGTCCAAACTATATTCAGCTGAGCTGAAAACTCATATTCACGCAACTGAAAACGTATTATCGGATTACTGCTTCCGCCACGTCATTTATAGATTTGCCTCGTAAACAACTAGTCCCATTCAGTTGATTTGTATTTCGAGAATACTGAAAAGGCACAAAACAATATTTTTAAAATTATAAATCGTAAGATTCAAGAATTGAATGAATTATTATTATCTATGATCTCAAGACAGGGGAAACCGGTACGAGATGAATACCTGTACAAACTGAATAAATGCAAAAAGTGACTGGATTATAAAGCAACAGTTCTATACTTTTTTCTGTGAGTAGCAATATTGAAAATAAGTCTTATAATCAGCCTTTTCACCAGTTACTTGCAATTTTCGAATTGAAAAATGTGTTTTTGACATGGTGATGAAAATATTGTTCGCTGACAGATTATCATTTTTCAGTAAATTAAAGTGCATTCACTATTCTTTCACTGATTCTTCGATTCGTCTAAAAAATGTTTTTGAAGAACAGTTTTTGATTTTTTTTCCATAAGTTTATACATAATATCCTTCGACAACTATTTGGAAAGGTTCAAAATGTGAATATGCTCTTCTTATAGGAAAAGTATCACCTGAATAGAATAGAAGCATGTTAAAAAAGTATAAGATATGGAATAAATAGCAAATATATTTCATGTGATGGGATTGCTATCTTTAGAATGAATGTTACTGCTTTAATATGATATTTAATGTTTTTCCCTTTTTTTATCATTTACTAATATTACGACTTCAAAAGTTTTTCCATCCACCTCGTACTGGTCTTCCTTATTTCTCTTTCAAAATCTTCTTTATTTAAAAATAACAATTATATTAGAAGAATGCAAGCAATTTTATTTCTATGCTACTCTTCTCTTAAAGTGGATAACTGAGTAAAAAAGCAATGACTGTAATTTCTCGTCTTCTTTCCTTGGAGAGGAATCGATTGGCCATTCAATTCTGCTATGAATTTTTAACTCAACCTTTTCGTCCATTTTACTTTTCTATTCTCTTGCATTAGCTCTAGCAGATGCTCAAACATTCTTTTATTCCAACTTTTCTTAAAACGTAATCTTTCTTTGTACATCTTCGGAGACTCTTAAAAACCTCATTTCCGCAGTTTATGTAGGATTCTTTTCTTTGCTTTTTGGCAAAGACCCATATCTCCTGAAACATAAGACAGAAAGTCAATCTTGCATCCAGAGAAACTGTTCTCGTAACCGAAAGCGTTCTTAAGAAAAATAAAGGAAACTAAGAATTTTCCTTCAACCTCAAATGGGGTTTGTCAATAGGATGTTCACATGAAACCTCATCATGAAAGATTTCGTATTGTTCTTTTGCAACAAGAAGCTATGGTTGAAAATAGAATTTGAAATATATAGTATAAGATAATTCGCAGATGGATCAGTATCCATTAAACTGACCTTTCTAATTTATTCATTTATCATTGATTATCAGTGAAATTTTCTCAGAAGGTAATCACTAAAAATCAGAATTCATTGACTAACCTCAGTGAAAATCCTCAGTTTTTAAATTCAAATTCTCATTTCTCACTGATTAAATTAAGAGAGTAGCGCAGTGTATGTGTACTTTAAGAATGGCACTTTGAAATTTTAATAAGGGTATTAATGAAACATTTCTTGGCATTAAAAATTATCTTGTTATTTCACATCAGAGACTAATTGCGCGCAAAGCATTCGATCGAGATGCTAGTTGAGTAATAATTTAAATTTCATCCTGTCCTTAACCGTTTCGAAGACGCATTAAAACATTAATGGTTATACCATTCAAAAGTTTTTATGACTATTCCGCTAAGACGAACATGAGCAAAGACGTATTTCTCCATTTTACTTGCTTCACATAAATTCTTTTTCGAATAACCATCACTTCTGATAAGAAATTAGTCACTATTTAAAAATGCTTTTATTCAGAAACTTTTTTTATACATATTGTAAGACAAATTAGAGAGGGGGATTTTAAATAACTTGTATTAAGCTAACGGATATGCATAATACACGCTGTGTATACTAGAATCGAGTTGATGTACAAAGGGCTCATCTCATCAAATTCTGCAGAATATCCGATCAAAGTCTATGAGGCGAGAGGCATATTAAATTTGATATAGATAGCGCATTAGTAACTGTACCACAACTTCAAATTTGTTTAATTAGAACATTATAAATAGTGATTAAAAATATTGGACTTCTTCGAATAGAATAAATTCGCCAATTAAATTCTTCTAAGATCAAGTCTTGATATCTGAAATGTGCGGATAAGTTCGAAATATTCTTTAAGCAGTACCCTCGAACTAAAGTTGGTAACAATTTTCAAGATTGTTATGAAGATCTCGAAGAGGCGGGAGAAATTGTTCCAGAAGGAAAATGTTCGTGATTGATGCAGTCTCGTTTCCGTAATGAGCAGTATCGAAGCAGGGAATTTTGAAAGTGTGTTGGACAAAGTTATGTAAAAATGGAACACTTTGTCTGACTCCTGAATTTTGTAGCTTCGTCAAACGTACGCTAGAAACTTTTTTAATCTGGACATGAAAAGTATACTTGGGAGTCTCAAGTCTAGAGTCAATTTCTAGTGGCTACTCTCTTATCAACTAGTATTTTATCCATGGCAAGTACCAAGTGCCTAAATAAATATCAAACTTAGAAGTTGAAAGGGATTTTACTTTCGTACCTTGAGTGCTTGCTCTTTTTACAGAACCCGAACTCAATTCAGAGGTCAAAAATCGTTTCAATAGTGGCATAAATTGAAAAAATAGCAAAATAGTGACATCAATTTTTATCATTTATTATTATTATACAATTAAGCCGAATCGCTTTCGAAGTAAGCGTAACTCGTTCGGTTCTAGCCTCGTTGCACCACCGGGAATCAACGAATTTATATGGTGAGGGTAAGTAAGGGATGTGTAGGAGACAGGATCGATTTTAGATCAATTTAGAAGTAGCGTGTTGCTCATTCAAACAAGACACTCCTTCTACATCACCGTTCTGACAGGAGACGCTGATCAATCTTTATAGCAATCACCCCAGGTGTAGTTTCACAGAGCCATCATACATTAAGATTCACGTATCAGCGCTCAAATTGACTAATAAGCCCATAGGAAGATCCATACTCTTTACCCCAACGACATCAACTACGCGAAGCTCTTCACAAAGGCCCCTAAGTGTCAAATATCTTTCGTTTCAGGGGTCACACTTCTTCTTTTGAGCAATTTATTGTTCTCCATACATCCCTATCCTTGCATACGTCTTTGGCTTTCTTCACATTCAAACATCTTTTCATGCAAGCTCTTCTGTTTCTACAAGTCTTTATATCCCTCCGCTCTAGAGCCTCATTCACCCATTCCAACCATTCTTTCTTTGGTCTACCTCTGAATACGCTACCATTCATCTTACCTAAATACACTTGCTTCGTTAAGCGTACTTCATTCGTTCGCTCAACATGATCAAATCATGTCAGCAAACTTTCTTTTACTTTTGTCAATCAACGTTTTTGCTGAACAACCTTCTGTGAGAACCCACTCATTGCTGACTCCGTTCATTAGCGTTTTGCCGCACATATTCCGCAGGAACTGCATTCCAATAACGTTCACTTTACTCCTATCCTCTTCTTGATACGTACAGGTCTCGCTACCATACATCACAATCGGTGCAAGCACAGAATTATATATTGCAATTTTAGCTTTATTCGTTACCTTTTACTTCTACTAATAGCTCGTACACTGCTGATAACCCTTCTACCCTCGTTCACATGTCTGGATATCCCTGCAGCTATCTTTTCGTCAGCAGTGAATAAGCTTCCAAGATACACGAAGTGATCGACTCGTTCTATCCCCTCATCGTTTAAGACAATGTTGCATACCGTTATCTCACCCATCCTTTCAAACAAAAAGCTTCTTGTATCTTTCATGTTAATCTTAAGACCCACGCTCTTTTTACTGGTAACCAGCCTGCTCAACATTCTCTGAAAAACATCGACTGATTCTGTTGTAACAATCTCATCACCTGTAAACTCCAGTCCACGCAGTTTCACTGTCTCGAGATCAACACCTTCTTCATTTAAGAGGGCTATTCTCGACATTTGTCCATGTATATATTGAACATCCAGGAGGAAATAACGCAGCCTTGCCTAACGCCTTGCCTGATATCAAATCAATTTATCAGTTGTTCGTTTACTCTTAGATTCGCTTCACTACCGTTATGTATTGCTTTTATTGCTTTTAGAAGCCAACCATTCGCTCCATACTCTTTCAGGACTTCCACAAATTTAGTTCTGTGCACCTCATTAAAAGCTTTTTGCAGATCAATAGATGCACAGAGAACTTTTTTGTTTGCTCGCAAACTTTTTTCTATGATCTGTATCGAGATGAATGTCTGATTCGCACATGTTCTCCCTGACATTAAGAAAATGACGAACTTCCTAGATCCTACTTTCTGCTATTCCTGTGACCTTGCCAATTAGTATTTTGATCAATATTTTGCCCACGGTACATAGTAGGCTAATTCCTGTATGATGAGTACAGTCACCTTCAACACCCTTTCCCTCCAGTCATATGAAACCTTACAGTTCTCAGAACACATGTTCATTAATTCGCTCAACTACGCAAACAAATATGGCCACCGCTCCTAAGCATTTCAGCGGGGATATCATTTGCACTAGCAGTAGGGTGGGCCGAAGAAAAAGATTTTGAATTTCGATTATGGCTAGCAAGAATATTTTTCTGTATATTAAAATGAGTCTCCATGATTATTTCCAGATTTTTAAAATGATATCTTCAGTAAGCAGAAACTTTTTGTAGTTTAAAACTTTCAAAACATTGATTTTTCCGATATATTTAAATATTTGGTCACCATTTCTTCATCGAATTAGTTTTAACTGTACGAATTCATTTATTTTGATGTAACAAACGATTTGCAAAAAATTTTAGTGTAAAAAAAATTCTGGTGATGAATGTAGTTACGTATGATGTAATTTTTATTTGAAAATCGAAGTTTCGAAGATAATCAAAAATGATACAAAATCATAAATTTTTTTTCCAATATCCTTTTGAGGGGTCTTATAGGACCTAAAAATACATGTAAGTTTAGAAGGAAAAGACAAAATAACAATAATTGCAATTTTGGCGTATCATTAAGTAAAACAATATTTTTCCAGCTTCAAAAAAAAAGTTCGTGCCGTGAGCTATTGCTCTGTAATTTCGTATTAATTTGCAGATTATTTGAATTTTACTCAAGTTTTGCAGCTCTTTGCTTACTTTTACAGTAACCTAGAACTCACCACGAAGAGCTGGCTGCTATAAGAGCTCCATATTTTTTTTGCTTCTAATACTTCAATTTTTTTTCCTTTTTTTCACGTATATTAATTCACTTTTTACAATTATAATTTACAAAAGTATAAACATTCTGATTTTTATCTCCTATTTACATTTTCACGCACTTATAATCTTGCTTGCTTTCGAACCAGACATTTGTTTTCTTGCCATTATCTTAGCTCAAATGAGCCCATCACGTCATTCTGGATTAGTAACTGAGCGTGCTACTTCTGTTACCATCTTAACGCATCGCTCGACTGCTTGCGTGTGACAAGGGAATTTCGGAAATTCTAAACTTTCAGAAAAACCATTTTCTACAATTTCTTTCAACTCTTCAATTGCAATATTTGCCAGTACTGGAGGTTCGGTGATTCGACAAGTATTCCAATCTGTAAGATATACGTAGTCTAAAGCGTTGAAATTTATCTTTGGCACTTCAAATCGGCGGATACTGGCATGTTGAATATTGCTGGAAAACAGAATCGACAATTTTTAAATAGGACTGTTTTAAATAAGGTGAATCATTGATGATTTGCCACAAATGCTTTGCTCCATTGATGCAAAAGTAGTGGTGCTTGATTCTGAACCATGAAGGAGCATAAACTTTTATGATGAAATTTACTAACACTTTTAAATTGTTTGGTGGATTTGGCGTAGCAATATATACCTTCAGTGTTTTACTTCATAGTGTTAAAAATCGAAGGTGAGACAGAGAACCAGGGTCTCTCTGAGCTAAAGATGCAGAACAAGAACCTGATTTTATTGCACAGCAAATATCATACAAGTATTTTCGATCAGTGCTTAAATCTTTGGAAATTTCTGACAGAGAACAATCAATTCTTTCAAATTCTACAACTGGAATTTCTTTACAGTTTAGCAATTTCTTTCCTATAACACCTAAATATGATTTAGGCCCTTTCGTAGGTCCATCTAAGTGCCAAACAACAGGCAGTTCATTTCCATGCAATGAGCAGATGGAATAGAATAGATATAAATAGGTAGACAGTTATTTTGTCTTTTCCTTCTAAACTTACATGTATTTTTAGGTGCTGAAAGACCCCTGAAAAGGATATTTAAAAAAAAATTATGATTTTGTACCATTTTTGATTATCTTCGAAACTTCACTAAAAGTTTTTGCAAATCTTCTGTTACATCAAAATAAATGAATTCTTAGAGTAAAAACTAATTCGATGAAGAAATGGTGACCGAACATTGAAATATATCGAAAAAATCACTGTTTTCAATGTTTCAAACTTCAAAAAGTTTCTGCTAACTGAAGATATCGTTTTAAAAATTTGAAAATAATCATGAAGACTCATTTTGAAATGTAGAAACAGGTTTTTGTTAGCCATAATCAAAACTCAAACATTTTTTGTTCGGCCCACCCTATTACAGATGCCAAATTTCAGAAAAAACTGAAAACAAGGACGATTTCTTGATTCATTTAGCGGACGAATTGCCGAATATTATAAAACACGATTTCCTTGCAAAGACGCAAGCTTCACATTCCAGCCAAATGAAGAAGGAGATCGAAAAAGGTGAATTCGTGATATGCATGGATTTTTCAGAAAATTACACATTTCATGTGCAAAATGAGATTCAGGCCCATCATTGAGCAAATATTCAGGCCACTCTTCATCCGTATGTAATATATTTCTGCCAAAATGGAAAGCAAAAGCACTTACGTTAACAAATACGTTAAGAATACTATTGTGAACCGAATTTATTTCACATTATTTTGCCAAATCTTTGTCAATTTTTTTCGTATAGTTTACGAAAAAATAATTTTTCAATCAGTCGATGCTAAAATATTCAATCAGTCGATGCTAAAATATTCAATCACGCATTGTAAATAAACAAATTGGTTTTTTCGAAAAATTTTTGTGGCGTGACTTGAGACTACCAAGTACATTATTTTTAGCTACCCGGTTTTAATTTTGCTTGCAACATCGAAAATCGTGGGCTCACTTGAGAAATTTCTACTCTGATTTCAAAAGAAAAATGAGAATGTATGAGGCCCTAGTGGCAATGGTGATGATGTATGGAGTAGAAGTATGGGGCTGGAAAGAATATGAGGAGGTACAAAGAGTGTACAAAAAATTTATTAAATGGCTTTTGGGATTGGACAGATGCACGCCTTGATATATAGTATTAAGTGAAGTAGATCGAGAGAGAATGGAAATAAGAGCGGGCAAAAGAACATATAAATATGAGGAAATGGTTTTGGAAAGTGAGTTTTGAAATATAGTTAAAGCTTGCTTAGATGATAGAGAATTGGGAATAGGAGAAAATGGAATGGAAGAAAAAGAAAAGTATTATTAAATGACATCTTTGCTGGTTTTTTGAAAGACATCGTTTTTTTATTGACCCAAAGTATATAAAATTGTAAAG
>JAUMHM010000031.1:56051396-56068227 GCA_032362435.1 Melikaiella ostensackeni
CCTTAAGTAAATAAATTTCCTTTTCCATTTGAAATCAAAAACAAATTTAGTAATTTGTACATCAAAAACATATAACACCGAGAATTCACAACATTGAAATATATCGAAAAAATCACTGTTTTCAAAGTTGCAAACTTCAAAAAGTTTCTGCTAACTGAAGATAACGTTTTTAAAATCTGAAAAAATCATGGGAACTCATTTTCATATGTAAAAAAAGATTTTTGCTAGCAATAGTCAAAATTTAAAAAACAATTGTTGCGTCCTTGACCATAAAAAGCTAAATAAAAACATCGAAATTGCTCGCGACACGAAAATTTTTTAAAGCTGGGAAAATATTATTTTACTTAATGATACTCTTAAATTGCAATTATAGTTATTTTGTATTTTCCTTCTAAACTCACATGTATTTTTAGATCCTAAAAGACCCCTCAAAAGGATATTAAAAAAAAATTTTATGATTTTGTACCATTTTTGATTATCTTCGAAACTTCGATTTTCAAATAAAAATTATGTCATACGTAACTACATTCATCACCAGAATTTTTTTTTTACACTAAAAGTTTTTGCAAATCGTTTGTTACATCAAAATAAATGAATTCTCACAGTGAAAACTAATTCTTTGAAGAAATGGTGACCGAGCATTGAAATATATCGAATAAATCACTGTTTTCAAAGTTTCAAACTTCGAAGAGTTTCTGCTAACTGAAGATATCGTTTTAAAAATCTGGAAATAATCATGAAGACTCATTTTGATATGTAGAAAAAGATTTTCGCTAGCCATAATCAAAATTCAAATTTTTTTTTCGGCCCACCCTAACCAGCAATCTTGCCATTCATTATTTCATAATTACGGATATATTGTCGCGGAAGTCGATTCTTCTTTTGCCTTATACAACGGGATTATCTAAAGCATCCTCTTCTGTGTCATAGTTTGTATGCTCCGTAGCTTGACCTCCATACAATTTCTTGAAAAAATCATTCTTTCTTTCACTTTTGCCTGTATCCTATGCCATTTCACCATCAGCATTCTTAATTCCAAGTAACTAAGTGCTAGCACCTCCTTTCATAATCTTCTTGGCCCATTTCCGAACTCATTTCTTATTCCCCTTCAAAATCATTTTGCGTTTTTCCTATCTTCTTGCGCTCTGAATGTATCCTTGTTTAACTTGACATGTATCTTTGCTTTTCTGCTTTTATTCCTATAATCATTTTCTAGTCTAGTCCTCTCCGCATTGCTGAAACCTTCAATATTCAGCAGAGTTCTTCAAAAAAACACAAAAGTTTGAATTTCCTTTGGGAGAATTGCTCATTTTGTGAGGTTCCCAAAAAAATTAAATCCGTATTTTTCCTATTAGACAACATTTATGGGTTTCGCCCAACCCCTTAATTTTACCATTTTAAATACATTGGGAAGACCCCATTTTTACGAACATGAAACTGGTAGGCGCACATTTCAACAAAACAAGGGAAAGCTACATGGAATTTTGAAAATCATTCCCCGAATGTGACGCATGCATTGACTTTTGCTTCTGAACCTCAAACCTCATCCAGTATGCCCCAAAAACCACCCTCTTCACAAGGATCAAGTATTTGGCGGTACATTGGACGTGAATATTACTTTTATGTATTTTTTTCATTACAGATAATTTTCAATCGTCAAATTAGAAATTTTGATGTATTTTTTATTACTTATCAATTGTTTGCACAATTTTTATTGGCATGAACAATTACTTTTTCACATTTTAACGTAAATAATTGGTACTTTTTGCAACAAAAAAACTTATTAAGCAATATAACAAATCGAAGCTGTCGATGCAATTTGTTGTTAAATGTTTGAAGAACTTCTTATTGTTCAAATGTAAATTTTGACTAAAATAAGGCAGAAAAATGTAAAACTTCTGCAAATTTGTCAACAAAATCTATAGAATTTTGGTACTCATGGTATCATTACTACGTATTCATCATCGTTCAAACAAATTTCATTTATTTTAACAATTTCTTCCACAAAATACCAACAATTTTATCTTTTTCCGAAAAACATGAACTCATTAGTTATTCGTTTTTGTTGATTCTCGGCTTGAAGTAAAGAGTTTCAGTTATCTTGAGAAGTATGAATTTTTGATATTCTTCCCATCAAAACTGTTCAAGCAAGTGGAAATTGTATGAAGAGTTATGTGTAATTGAAAAAAAGTGTCAGAACAGGAGGAGCTAATAAAAAATCTTTAAAAATTTGAAAAAAACTATACTTTTCTACATTATTCCAGTCAAAAGTTCCATATCAGCAAAGAAACATTATTTAAACAGTTATCAATAAGGTGAATCGATCATGTTGATCTCTGATTTCAACGAATCAGTTCACTTTACTCAGAAAAGGTGTATATTTTTGATATTTGGACGAAAAAATTAACAAATGGGAATTATTAAAGAAATAATGGGCAAGTGGTAAAAAAACCATACATACCAGAATTCTATCCAGTTTGTTAGTAAATTCGCAAAAAAATACAGTCTTCTGCCCTATTCCAGTCAAAAGTTACATTGGAATGATAAAAAGTTGTTCAAACACTTAACAAATAATTGAATCAACCGTTTTGATTCTTGATATTGCCTAATTAGTTTATTGTGTTGCAAAGCTATCGATAATTTACAATAAAATACTATTTTTCAACTAATGTTAGGCAAATAAAAATTCGTCAAGCGATTAGCAATTGATAGTAAATACATTAAACTTTCTAAGTCGACTATAAAAAATGTCTTATATGACATATATGACTTCCAGTCACATATTCGTAAAAACGGGGGCTTTCCCTATGTATTTTCAATGGTCAAATTGAGGGGATAGCCGCAAGCCCTAAACTTTTTCTAGTCGCAAAAAAATACGGATTTACTTTTCCGGAAACATCACAAAATTAGCCATTATCCCAAAGGAAATACGAACTTTCGTTTTTATTGGATCATCCTAATTATTCAGCTCCCTCGAGTACGCATCCTTTTTCTCGTTAACATCCACGCGGATTTCATCATTCCGACAAGCATCTCCAGTCGTTTTTTCTACAACTGCAATACCACACGCTTCAGATGCACTCTTGAATGTGATAATCCGTAATATTATCCATGTAACCTCTATATCTTTTTTGCCTATTTCCGTCTTTCGGTCTTCTTTATGATGTCCTAAATATTTATTCAGCTTTTCACGATATACCATTTGTAGTTTTGGTTTCTTTTTCCAAATTATCTGTACTGACTTGTGTCTGCTTCGGCTTTTAACTAATTCCTCTTCTCCTGTATCCTTGACGTAGTATCATTTTTTGAAACTATAAGGTAATGAACCGTTCCACATGCAGAGCTTCTCATAACACTTGCATCTCTCACTAGCCCTCTATGGCTCTCATCCGCTGCAAGAAAGTCAATCATACTGTGGCTTTCACCATTGAACCAAGCATACTTGTGGACTATTTTACGTCTGAACTAAGTATTTGTAAGGAATAAGTCTTTTTCTAAGCAAAATCTAATCAATTTCTCCCCATTACCGTTCGTTTTTGGTGCTCTAAAATGACCAAGTACCCTGACGGTACCTTCGCATTGCACACCAACCCAGCTATTCATGTCTCCTAGTAGAATGATTCTTTCTCGAGGATTGCAAGTACCTGTAACATCACTTAAAGAGTCCCAAAAGGTATCTTTCACATCAATGATGTCATTATCAGCTGGAGCATAACTTGTTATAATAAATAATCTCCTGATTCCTATTTCTATTCTAACCCACGATAATCTAGAAGACACACGTGCATACTTTTTGATATACTTTTTTGCTCTTGATTTCTAGTTCCTTTTCTATCTTTCCTATTTCACATCCCTTCTTCTTTGTTTTCAGTACACATAAAATTTCAAGCTTTCTCACGCGCATTGTATCCCGCAATTCCCTTTCTTTCAGATCATTTATACTACTAAGATAGAATTTTCGTGAATAATAAACTTCTATTGTGAATCACGTAGGCCTCGAATCGACTTGAATTTTTTTCAAAAACATATAAAAGTCACATGAGACACATGAAATTTCGAAAAACCTATTTCTCTAGGAATAAAAAGTAGAAGTTTGAAATAAAAAACTCCAACTAGTAATTATTTTATTTTTTGTGGACCAAAGGAATTGAATAAAACGCTATAAGTATAGCAAAATACATGAAAAAATTGCACAAAACAGTATCGTAAAGGAATTTTATTTTATGCCTATTGATAATCTTATATTCTATGAAGGTATTTCGGATTTCTAAAGAAATGTTGTATGTAAAATCTGAAACTAATTCATTGAAGTACTATTTTCATATTTTGTTATTATTTGGTGAAATTTTGAATAAAATTATTTAATTCAATTTCTTATGCCAGGGCTGCCATATGATTTTGATGTTCAAAGTCAAGGGCTCTTCCACATTTTTTCTGAGGCAATTAAAAAAATACTAATTGTAAAACCAGATTTATTCTTTATTAATGAAGAATAAATTTCATGAAATGAAACTAATTGAACTCTTATGAAAAATATTTGTAAAGATGAAGAAAATATTTAAGATATGACTCCTATTTTTTGACAAATTTCCTTCAACTATGATAAATTGAATTTTAAAGTATCTTTGAGTCCCAGGAATATCTACATACTTCGAATTATTCAAAAATAAATTAACTTCCAATTTTACGGACTCCCATATCTCAATTATTCTCCAATGAAAGAATTGATGCGCGTCTAAAATATACCGTTATAAAAATGTAGACTCATCAACTTAAATTTTTTTCAAATAAGGCAAGTTTATAGTTCAAATGCATTTTGAACTTGTGTTACCTGAATTATAAAATGTAGTTTATTTACAGGTTTTTTCAGTTTAACCTATTTATTTATATTTTCAATTTGTCTTTTAATTTGACACCTTGCAAAGCCGAAAAATCTTGATGTTCTCTTTTGTTGCTTAATTTCCACTTCATTCTTTACTAAACTCAAATCTTTTCCATTTGAATGTTCCTTAAAAAGCAAGCATTTCTAATTTGAACTATTTTCAAAACAGAAAATTCTGTTATTTCAAATTCTTCATATTTATAAGAGATGAATGCTTTTGTTCAGCACTTTTTATTCGTGGCGCCATTTACATTTAAATATTATTAAATTTGAAACTTATTTACTTTGAGATTGTTCAATTTTAGGCTGTTTCAATTGTCAACTCTTCCAATTCGATATTTTTTACTCTTAAATGTGATTGAATCAAATTGCTAATTTTGAACTAAAATCAAATGCTGATGATACAAACATATTTATAGTTGTTTCAAATGGAATTCTGGTTAGTTTTGGTTCAATTCTAGCAATCTTCAAATTGAATTTCGCAATTCAAACGGAATTTCAGGTAAGTAAAAAAAAATTGTAATTCATGTGAATAGAAATTTAGTAGTTCGAGTAGAATTCTTAATTCTAGCAATTAACGTTAATTACAGTTAAATCCTATTCGATTCAAAATAGAAATATCGTAATCCAAATAGAATCCTAACAGTTGAGAGCAATTCAAGTAGAATTTTTTCAATTCAAGTAGAAATCTAATCAATTCTAATTAAAGCCTAGAAATTTGAACTGGCATCCAGATAATTTAAATTTAATACTAGTTAATCTAAATGTAAATCTAGTTAATTCAGATCAAAATCTAGTAATTTGGGTAGAATTCTAATTAATTGAGGTGAAATTTTACTCAAGTTCAAAGTAGTGTAACTCAAACTGAATTCTCGTTGATTTATATTGAACTGTAGTCGATTTTGCAAATAAAACTCAATTTGCGTTAACTTTAATAAAATTCTAGTCATTTAAGTTAATTTGAATTTGAAGTCAAATTCTTTCCCTAACTCGAATCTTTTCTATTTTAATTCTTATCAATTGGGAAGGGATTTTCAATTTGAACTATTTCTGAAACAGAAAACTTTCACATTTTTGATATTTGGAAAAGATTAATGCTTTTGTTGAGCATTTTTCATTCTTGGAGCCATTTACATTGAAATGTTTTTCAATTTCGAAGTTATTTATTTCAAATCTCTTTCCATTTGAGACAATTAATTTTTTAATGATACTTAATTGGAAATATGTCGAGAAATGAGGCTTTCATTGAAAATTATACTTTGAAGCAGTACGATTGAAGTATGTATGAATTTGTTTATTTTTTAGCATTCGATTTGAGGCGTCTTAGACTTGAAACTATTTAGCATTCAAGTTACAAATTAAAATAGTAGAATTTTAAAAGATTTTTCTTAGAAAAAGTCGAAATAGTCGAAAATGTCCTACACTCCGAGACATACGATTGAAAATAATAAAGAATAGATAAATTTATAGTATTTTAAATTAATTTTGGTATATACTGGCCTTTGGGAGTATTTTTTGATATATACCATATCTCCGTACTTGAGTGTCAGACATGTCATTTTTAAAATTATAGTATATATCAGCCTTTGAAACTATTTTTCAATATGTATTTCTGTATTTGAGCAGTAGACATACTGTTTTATCCAAACAGCGAAGGGCGAAAATATTTTAGAAGGAAAAGTGTAAAAATAGCGGCATTAGCGTGAAATTGGGAGGAAAGAGTGGCATTAGAACACACAGAAAAAGATTTCGTTGTCCTAACCTTAGAAAATGGTTATTATATGGACAACAAAATATTTCGTTGACCGGAAAAATTTGTTTTGTTAGTGAAATTTGCTTGATTATATCATATCTTTTGGTTGATCCACGCAAATATTTTGCTTCATTCTAGAAAATATTTCAGTTAGAATCCAAGTAGTTACTTTTGTTGGGTAAAAAGTTTTTGGTTGAATTAGTCGTAACTTTTAGTTCATCTAACCATAAAGGACTCCGCAGAATTTACATTGTAAATAGCTTGCCCTGAAAGTATCTTAGCTTATGTTAATTATTCAGTAGTTTGTTGAACTACTAAATATAACAATGATTTGCATATTTTTCAATTTATAACGTAATCATATAATTTTAGAAAGATTATTCATAAAACAATAACTCAAATATAGGTCTCCTGTAGCATGCAGGACGTGAAAGAATAAATATATGAAGAGCTTTTATCTTGTACAGAAAACCTATATTTGGTTATTATTTTATGAATAATCTTGGGAATAATTGGAGAGGGACGTACATTTCTTGAGCCGTCATTCGTTTCTGTTTCCTGATCACTCATTTTGATAAGAAACACTGAGATGGGAACTCAATACTTTTTTAGGCTTATTCGCGACGCTACTATCACTCTTTCGTGCTCTCTCAGATTGTTTGGTAGATTCAACCAAAAAATTTTGTTCAATCAATAAAATATTTTCGAAAATCAACAAAACGATTTAACAAAAAACTTGTATCAATCGTAGCAACCGAATTTGCTCAACTGAACACAAATTTTGTTAATTGATCCAAAATGTTTTGTGAAATCAATCAAATGCAGTCAGCAACATGACTTTCTTGAATGAAGATAATTTTTTTGTGTCATTTTTTTCAAAATAGTCACATCGCTCAAATAAAGTGTTGAATAGTGTAAATACTAGCGTGAGTTCAAGCCCTGTTTTTAGTCTGTGAGCAGTCAAACTTCCATCCTATTCTGAAAAGACTGAAATTGGTGCTTCTCTTTCCTAATTCAAACAGGTCCTTTGAGCCTGTCCATTTGCTTCTTAACACAATAATTATCCCCTTAAGAATTTAAAGCGTTAATCTCAAGTTCACGAAGCATTTGCAAGAGTTCAGGAAGTTTCCGGATACTGTCGTGACACCAAGTTGGCAGTCAGTTTAAGTCTAGATCCTACATATACATCTAGACTGACAATAAGGCGTCGACTGGCTTTACCTTGTCCTCCGCGATCCCCAAGTTAGTTTCCTTCTTCTGGTTCACCATAGTTAGTAATTATTCTTGGTACGCCCAAACCGAGATAGTTGGACCACACTGGACTAGAACCAGTTACGTATACGCGGACAAAGTAGCTTCTCGCAGACTTCCTTCCTATTATCTGCGCTTGGCGGTCCGCTCACCCTGCATGCATACAAAGCAGTATTTATAGCCTTGCTTCTGCCGGCGGGCCCTCGACCAACTGACTGAGAGAACTGGTAAAGACAGGGAAAGCAGGAGGGGGTAAGTTGAGCAAATATTCATCCACGGGACTCAAAACACGATCGTCTACTTGCCAACTACCGCCCGTTGTTCAATCGAGTTTCTGAAACACGTGACCGGAACACACACAACCGAGTTCTGCATATTGGACTTGGTAACAACTCCGATAAAAGATGCCTTTTTCTTTTTCGCTTTTCTTTCTTTACTCTCACCAAGTTGTTTACTTCTGTTGCTCGCTATAAACTTCGAAAATCACTTGGTTAAGATGCTACATTTGATGGTACCGATCAGCATTAGCAGTTTTTATGCTAGGTGACTTATGATTCTTTTGTTATCATTGCTGGATTATTGCTACCACTGCTTTTGATTGGTATAATACACATGCACAGTGGGACAGATGTGCAAGCCAGGTGGAAAAAACACTTTTTGAGTTTTGAGAGATGCCTTCTTCATTTCACTTATTTTTTCTCTCGCCAAGTTATTTAATTCTGTTGCTTGTTATTAGGTATCAAGCCTAGAAAATTCACTTGATTCAGGTTCAACGTTTGATGGTCCCCATCCAAATTAAAGGATTTCCGTACATGTGGTTTATGATTCTTCTATTTCTGTTGCTGGATTATGGTTACCACTGTTTTTGATTGGTATAATACACATACACAGTAGGACAAATGCGCTAGCCAGATGGAAAAAACACTTTTAAGATTTGAAACATACCTTTGTTATTTTCTTTATCTAAGTTTTTTCCATCTGTTGCTTGTTATGAGGTAAAAAGCTTTAAAAATCACATGTTCAAGATTCAACATTCCATGGTCCCCATTAAAATTAGTAGTTTTTTTGTTCCAGGTGGTTTATGAATATTTTATTTCCGTTGCTGGATGTTTGTTACCACTGTTATTGATTGATATAAAACACATGCATAGTGGTACAGATGCGACAGACAGGTGTGAAAGAAACACTTTCTAAGATTTAAAACATGCTTCTTTTATTTTCTTTCTTTTTTCTCGCCAGGTTATCGTCTTCTATTGCTCGTTATAAGGTATCAAGCTCCGAAAATCACATGGTTAAGAATCAACATTCGATGGTCCCCATCTAAATTAAAGAATTTCCTTATATGTGATTCATGATTCTTTTACTTTCGTTGCTGAATTATTGTTAACACTGTTTTTGGTTGGTATAATACACAAGCACAGTGGAACAAGTGCACCAGCTATGTGGAAAGAAACAATTTATAGGTTTTGAAACATGCCTTTGTTATTTTCCTATTTTCACTCGCCAAGTTGTTTAAATCTTTTGCTTGTTATAAGGTATCAAGCTTCAAAAATCACATGGTTAAGATTCAACATTTGATGGTGCCCATTAAAATTAGCAGTTTTTGTTCCAGGTGGTTTATGGATATTTTATTTTCGTTGCTGGATTATTGTTACCACTGTTATTAATTAATATAATACACATGCACAGTGGGACAGATGCGCAAGCCAGGTGGAAAGAAACACTTTTTAGATTTTGAAACATGACTTTTTTATTTAATTTTTTTTCTCGCCAAGTTCTATAATTCTGTTACTCGTTATAAGGTATCAGGCTTCGAAAGTCACATAGTTAAGATTCAACATTTGATGGTCCCCATCCAAATTCGAGAATCTTCTCAAATGTGGCTTATGATTATTTTATTTTTGTTGCTGGATTCTGATTACCGCTGTTTCTGATTGGTATAATACACATGCACAGTAGCACAAATGCGCCAGCCAGGTGAAAAAACACTTTTAAGTTTTGAAACATGCCTGTTTTATTTTCTTCATTTTCTCACGCAAGGTTATTTATTTCTGTAGCCCGTTATGAGGTATCAAGCTTTTAAAATCACTTGGTTAAGGTTCAACATTTGTTGGTCCCCATTCCAATTGGCAGTTTTTGTTCCACGTGGTTTATGAATATTTCATTTCCGTTGCTAGATGGTTATCACAACTGTTAATAATTGATATAAAACACATGCATAGTGGGACAGACGCGCAAGACAGGTGTGGAAAAAACACTTTTCATGTTTTGAAACATGCTTTTTTTATTTTCTTTCTTTTCTCTCGCCAGGTTATTTACCTCAGTTGCTCGTTATAAGGTATCAAGCTTCAGAAATCACATAGTTAAGATTCAACATTTGATGGTCCCTATCCAAATTAGATGATTTTCTCACATGTCGTTTATGATTTTTTTATTTCCGTTCCTGGATTATTGTTAACATTGTTTTTAGTTGATATAATACACATGAACAGTCCGAAAAGTACGCCAACGAGGTGAAAGAAAATTTATAAGTTTTGAAACATGCCTCTTATATTTCTTTTCTTTTTACTCGCCAAGTTGTTTGAATCTGTTGCTTGTTATAAGGTATCAAGCTTCGAAAATCACATGGTTAAGATTCAACATTCGCTGGCCCCAATTAAAATTAGCAGGTTTTGTTCCAGGTGGTTTATCAATATTTTATGTCTGTTTGTAGATTATTGTTACCACTGTTATCAATTGATATAAAACACATGCACAGTGGGATAGATGTGCCAGCCAGGTCGAAAAACAACACTTTTTAAGTTTTGAAACATTCAACCTTTGATGGTCCCCATCCAAATTAGAGGATTTTCTTACGTGAGATTTATGATTATTTACTTCTGTTGCTGAATTATGACTACCACTGTTTTTGATTGGTATGATGCACATGCATAGTGGGACAATTGCGGCACTCATGAAAAAAACTCTTTCAAGTTTTGAAACATGCCTTTTTTATTTTCTTCACTTTATTTCACAAGGCTATTCATTTCTACTGTTTGTTACAAGGTACAAGCTTTGAAAATCACATGGTTAAGATTCAGCATTTGATGGTCTCCGTCCAAATTAGAGGATTTTCTTACATGTGGTTTATGATTCTTTTACTTCTGTTGCTGGATTATGGTTACCACTGTTTTCGATTAGTATAACACACATGCATAGTGGGATAAATGCGCCAGCCAAGTAAAAAAAAAACACTTTCTAAGTTTTGAAACATGCATATTAACATAAAAAAACAATAAAATAAACATACAAATTAAAGAATTTCCTTATATGTGGTGCATGATTCTTCTACTTTCGTTGCTGAATTATTTTTATCACTGTTATTTATTGATATAAAACACAAAGAAACAATCATGGCATAAAAACACTTTGTCCTAAGATGATTATCCTTATCATTCGGGCATTTGTCGTCAATAAAATTAGTTTTTTTTTAAATGTCAGTCCTTTTGATAGCAGCTTCCATAATAATTTCAGCAATAACAATAATAACTTGATTAATTTTATGATTTTTCAAAACAAATTTTATAAACAAATCCATTATTCGTGCTTTGTTTCCAAAAAAGTTCGCTTCTTACCATGTCAGTTCTTTTAATTGACTACACCTTAATAATTCAAGAACTAGGCATAATTAAGGATAAATTTCATATGATTAGTATGAATGAATATCATGAGCAAATGCATAATCCAAGCATTTTATGAGGACAATTTTTTTGTTTCAGTTGTTAATAATTTCACTTCACTACTTCAAGATAATATTAATAATTTGGACACCACTCATCATCAACTAATAAATTTCCAGATTCTGATAGACAAAATGTTAATAAAAATTTTTAAATCGGGCGTTTTTAATCAGCCAAATTCATCGTATAATTATGCCTACTTCTTGAATTATTAGGATGCAGCCAACTAATAGGACTGATATTGAAGAAAAACGGATTTTTTGACGACTAATGCTCAAATAATTCATTTTCCCATGCAATATTCTTAAAGATATCATTGACCTTCTCTAATAATAATGATCGTTACTTCAATTATTATAGAGTTCCCAATTATTATTAAACAACTGAAAAACGAATTTTTTGTCAAAAAGCCCGATTAATGCATTTGTTTATGAAATTTTTTCTAGGAAATCATACAATTTATCAAATAATTATGAATGTTGCTGAAATTATCATGGAATTTTCGATTATGGATGTTCACTACGAACAGTCCGCTTTAAAATTGAGTAAATTTTTGAAATGATTTATAAAATCGACGAAAATAGATCCAATGTTAGTTGCTGCGAATTTTGAAGCAGCAATCTGATCATGCCTCAGAAAAAAAAAGTTCAGGTTTAAATGGTTTATTCAACAAAATTGATACCGTTTTTTGTGTTTCTGACTCAATTTCAGGTTGAAGCTTTAATTCTCATCCAATCCTAATGATTGAGGTCTGATTGAAATTAAAAGTTTGTAGAAAACATTTTTTTTACAAAAATAATAACTGTATGATTTATAAAAAATCTCCTCTGAGAAATCCAACCACACAAAATTGTGAAGAATCTTTTGAGGAATAAAAGCAGCCCTGGATCATTAAGATTCGATAAGAACTTCAGCTTCTACCTGAAATTAAAGCTAAGACACGAAAATTTAAATAACATCTGTAAAATAAACCATTTCAACCTCACAAATTTTTTCTGAGGGAAGCTTACAGTTCTCCTTCAAAATAAGCATTATTCCGAATTAAATTTGTTAAATTTTGAAATTTTTAAAAATTAAATTTGTTTATGATATAAACAAGAATCATTTTATGACAAACTTTTTCTCTAATAATATTGTTTCAACTCAAACGTCTTGCAATATAACTGAAAAAGATGTCAAATTTTTAAAAATTGTGAAATGTACACTTGTAACAAATATTTTGTTTATAACAAATTTTCTTGTTTACTGTATCATGACAAAGCATTTTCAACTAATGTTGCTTCATGGAATGGAGGCCATTGCGTTAGATTTAGTGTTATTCACAAGCTTGGGAACGCCGAATACAAAAAACAGCCATTTTTTCGTTACATACGTTTATTCATAAAAAATTAAGAAAATTAAATCGAAAATTGTGCTTGAAAATTCTCTTTGAAATTCTATCAGCTTTTTTCTTCGGAAAACAGACGTACAAATCCGTCGAAATATGTCCGCTGTACGTTATTTTGATCCAAAAAGTCACTTTTTTCATACTGCAACGGTGGAAATAAGTTAAATTCTCATAAAAGTACGAATGCAATATTAAATTTCCAAGTATAAATTCCGAGATTTAACACGTCTTTTCTCAAGCACCTTCGACTAATTTATACAAGAGTTGCTTGTTCCGCATTGCCGTATACCAATTTGCACTAAAAGGAGAACTTCCCCTCGTTTATGCTAAAGTCTGACTGAACTCCTTAAACAAGAATAAAGCTACTCCGAAAGTCCAAAGTAGTACGATTCTCGCTAAACAGTTTAAGAACTCGACGAAGCATATCGAATTTTTTCAATCAAACTTCAGCCATAGCCAATAAGTCGCGTAATCTTGATTCTCCGATAAGTACTACATTCCGCAGATTCCTCAGGTCTCTCTTATTAATTTCCAAAAGAATGTACATTTTCCGCAACCCTAAGAAGTTCAATTATCTTAATATCTTTATCTCTCCTCGAGTCCAGACATTATTCAAATTCCAAATTAACTTTTTTCACCCATAGACACTCAAACTGATTGATAAACTCATAGGAAAATCCATACTCTTTGCTTCAACCACATTCGCTAAGCAAAGCTCTTCACGAATGTCTGTGAGTACCCAAAATCTTTCGTTTCAGGCGTCCCTCTTCTTTTCATGAACAATAGTCCCACATACATCCCTATCCTTGCATACATCTTTCGCTTTTTTTACAACCACGCATCTTTTTATGTAAGCTCTTGTGTTTCTACGAGTCTTGATATATCTCCACTTTAGAGTCACATCCACAAACTCCAAACATTCTTTTTTTGACCTACCGCTGGATACGCTACCAGTTACCTCACCTGAAAACATTTGCTCCGTTGAAGGTCCTTCATTCATTCTCTCAACATGAACAAACCATCCCAGCAAATTTCTTTCGCTATTGTCAATCAATGTGATAAGTCCAGATTTCGCTACGATACAGCACAGCAGGTGCAAGCACAGAATCATATATCGCAATTTTAGCTTTATTCGTTATATTTTCATTTCCAGTAATTGCTCTTACACTGCTAATAATTTGTCTACCCTTGTTTATATGTCTGGACATATTTACATCAACTTTTTCATCAGCAGTAAATGAACTTTCAAGATACACGGCATCATTAACCTGTTCTATCCACTCTTCGCTTACGGCAATGTTGCATACTGTTCCCTTGCCTCTGCTTTCAAGCAAAATAATTTTTGTTATATTCACGTCAATCTTAAGACCTATACCCTTCATGCTGGTATCAAGTCTGCTCATCATTCTCTCCAAAACATTGACTGATTCTGCCGTAACAATCCTATCATCTCTAACGCCAGTCCACACATTTTCACTGTCCCGAGATCAACATCTTCTACGTCGGAAAGAGCCCTTCTCAGATATTTCTTCATGTATATAAGGATATAATGCAGCCTTGCCTAATGCCCTGCTTGATATCAAGCCAACCGCTCAGCTGTCCATTTACACTAACACTAGCTTTAGTACCAGTATTGATTTTATAAGCTTTTATTGATTTCATAGGCCAACCATTCATTCCATATTCTTTCAGGACTTCTTAAAGCTTAGTCCTGTCCACCTTATCGTAAGCTCATTCTAGAACAATGATGGGCAGAGAATTTTTGTTTCTACTCTTAAACTGTTTTCTATGACCTGTCTCAAGCTCAATATCTGATCCGCACATAATCTTCTTGGCATAAATCCACGTTAGACTTTCCAGAT
The DNA here is from genome assembly GCA_032362435.1 of Melikaiella ostensackeni. NCBI lineage: Eukaryota > Metazoa > Arthropoda > Insecta > Hymenoptera > Cynipidae > Melikaiella > Melikaiella ostensackeni. The sequence continues at coordinate 56,066,251 of JAUMHM010000031.1, forward strand.
CCTTTCTTTAGTTGCTTCTATGACCTTACTAATAAGTATTTTGATAAATATTTTGCCCACGGTGCTTAGTAGGCTATTCACCGGCAGCCTTACCATTCCTTAGTTTCTTAATTGCGGATATCGATTTGTTTTACACCACCTACAACGGAATTGCCTAGCGTAACCTCTTCCATGTCACATTTATTGTGCTCCGTAGATAAACCTACATACAATATCTTTAAAAATTTATTCACACAGACTTTCACTTTGTTTGTATCCCATGTTATTTTAATATCAAATATTTATGATTCTGACTAACTCAGTGCTATTACTCCCCTTCCTATTATTCTTTACCCAGTTCCAAAATAATTTCTTATTCTCTTCAAAATCATTTTGTTTCTTCATCTTCCTTCGCTCTGATTTTATCCTTGCTTTCTTCGACTAGTATCTTAGCTTTTCTGTTTTCATCTCTATAAACATTTTTTAGTCTAGTCCTCTCCTCACTGCTGAAGCTTGTAATACTCAGTTTTGTCGAGTACGCTTGCTTTTTCTCGTCAACAGCCACGCAGATTTTATCATTCCACCAAGCATCTCGAGCCCATTTTCCTACAACTGTAGTACCGCACACTTTAGACGCTCTCTTGAAGATGCTTTTCCGTAGTACTATTCATGCAACCTCCACATGATTATTGCTTAGTTTTGTCTTCTAGTTTTCTCTATGATGATCTGAATATTTCTTCAGTTTTTCACGTTATTTGTACTTCTGGTTTCTACAAATTATCTATCCCAACTCGCGCCTGTTTCGAGTTGTTAATCATTCTTCTTCTCTTCCATCCTTGATGGAAGAGGAGAGTTTTTTGGTCTCCGAAATGATCATGTGCTCTGTCCGTCCCCTTGCGCTGAACACCAACCAAGCTATTCATGTCTCCGAGTATGATGATTCTCTCCCCAGCATCGCAAGTACCTAGAATATTATTCAGCGAATCTCAGAAGTTATATTTAACATCACTACTATCATTTTCAACTGGAGCGTAGCACGCTATACTGAATAGCCTTCTGATTCCCACTTGCATTTTAACCCTTTGTAATCTAGGAGATACACATTCGTACTTCTTGACATGCAGTTTTGCTCTCTCATTTATAATCAGACCGATTTCTTTGCAACCATCTGATTCATTATCTTCTCCATACCATATTTCGATTCCATTTTCAATCTTCCTTATCTTACATCCCATCTCCTTCGTTTCAGGCACACATAAAATATCAAGCTTCCTTACGCGCATTGTAACCCGCAATTCCCTTTTCTTGAATTTATTTACCCCTCTAGCTTTCCAAATACCCAGTCTCCATTCAGCGTCTGAAACTTTTCCGAGGGCATGCAAAGTTTCTACATTATTATTCGTATTATTTGTTATTTAAAGGTTTCAACCAACTACCAGCTTGATGCGAGAAATGTTTTCAATAACGATAAAATCATGTCCAAACTGACCAGCTCAATCGTCATAAGGTAGCGTGTCCATTCATTAGGTCAGTCCTAGCATACTTTGGTCATCCAAAGGAAAGTATGAAAACAGAGTCAGAACCAAAGGTGTCATGATCGGTTTGTGTTGTATACTGAGGAGGGCACCAGCCTCCTGCAGTTTGGTCTTCAAGTTGGGGAAGGACCATTCATTACTTCAAAAATATTATAAGAGTTTTCAACCCTGATCAAAAGTTAACAAGCTTTAAATCTTCCGTGAGCTTCTATTACTCTCCCAAAGTTACCCAAATTTCCAGAAGCTGCCAGGATATTTGTAAATTTCCAAAAGTTTCAAATGATTCCATTTATTTCCAAAAAAATTTCTATATTTTTCCAAAAGTTTCTAACATTTCGTATTAATCTCAAAAAATTTCCATGAGGTTCACAGTATTCAAAAATTCCCATTACTTTCTAAACGTTTCAAACACATTATTCCATTTTCATAAATGTTCATAACTTTCCAAGAGATTCACTACGAA
>JAUMHM010000031.1:56083645-56094930 GCA_032362435.1 Melikaiella ostensackeni
CCACCAGCCGATTCGGTTGATCGCTTGGCAGACGCTCCGCGCGGGAAGGCTCATTACTTTTCAATCAAACCCTGTATTTTAGGCAAGCATCTGAAGATAGAAAGACAGTGGATAGATCGCACGGGGCCATAAGGCCCGCGGTAAGAGAAGAGATGGTCAGACATGAGGGTACAGAGAGGCAGTACTCGAGTGATGGCCTTATCGAAAAGTTAATTGTATCATATACTTGTTTTTTATTACATCAAGTGTTATTTTGAACAATTTGGTATTCATCATTGATTTGACCTACGTCCAGACTCGGTATTCACTGGCGGCAGGTGACACGTTCGGAGTGTTGAAAGAAAAATTTGAACTGCACGCGGTCGGAGTGTATAAATTCATTTCCTGTTTAAAACTAATTTTCATAGTGAGCAGTGTAATATGCGAAAGACGAAACTGGTGATATGAGTGATGGAAAGGGTTCAACGTCTAATGAGACGCCACCGTACATAAACACCAGAAACAGGGAGAATTTAGTGGGGAAAATTGATAGTCCAAATTTCATCGAGCAGGACGCTAGCGGCGGTGCAGAGAGCCAGAAAGGGGAAGGTGCACTGTTGGACACAGAGAGCACGAAGGATAGCTTAGAGCAGGTCTTACAAGGCAGAAGAAATTTCAAGATATCACCTCATGGAATACATGTGGCGTTTCCACCACCACAAATCCTCACTCAGCTGCAAAAGTGAGACAAGACTTTTCTGTGCTGAGCGAGGAGTCGAAGTGCAAGGCTGCACTCAAAATTGTTAGATGCGAGACCATCAGACAAGATGGCTACGACAGAGGGGGCAGTGGTTCACTTCCACGATATGATGAAAGTGCTACTATCGTTTGATCCGATCAAGGGCGACCTTAAACTGGAGAAATGATTGCAAAAAATGGAAAAGTATGCTCGATTGTATGATTGGAAGGAAGTTGCGAAGAAGCACTACACTTTAATGAAGTTGAAAGGTGTCGCAAAAGGTTGGCGTGACATTCTCTGCCACCAGCACAGCAGACTTGGGAGGAGTTGAAGGCACTTCTTATCGAAACATGTTCTTGCGTCAATAGTGAGATTAAAAAGCGAAAGATACCCCAGGAGTACTGTATCAAATCCAGACAAAGTGTGACGGAATATTTCTACGAGAAACTGGCAAGGTGCTAGAAGACAGAGATGTCGAATACAGAGACGATTGAGTAGATGGTGGAAGGGTCAAGGAATGTGCAATTTGGAGACTGCTTGGGTCCGTTATCACGGTACGATAAAACCAGTAAGTTACTTGCGGATTTAAGAAGTGCAAGTAATTTTACGGAAGTGAGTAAATTCTGCAACAACAGTGAAGGTAGAAGAAGCGATGGAAGAAGACATGGAAGTAGTGACGGCAGTAGTAGGAACAACGGGGATTGTGAAAGACGAAATGGACGAACAAACATTAGTAGTGATCGTAGTGTTTATCCAAACAGAGACGGTCGAAATCGAAGGGACAGTAATCAGAGAGACGAGAATATTGACAGTGGGAACAGAAACAAAAATTATCATAGTGGACATCGAAGGATGTGTTTTAACTGTAAGGAAGAGGGTTATAGTACAAAATGGTGTCCAAAACCATGAAAAAATAAATGCTTTGAGTGTGACCAGCCAGGTCAGAAGTAATTGTGGAAAAAATATGCCAAAAATGAGGGACTATGATAATGAAGGTGCAAGTAGGTAAGTGAGGTCCATTCAGTCGGACCGGAGGAGATTCAAGTATTATGAAAGTGTGTAACTAGAGGGGAAATTTAAGCTAATCTGAACATGGCTAGTGAATCGGTAGCAGTCCTCAAAGATGCAGTGGAGGAGTTAGAATTTGCCCACACTGAAACTAGTGAGCAACTACTGAGTTTTGGCAACGGCAGGGTGGAGACCTACTTACACGAACTGAGTATTATTGAGCCAGACAAGTGGATGATGAACAGTATTCCAAAACAGAAAGAGAAAACACCATTGTGCGTGAAGAAGGCAATAAATCCTGAAGGAGGTTGTCGAGCCCGACAAGTGGATGATGAACAGAATTCCAAAACAGGAAGAGAAAACACCATTGTGCGTGAAGAAGGCAATAAATCCTGAAGGAGGTTCACCAGAGGACGGACTGAGAGTAAATTCTGTGGTGCCGGATCTAAGTGTTTCAGATGGGAAGGTTGAGAGTGAAAATGAAGTAAAGATTTTGGAGCAGGCTGCAGACATTGTCAGTAATGTAGTAACTAACAATAATCATGAGGAAGAACCTGTGTGGTATGCGAACGAGAAAAAGAAGAGGAAATCGACGCAAGAACCGATAGCAGAACCAGGTACTAAGACAAATTGAGAAGGATTAATTAAATGGTTAGTTTGAGAAATAATTTTTTAAAATATTTAGAGGAACGAATGATGTAAAAATGTTTAGATTGTATGAAGTTTGATGTAGGTCTAGGCAATGAAAGGCAGTCAGATGTAGAAGAAATTAGTATAAATTGTAATAAAACAGACAGAAAAATATGTATGTTGTTTTTAATTTTATTAAATGTTATTTCAACCAAGTTGGTATTCATTACTGATTTTACCTGCGTCCGGATCTAAGCCCAATATTCATTTATAAAGACAAGACAATACTAATTCTTATATGATTGGAGATCTCTCTATTTCCACATTCATGTTGTCGCGCGATTCTTTACTACAGAATCGGTTGCCTCGAGCAAGATTAAAAACTGTTTCTTCTGTGTTGTGCAGAAATACTATGATTAAGGTCCTTTCTCTCTTACAATTTTCTTTTTGACAACTGTGAGTTTCCTTTTCAGGGGCATTTTAAATGCATTCAGAATTCGATCTAGTAAATAAACCCATGTAACATTCGAATGTATTTTCTCTATAGTACCTCATCAGACAATATTTCTTCCTTTGATACAGTGCACATCGTTTGTTTTGTAAATTGCCCTCTCCTTTCATTCATAATCAACAATTCTGCCCTGCAGGTTAAAAAACTTCTTAACTCAACTTTTTATCGAAATTGAGATTTTCATTTCATTGTACTCGTTTCGAAAATCTCCATCTGATGTTGTTATTGAAAATATTTGTAAGACTTAGATGCAAAGAGGATAAGTCATTGCAAATTGAAGTGTCTTAACTTTGATTCACCGTAAAAAGAGCTTATAATTCTCTCAAAATGTGTATATCAGCGAATTCTTTGAAGCTGACCTTTTCATATCATTAAAGATCGCATACCTCGCTGATATACGTCCCTTTCGAGAGGAAAGTGTCTTGTCTTATTTTGTACGAGAGTCTCACTGGATGTCTCGCTACAACGAAGATGCAGATAAAATTGGAAGTATCTTTCATTAAACGTCCTTCAATTAGCAGTACGAATTGTGCGTTTTGGACTTAACTTAGTTTTCATTGAACTTCATTGAAAATCATTAAAATTTTGCAACAATTTTATTACCAATGAGTGCAGAATAATTGATTTACTTAAAAATGATTGACGGCTTTCTGAAAATTTCCATATGAAGCCGCGACTTCACAGAAACAGTTCTTCCTGAATATCTCCGTTTGAACTGAAATTGAGTTAAGCAGATTTTTAACCTGTAGGGCAGAATTGTACTGTAGTCTAATTAGCAGTCTTAGTGCACAATCGCATTTTGGTCATACTAATTAGTAACCTAATCCACGCACGCCTTTTTCTAATCTCGTAACCAATTCTTCGATAAAATATGAAAAATTTTTGACAGGATTTCATCAACAAACCGTTACGAAGGATAGAGTTGTTGTTTTCGGCGAGGAGTAGGCGTGAATCGATTGGGAGTATCTTGAATTCGATGATCGTCAAATTCGCAAGGGATCTGAATGTCCATGAGCAGGCTTGTGTCGGGCGGCACAAAAACTGAGACTGAAGCACAGCATAAGTAAAGCCACAGCTCCAACCAAGAGATGACTCGACCAGGACACTGAGCACTTGCCTGAAACAAAGAGAAAAATAAGCTCCTACCACTCGAACCACTCGGCGATTCAAAGAGCAGTCATAGTCACGAGAATGAGGGGATTCAATGCTGTCAGGATCTCTCACAGATGCCTCGTCACTCACGGCATGAAGAAGATATTCCTATTCAAAAACGCCCCTTGCTCTTCTCTCTTATAGTTTCGCGACAAAAAAGATCCACATTAACAGAAAAAGGTGGTTTTATAAATTAAGGGAGGCAGACCATAACGAGGTGAAGGACAAAATGGCAATTTTATAGGAAAGAAAAAAAATATTCAGGTGAAGTTCTGAAAGGGGAACACCTTCGATTATTTCAAAACCTAGTATAATAATGTATTTTGATGCCCTGATTATGTATATGATAGTGAAAACACCTGATAATTTCATTTTATAATTCGAAACCCCAAAAAAGTATAAAAATTTCGTTTTTTCCTCTTAAATTCCGCAAACAATGGAAATTCAAAAAAAGCCTCAAATCTCTGGTAGGGGGCGGGAAGGCAGCTCTATGAGTGGTCACAGAAATAATTGTAGTCGCCCCTTTACCTCTTTCCAAAGTCTCGTTGGACGTGGAAAGGCGCTCCTGCGATTGATCGCGGAAATAATTTAAGTCACACCTCTACCCCTTTCCAACTTCTCGTTGTGGGTGGGAAGGCACCCGTGTGACTGGTCATAGGAATAATTCATGTCACACACCTACCTCTTTCCAAAGTCTGGTGGGGGCAAGAAGACAACTCTGTGACTGGTCACAGAAATAATTCATGTCACACCTCTTCCGCTTTCCAATGTCTCGTGATGGTGGAAGGGCAATTCTATGACTGGTCATAGAAATGATTCACATGAGTACCGCAAGTCCCATCTCAAGGAATTCTACATATTTTCCCAACAATTTCCTTCTATTCTCGAAAAATAATGGTTTTTAAGGAAAATTATATACCATATAAAAGATGTATTTTTGAAAGATTTAAAGGTTCTATTCAAAATCTTTTCTAACGTTTTTATTATTCACTAAAATAAACAGAAAATTTAAATTTTTATAGTTTCTTGGGGTTTTGGCCTTGAAAGTCAAATTCGCAGGTATCTTCACGATTATTTCTGTGTTCAGCGCATTAAAATACATTGGTATACCGAGTTTTGAATAATTCAGAGGTTTCTCTTTTTGCAAGTTTATCCAAATATTCTGTAAAATCGAATTTGCAATTAAAAAAGAAAACAATAATATATTTCTGAGTTGATTTATTACTAAATCGATACCGAAAAAGTTTGATTGCGAAGAACCTTCTAGTTATGAGAAAATATCGTCCAAAGTTGACGATATCGGGTTGACACTTTTTGTTGACGATCTTCAAGCCGACTTAGGGCAGAGATCAAAAATCAAATATTCAATTTGAAAAAAAGTCTTTATTCCATTTCCGAGATATTGAGTTGTTGAATACAGGGGGAAAATGCTCAATGAAAAAAAGGAATTCAGTTATGAGGAAACTGAATTCAAATGAGACGTTTTTGCATTGTGACAGATGCTTTTTTGCTTTTAAGTTATAAAAAATAATTTCAAAATTTCTTGTAGATACATGAAGTTATTTCAATAAATGTCTTTAATGAATAAAATAAAACATAGTTTTACTTTTTTACAATAACAATTTTACAATATAAAGTGTTCTCATTGAGATTTAAAAAAAAAATGCAGTGAAATTTGCAGAGCGGTGTCGACTAGGGTGCACTGTGGGGAAGAAATTATTTTTTTTTAAACGAAAATCGCCCGAATGGTCAATTCTTAACGGATTTTGATGGTTTTTTTCAGAAATGGCCAACACTTTCAGATATAACGAGTCATTGCAGAAGTTTAACTTCAACTAAAGCGCAATTTGTTATTCAATAACAAAGTTGAATTTTTGATTTGTTTAACTTTTCAGTTATACCATTTCTTTCAAGACTTTCGAATACCAAAAGAGGTCATGAATCAATGCAATAAGTAAATAAAAATAATTTTGAGTGGATCAGGGTAGGGAGAAATCTTCATAATGTTATAAATGAACTGATGAACTAATTTCTTCATGATTCGCGATGATTAGCTGTTTGAAATTCATATCTTTTGTAGGAAATATGACAGATACTGATGTGCGATTGCAATTAGTTCAGAATAGCTGCTGTTCATCAATTATTTTAACGATTTTTGTAAGCAAATTCATATTTTGATTAATTTTTCATGAAAGGCCTAATTTTTTGTGGAATCAACTAGAGATGAACGGTGAACTCAGCTTCTAAGAATTCAGCATGATTTCTAACAAAAAAGGCTCTCTTTCTACAGACACTATGAAAAATATGACAGCAAGGAGCCTTTGACAAAACATTTCTAGTTGATTCCGCGGAAAAAATTAAGCCTATTCATTAAAAAATGAGTGGAATGTACATTTGTATATAAAAATTGTCTATATAATTAACAGTTTTCGTCACAATAAGAAATATGAGAGCAAGGAGTCTTTGGCAAGATATTTCTAGTTTATTCCGCAAAAACATCACACCCATTCGTGGAAAAATGGTGAATATGTGCATTTGTTCATAAAAATTGTTTACATAGTTAACAGTTTTTGTCACTATAAAAAATGTAACAGAAAGAAGTCGTTGTCGAGAAATATTTAGTTGATTTCACAAAAAAAATGAAGCCTATTTATGAAGGAATGATCGAAATATGCATTTGTTCGCAAAAAATGTTAAAATAATGGCTGAACAGCAGCTGTTCTCAACTAATTGTATTCGCACATAATTATCTGTCATATGTCGTACAAAAGTTATAGATTTCAAACAGTTAATCATTGCAAATCACGAATAAATTACTTTTGTTCATTTGTTTATTAAAAAAAAATTTTGCAGTGACCCGTTGAGCCTGAAAGACCTGTAGTCATTTCTAAAGAAAGAATCAAAGTCCGCTAAGAATGGAGCCGTCGGGCGATTTTTGTTCAAAAAAGGCCCTTTTTCCCCACCGTGGGGCGTAGCGTAAAATACAAATTTCAGAAAATGAAAGACCCTGAGGGTATTATTCTTTTCCTTTCTACCTAGAAAGTAATTGTGCAAAATTTGGTTCCAAACATACAAATCTTTTTCTGAGGAATTCTGCCAAAATTGACTGCAAAACCAAAAAATACAAGACTTTCTTCATTTACTTCAACATTACTGGTTACATTGAAAAATTATTTGAATAAAAGTTTTATATTAAGCCTTCCCTTCTCGAGAAAATTGAAAAAAAGTGAAAGAAGTAAAAAAAATGTTTATGATATATTCTAATATCAGTTGGCATTTCTAGTTTCATTTCCTAGTAGAAAAAATTCTTTAAACTTATTTTTTTAATATTTAAATTCAACTTTTTTTCTTATAATCCCTAGTGAGAAAACGTTTACAAAAAAGTTAAAAAAAACAAACATTTTTACAGGTTACTACAGCTAAATTCAATAAATTGCAATAAAAATTACAGGAAAGTAGAACTTTTCTCTATTAGTCAGACGAATTTTGTTGATCTGTATACTTTGTTGCAAGCTTTGTTATATATTGCAGTACTTTATTGTATTCGTAATTCTTACCAATGAAGTACAAGAATTTACTGTCTTTGCTTTAAAATATTTGTTCTGTTTACGACCTAGTATGACAAATATTCAAATGCAATGAACCATACGAAATCGAAAAAATTTAAGTTTAACTCAAAGCTCTGAATCTCAAACTTTTTTTTATTATTTAGAGTTTATTGCATCTTAATATTTTATAGCCTAAGCGCGCAAGATTTTCTGTAATAGCAATCACTTGCACAGTTTATTGTGAAACTATCCCCTTACAGTGTTCAAAATATTTCATCATCCTATGTTGAAAAATATCAACTTTTTGGTTGCAAAAATGGTAAATTTTTGTACAATTCCTTGTAAAGTTGTAAAACGACATTAACATAAGACAATATGCAAGAATATACAAGAATATACAAAAAGGTACAACATTCGCCCAAATAATAAACAAAAGTACTGATTTCCTGTCATTTTTTTTACGATTTATCTGCATTTGTGTTTTTACGCTATGACCTAGTGACGTTTCTACGCAAATAAATTCTACACAGAATTCTACACAACAAAACCCAGGACGTATCTATCCTAATTTCAATTGTTCATCATTAAATCCTACACTTTAGAGCTCTACACGAAGTTGAATTAGTTTTTTCTAAATTCTAGATATATTGAAATTGAAAATTCTATAAAGATAAATTCTATAAAAAAAATTATAATTCAAGTCAATTAAAGAAGTATTGTTGTATGCAGTTATGCTATGTGGAATTTATTTGTGTCCAATTTTCAAAATAAAAATAATATTAAATCCTTATGTTGACTTGTGTACAGTATTTTCTAAAAAATTATTTCCACTTTGTGTCAGTTTTTACTATACAATGTTCAACTGTATAGTTTCATAACATTCATTGTAATTTTCTGTAAATCATTACCCTGTAGACTGTAGAGGTTTCCTGTGTAGAGTTTATTTATGTAGAATCGATACCATTTCACATTTTTCTATGAACTTATACCAGAAAAAGTCTTGTAGATTCTAAAAATTTGTTTCATATTTAAACAAGGCATAGTTTCATAAATATGAATTTTATATTTTTCACTCTTCGCCGAGCACATCCGGGAAATCATGAAGGCGAAGAGCATAAAATCACGTACATCCTGCGACGTACCACGTACTTGCATTATTTCTTTAAACGCGACGAGGCTCAAGCACCCTCGTAACTTTCTTGATACTCTAAAAAATATTTGCACAATTTTCCTGAAAGTAAAATTCACCACATCAGGAAATCTATTTGAAAATAGTTTACCACACGAAATGGTGAAAATTAACTGAAAATACAATTTCCAGAGTTGGAAACTAGAATTGATAATACTGAAAATAGAGTTTGCTCTGTAGTTTCTCGCTCCGCGTATTTCGCAGAGAACACTTAATATCCACCTAGAAAAGCAAATTCAAATTTCGTTCAGCATTTAGTTCAGCTTGGTGAGGGAAACACTTTATTTCCCTTGATAAAGTGCAAGATGGACGCAATATCAAAGGAGCATTCAGAAATTAACCCTGAGAAGAGGACGAATAAAAGAGTAGGAAACAAGAGAAAGGATGTAATAGAAGTAGAAGTGAGACTCGAAGATCCTGTAAATTCTAGTGGAAAGTAGAAAGGGAATTCTCTAAATACAGGGATTTTATTTGAAGAATTTGTACATAGTGTAAAAGAATGAAAAAGAGAAAAACTCCGGGGGGATGATGACATGACAATAGCATTTATAAGAGGGATACCAAAAATTTGGGCAGAGAAGTGTCATCAGGTATGGAATGGTTATTGGAATACGAGTAGAGAAACAAAAAATTATGGTCCTTAGAAATGGGGGGGGGGTAAAGGGGAAGAGTCTGATTGAAGCACTGCAGGGTGAAAAATTGAGGTATTTGCAGTTCTCATCAGTGAGTAACTATAATAAGCATATTAAAAATCATGGTGGGGAAAATACAGAAAGCAACCAATGCAGCATGGGGAGTGATGACCAGAGCAAAAACAGAGGGTTTAAGTACGTGATTCTATCTCATGGATGTACTTGCGAAATCAGGAGGGTTCTTTGGGGTCGAGATCTGGGGATGGGAGAATAGAGAGGAAATGGAGAAACTTCAAGCTAGATTTGTCCAAATGTTACTGGGAATTGCTAGAAATTCAGAGGGATATATTTAGAGGATAGAAGCAACTAGAAGTGATTTGAACATAGATGTCAAAAATAGAGTTGAGAGGTATGTCGCTGAAGTTCGAAAGATGGCAAAGCACAAATCTTCATGGATTTGCCTCAAAGATGAGCTAAGGTCGATCAGAAACAAAAACCTTTTTATGTGGAGTATAAGCTCAAAAAGGGTGAAGGAATTATAAAATTTTTAAAATTTTGGCTTCAATAATGGACGAACAACGTATCCGGGAGTGGTGAGAAGAAGAGAGTCTTTATAAAGAAGGCCAAGTAGGATTCAGAAAGAAAAGATCTACAAGAAGTTAGGGGGAAGTTAAGGGAAAGAAATACTTGAAGCATTGCAGGACGAAAAATTGAGCTAGTGGATAGCTAAAAGTACCTGGGTTTCTGGTTCTCATCAGTAGGGAAATATAACAAACATATTAAAATCATGGTAGGGAAAATACAGAAAGCAACCAATGCAGCATAGGGAGTGAAGAACAGAGCAAAAATAAAGAGTTTAGTAGGAGACTATCTAATGGACATACTTGCGGAATCAGAAGTGCTGCATGGTGTCGAGATCTGGGGATGGAAGAATAGAGAGAAAATTGAAAGTGTTCAACTAAATTCGTCAAAATGTTACTAGGAATTGACAGGAATAGACCGGGATATATTTGGAGAACAGAAGCAACTAGAAGTGATTCGAACATAGATTTCAAAAATAGAGTTGGCAGGTATGTGGATGAAGTCCTAAAGATGAAAGAGCAGAGACTTCCACGAATTTGCCTTGAGGAAGAGCTAAGGTAGATCAAAAACAACAACCGTTCTATGTTGGGTAAAATCTTAAAATGGCCTTTGGCGGAATTGCGAGAACAAGAGCTTTTGGATTGGGTGAGAGAAACCGGGAGGGAAGATGAGTTTATTGGAAAACTAAAAAGTAGTATTGGGGATTTGAGAGAAAAGGAAATGCGGAAGGATGGGGTTATGATTGGAGATTCTTCTTATTGTAGTCTGTATGAGAGGTGAACAATTCCAGAGGGAGAAGAAGGTTACTGGAAAATTAGGGACCTGTATCTTAAGGACAAAATTCAATGAACAAGGCTGCGTTGTGGAAGCGTGGGACAAGTAGGAAATGAAGAGTATGTAAACATGGAACACATATGAATATGTGACAAAGCAAGTAAACAAATTGACAATCAGAGGATAAAAAAGGTGTATACTATAGATGATTTGAGGAAGCAGAGGGTACATTTCTAGATCATTTCTGTAAGCTTGTATGTTTTGTTTGAAGTTGCTTATAGATTTTAAATGAAAGAAAACAAGATAGATGAGTGGTTTCTCGCTGTGTGTATCTATCGTAGTCAGAGAATACTCAATATCCACCTCGAAAAGCAAATTCAAATTTTGTTCAACATTTAGTTCAGCTTGGTGAGCAAAACACGTTATTTCCCTTGATAAAGTGCAAGATGAGACGCAATAGCCAAGCAGGCTCCTTTTGGTAAGCGTTCAACAGAGAGATAGGGACGAGAAAGAAGCGAAATGAAGTGAGAGAGAGAGAGAG
>JAUMHM010000031.1:56094940-56140370 GCA_032362435.1 Melikaiella ostensackeni
TTCCTTTAAAATATGGTAACGACTGGAGGCGTCGTTTACGCAGACGTTTGTGGAGCGTTTAAACCGACGAAGCAGACGGTGACTTGGATGTCATTGGAATGGGAACTCTCTTGGTTGAGAGGGGGCCATTAAATCTGTCATTTAGGTTGCAACCGGGTTTGGAGTGGCCAATGCTTACCGAGATTGTAGACATTTGCTCCTCTGCCGCAGGATTCTCTGACTTCCCGGTTATCCCATCCTATGGGGTACATCACCAGTCCTCCGCATATCATCACTGCTGTAACAGTCACAGAAGGTTTCATTAACCTCTTTATAATTATATGATCTCGGGTGTTTCCAATTTTTTAAAAATTAAAACTATATGGTGCTCATTTCATGAGCACTATGCCTCCTCATTATGATAAATTTAACTCTAAATTTGAATCAGTCAAAAGTGACCGAGTCGCAGTCTATTCTACCTGATTAAAATGATGCTGATTCGACGACTGACAAATCATGCGAAAGTGACTTTTCCGATCTGTCAATTTGATTGACTGATGAGATCAGTCATTTTGAATTTAAATGATTCAATTACTTATTTTTACTGCAATTTTCACTGTCATTTTCACTACTATTTTCAAACTGCGGGAGTTTCAAACTACAGGAGTTTCAAAATTCAGGAATTTCAAGCAACGGGATTTTCAAACTACAGGAGTTTTAAACTGCGGAAGTTTTGAGCTACGAGATATTCATACTGCGGGAGTTACAAACTGCGGAAGTTTCCAACTGCAGAGGTTTTACTCTGCGGAAGTTTCAAACTGCAGTAGTTTTAAACTGCGGGAGTTCTCAACTGCAAAGTTAGTTACAAAGTATGGGAGTTTTACACAGCGGGAGTTTTCAAAGTAGGGCAGTATGGCTTAGAGGCAGTTTTCAAAGTAGGGGAGTTTCACATAGCGGTAATTTTTAAAGTACGAGAGAAGCAAAATGTGGAATCTTGAAAATGCGAAAGTTCCAAATTGCAGGGATGTTAAACTGCGGGAGTTTCAAGCTACGAGATTTTCATACTGCGTGAGTTTCAAAGCGCGGGAGTTTCAAACTACGAGAGATTCGAAATACGGGAGTTCCAAACTGCGGAAGTTTCCAACTGCAGAGGTTTCACACTGCGAAAGTTTCAAACTGCAGAAGTTTCAAACTGCGTGAGTTCTAAACTGGAGGAGTCTAAAACTGCGGAAGCTTCAAATTGCAGGAGTTTCCATCTACGGGAGCTTCAAACTCCCGTAGTCTCAAGCTATGGGAGTTTCATACTGCGGGAGTTTCAAACTACGAGAGATTCGAAATACAGGAGTTGCAAACTGCGAAAGTTCCCAACTGCAGAGGCTTCACACTGCGGAAGTTTCAAACTGCAGGAGTTTCAAACATCGTAGGTTCTAAACTGAAGGAGTCTGAAACTGCGGAAGCTTCTAATTGCAGGAGTTTCCATCTACGGGAGTTTCAAACTCCCGTATTCTAAAGCTGTGGGAGTTTCATACTGCGGGAGTTTCAAACTACGAGAGATTCGAAATGCAGGAGTCACAAACTGCAAAAGTTTCTAACTGCAGAGGTTTCACACTGCGGAAGTTTCAGATTGCCGGAGTATTAAACTGCGTAGGTTCTAAACTGGAGGAGTTTGAAACTGCGGAAGCTACAAATCGCAGGAGTTTCCATCTACGGGAGCTTCAAACTCCCGTATTGTTAAGCTATGGGAGTTTCATACTGCGGGAGTTTCAAACTACGGGAGATTCGAAATACAGGAGTTACACACTGCAAAAGTTTCTAACTGCAGAGGTTTCTCACTGCGGAAGTTTCAAACTGCAGGAGTTTCAAACTTCGTTGGTTCTAAACTGGAAGAGTCTGAAATTGCGGAAACTTCAATTTGCATGAGTTTCCATCTACGGGAATTTCAATCTCCTGTAGTCTTAAATTATGAGAGTTTCAGAACGCGGGTGTTTCAAACTACTAGAGATTCAAAATGTGGAAGTTGCAAACTGCGGAATTTTCAAGCTGCACGGTTCTTGAACTGCGAGAGTTTAAAACTGCGGGAGTTAGTTTCGAACTAAGGCAGTTTCATACTGCGAAGGTTTCAGACTGCGAGAGTTCCAAACTTTAAAAGAAGTCTCTTCGAGGTATCCCAGAACCATTCTAGTGGTTGCTTTAATTTTAAGATCAGACTATCATTTTCTTTATAACGCTTTGCGAAATTCCGAAATCCATAGATGGAACGGCACCAACGTATGTCGCTTAACGTGAAGGGGAGATACTAAAGTTTAAACAATCATTCATTGACGTAAAAGAATGTTGTTCTTTAGTCTCCATTATTTTTTTGACGCCCAAAACTTCAACCTAATATCTATTTTATTTTCTAATGTTCCAGTTTGAAATTGTACAGTTTTTTGCAAGCACTTCAATTTCCCAAGCTTTAAGACTGAGTTTTAAATTTTCAATTTGTAGCATTTTCAAATTTGAAATTTTGATTTTATTATCTCTAATTTTCATATTTTCAAAAATTGTGAAATTGAGTCTAAAACGTTTCAAATTGAATAATTAGAAATTAAACCCATCATAATAAGATAATTTTATATTTGAGCGTTTAAAACTTACCATTTTATAATTTCTCAATTTTAAACATAAAGTCTTAAAGCTTAAACGTATAAATTTGGTCATCCAATTAAAATGGATAATTTTTTCAACAATATCAATAAACAAATGCACTATTTGGCTGAATTTGGACGTACAAACTTGGTTCCTTCGGCGCAATCTACTGTAAATAACTAACTTCCAAATTTTTAAGGACATTTCGATGACAATAAATAATTTTTATAGCAAACATCAACTGTTTGAACAAACTTTTATCATGTTACATATTTATAAATGAAATTCTACTTCTTTCACGGACTCAACAGCCAGTTTTCCAGAAATGACTTCTCGCTATGAATAGCTTACGTTTGATAATTGCTTAAACAAACTTATTTAACGAATGCATTATTCGGCTATTTTTCAACATTAAAAATTTGTTTTTTTTAGCTTAATCAACTGTTAGTAACAAGTTTTCGAACTTTTTTCGAATAGTTCGATAACGATCCACTATTTTTATTATTATTACCAATGTTGTGAACAGATTTTTTTCGGCTAATATATTTTTAAACTGAAAATTGCGTTCATCTTGTGGAATATGCATAAAATAACTTAGCAATAATTCCTTGCTATCAGATGATAACAATTGATGATCTGTTAAAGAAAGTTAATTACTACTCGACTTTCTTTTTCGGCTTACGGAATAGTTTCATTTATTATTACCAGTTGATGACGCTAAAACAACAAAGTTTAAATACTGAAGAATAGCCAAATAATGCGTTTTTAAATAAAGTTTGTTCAAACAATTATCAAATGCTAGCAATTCCTAGCAAGAAGTCATCGCTAAATAACTGACTGTTAAGTCCGTCAACAAAGTGGAATTTTATTGGTAAATACATAACATGATAAAAACTTGTTTAATAGTGTCTTTTTTTTAGGGTCTCACATTTTATTTTTGAAATTCAGTGTGTACTATTTTTTTTATTATACATAACCTATGATATATATTTCGATAATTTAACCAAATTTCAATTAACTTTGGGATTTGCTTAGAAATACTCTGGATTTCATCCTTCAAGCAAAAATCATTGTTTCTGTTCCAGTTTTTCTTCGAACCCGCATTCTCTGAATAAAAATCAACCATCATTCAGGGTTATATATTTTCGTTCCTTTTAAAGTAAAAGGGGGTTTTACATCTCCTCGCATTCGTCCATAAAAAACTTAATTTGAAAGCCATCATATTACGCTATAATAAAAATATTGAAACGAAACATTTTCTTAATCAGTTGCTTTCCGTTTTGAAATTAAATAAGAGAGCGAAGGTCAAGAAACTAGAGGTAGGAGATTATTTAGGTTCGGGTCACTTCTCCACAATACTTTCATTAGAGATGATGAAGAGAGTAATAAGAATAAGTATAAAAAGGAAGTGAAGGCAAAAATAACGAGGAAATGGGATTGGTTAATAGAAGGAAAATAACAATTTGAGGAGAAGGTAAAGAGTATAAAAATAGGAGTGGAAAATGTGAACAAAAAGATTGGAATAATGATAGGAGAAATAAAAAGAATATTAGAGGGCACACGTGAAAAAGAAGCTAGTGAAGGAGGGGCTAGAAATAGATGGGATGAGGAATGTAAAGAGAAGAAGAAGGAAGTGAGAGAGGAATTAGGAAAACGAAGGAGAGAGAAAAGTAGCAGAGAAAAATATTGAAGAAAAAAGAAGAAATATACTGACAGGTGTGATAAAAAAAAGCAGGAAAATAAAAGGTTTCAAGAAGAGGCGGAAGAAGTTAAGACGGGAAAAGAGGTTCGTAAAGTAGTCCACAGAGAGAAAGGAAAAGAAGAAAATAGTAAATCACAATATTGAGATAGTAGAGTGGAAGAAATATCTTATGGGTTGCTAAGGAAGGGTAGAGAAGAAGGTTAAGAAGGGAGGAAAAAAAGAAAAGTAAGGAGAAGAGGAAAAACATAACAAGGGAGGAAATGGTCAAGGTGCTAAAAATAATGAAGGATGGAAAGGCTTCTGGTTTAGATATAATTCCAAATAATGTCTTCAAATATGGGGGATAGAACTAAAGGAATGGGCGTGGATGATCTGCCATACTGTATAGAGTGGAAAGGGGTGGCCGGAGTTATGGAAAGAAGGGGTAGTAGAACCGGTACTGAAAAAAGGCAAAGAGGAGGAGGTTGAAGATTATATGCAAATGATACTAGCGCCAACATTCTATAAGTTATATGTTATTCTTATATCGGAGAGGTTCAAGGAAGAAATTAAGGAAAATAAGATAGTGCCACCGGATCAGGCAGGGTTCAGAAAAGAAATAGGGGTGATAGAGAGCTTATATACATATTCTAAATTATTTGGTAAATGAAAGGATTGAAAGGGGAAATGATAGCAATATTCGTGGATTTGAAAGTGGCATTTGACTCATTGAACCGAGACGAGATAAAAGAAGTTATGAATGGGGAGGAGTTAGGATGGGTAAAGAAAAGATATATGCACTACCATACGCGGATGATACAGTGGTGATGGCAGAGGATGAAGAGGGGATGACGGGCTTAATTACATGGTTGGAGAAGTACTTAGATGGGACAAATTTGAATCTAAATGTGGAAAAGACAAAAATAATAAGGTTTCAAACAGGAGAGGAAAGAAAAAAATAATTTTCTAGGAGATGGAAGAAGGTAAATCTAGGAGGAGTAAAGGAGTTCAAATATATGGGATATATCTTGCAAACAAATGGAGATCACAGAGGGATTACGAGAACAGTATATAAGATGGACACTAGGGGAGGATTGAAGACAAACCTGGATATATGGTGTGAGAGGAAGCACAAAAGGATAAATAAGTACCAGAGCAGGAAATGGGGCATGGAAATTTGAAGGGAAGCTAAAGGAGAGAAAGGGAAAATCCTTCAAAATCCATCTATAGTTTAGCGAGTTAGCTAAAAAGTGTTTGAGGGAGGTAGAAGAGAGAAGAGGAAGGGCAATGAAATTAACGAAATGGGAAAAGGAAGAAGAGATAAAGGAGATGGCACTGGAGTAAACTATAAATAATTTGAGAAAAAGACAGGAAAAGATAATTAATATAAAAGATGGGTGATGATTGAGGAGTTGAAATATAATAAATGCTACGAGGTGATAAAAATGAGAGGAGTACCAAAGTATTTAGATAAAGGATGGGGAGAGAGGAGATGAATAAGAATAGCAAGCCTTAGATTGGGAAACGAGGTCAATGAAGGGATGTATTGGGAAAAGAAGGAGAACAGAAAGTGCAGAATATTTGAATAGAAAGAGGAAATATGGGTGCATGTATTGAAAGGATGTATATATGACAGAAATTGAAGATAAAGCTGGCAAGAGAATGTGGTAAAGATTTCAGCGAAGGAAGGATTGGGTGAGGAGTGGATGGAGGAATTGGAGAGGGTTCGAGGAGTGAGAAAGAATGTAGGAGTTATTGTGAAAATGGCAAGGTTGAGGTAGAAAAGAAGTGAAAGAAAAAGGAAACGAAAGTCACTGAATCGGTTAAAAACGTAAAAAATTCATGTAAATAATTGTAAATAGTAACGATAAGATAATATAAAATATGTACATAGTGGTAAGTTGTAAGAAACGGAAGTCATGTAAAGAAGAAGAGAACTGCATATCGATCCAATTAATGAACAAAATCTCAAGAAGAATGCATTATTGGATTACTATTCATCAAATACGAGTAGATGAAATATTCACATCAATCAAAATGCAGATTCCACCTCTTCTGAAACATTCATGCGCAGCATCGAAAATTCGTTTAGAGTGAGGATCCGCGAGTTAATTTCAACTACAATAATCAATTTCAGAGAATATAACGTGCAAACTGAATAAAACGAGCGACACGGGGATTGCATTGCAGGTATATTCTTTACAGCGTGATCGTATTTGACGAACGACGAGGGCAGTGAAGCACAATATTTCCCAAGAATGCAAAAACGCGGAAACTAAATTTTTAACCATGGTTTTTAATTGCTCTAAATAAGTCAGCAGTAACGGAGGAGATTTTAGAGCCCCGCCCAAGAGACCATTGGCTGGCGATTAAACTAAAGTTTTTGAATTAGGTCGCTTATTCCTTTAAGTCCTGTTAAAGTAGAAGTATTGAAATTATGAAAATTCAAATTACCTTCACGAGCATATTAAAACTTCTCACCTCCCATCTTCAGATTTATGTCTTCAATTTTCAGAATATTGCGCAATTTTCTCTTCAACAATTTTACTGACTTAAGAGATGTAACTACAGAATTGTAGAAAATTAAGGAAACTAAAAATCCAACGAACAAATCTGGACAACATACTCCTGAATATCTTATTTCAAATTAGGAAACTCAAAATGAAAAAGAGAGAAGAAGAAGGAGGTAGCCTCGAAATCCTCTCCCTTCTTTTTTAGTTCGTCTTTTCCTATTTTTTAAATCATATTCAAAAAACATTTACAAAAACCTACCAACTTTTTGGTGTTTAGTCAACACCCTTTTCGAGGTTATAAGGAATAAATTGCTCAAGACGATCTCAGGGTACCGCATGATACCTGGCGGTCTATTCGACCTTTTCTGTTGTCTTGAGCAGCGTGTACCCTAAATTTGAGCTCGATGCGGGTCGAGACGAAGCAGTGCCAGTGCTAAGCTGGAGGCTTCTGTATTACGTACTATGTACCTCCTAATTGAATTCATAATGAAATCCGTTCTACACCACCATGGAGGTCAAGTTGAAGGCGCGTTTTTTTCACGTGATGATCCCCAATAGGCCTTGTCCACTTGTCAATTAAACATGTGTTTTTTTTTGTTTTTTAAATGTTTTATTAAATTCATCCAATGAAACATGTGTTTTTTCTCCAAAAAAATACACGTCATGCAGCAGGTAATTCCCAATATATAGAGACCACTTGTCAATTGAATATGCAAAATTCGCCTGTCATTCATTTAGTGTGGGCAAAAATAGGAAAGTGCTCCAGTAAAGTCTGTGAAAAGTTCTTTAACTGAGCCATGCATACTTCTCCACACATACTCTACCAAATAGTCATCAGTCTTTGAACAAAGTTCATTATGAATTCAATTGGAAGGTACATACTACGTAATACAGTAGCCTCTGGTTGAACACTGCTTCGTCTCGACCCGCATCGAGCTCGAGTTCAGGGTACCTACACGCAGCGCGAGACAATAAAAAAGGTCGCCTGAGCCATCAGGTGTCATGCGGTAACCTCTTAAGCCAAACAAATTCAAAAAGTCCAGACCCATGAGGAAACCAGAATGTTTTCCCCATGAGATCTGACTGAAGACTAAAACCATATGCGTGATACACCCTTATATATATTCTTTCCCTTTATTCCTATATTCCTATATTTCCTATATTCCTACATTCCTATATTTCCTATATTTATTCCTTTATACCTATATTCTTTACCCTTATATATATATTCTATATATATATATTCTTTCATTAGAAACTCAATTTAAGTTAAATTTAAGAAGAGAAGAAAGGAAAATTCTCGGAAACTCATTATTAAATGCAATTAATCATACTAATTGGTAATGGTAGTAACATCTTAAAAAGTAATTAATTCTATGTGTAAAATACTGATTTTATTTTTTTTTCTATTCCATAAGTAAATTGAAGTTTTTAATGAAAACTGCTGAGGGCGTCAATAATATTGTACGTAGCTTTGTTAAAGGAATACATGGAAAAGTATCATCTACATACCGAAAATAAAGAGGCAACTCAAAATCTACCAAGTCCTCCACGACCATTTTGACTGAAATTCGAGAAATAACAGAATCTATAGGAGTACCAGATTTTTTTATATAATTTTTTTTATTAAACTAAAAATGAGTTGCCTTCATAATAAAATGTATCCATTTTAGAAACTCTTTTTGACTTATTCGAGTGCGTACTTTAATTTTGTCCCATCCATTTGAAATTTTTTTTCAACCAATTCCAAAAGTATACTCGGGAACATTACAACAACATCGAAAAAAATCAAGTACATAGTTGTCCGAAAATATTTTTTGAGTTATAATTTTTGGAAATTCCAAACTTTTTTAGATTGTATTTTGAAATTGTTAGGAAGCCTTTGAGTATCAAATCCATAAAGATGAAAGGAAAAGGAAGGGGATTTAGAAGTTGCCATATTTTTCTTTCCTCTTTTTAAAATTTATTTTTTTGAATTTGAATTTCGAGACATTTTAAGATTTCAATATTGCATGGGATTGCAAAAGATTGCATACATGTTACTGTAATATATTGGATGAGATTGCAAAAGATTCCGTGGATTATAGGAAGTGCATTATAGAAAATCATTATATAGAAAACGATTATAGGGTAATCAGCATTAAAATAAATAATTTGAAAATATTAAAGAAATTGATCTAAAAAGTTAGCTACAAAGGAAAGATTTATTTTAGACCATTTATAATCTCATATGGGAGTCCTATACACAAAAATAGCGATTCTCTTGAAATCCCTTGATTCCTTTGGAAATATTTTTACGAGTAAATCCATTAAGATCTTTAGAATCCTTAAAAATCCCTTGCAGTCTTTTAATCCCTTTTGAATTCCTTTGAAGTCTTCGGAATAGTGAGAAATCTCTAGAAATTATTCTAAAAAGACCTGAAAAGTAAAATAAATTAAATTGATTCCTTAAGGTTTTCTATAAATCCGTTGAAATCCCCTGGAAGTTGTAGAATCCACTGAAACATTTCAAATACTTTTAAATACTTACCTATATAATCCTATAAATCTTGTGAAATTATTTTAAATTCCTTGAGATCTTTGAAAACCCTACAAAATTCGTTGACATTCCTTGAAATTCTTGAAATCCCTTGAAATTCTTTGAATTTTTTCAAACAGTTAGAAATTGGTGATTTTTGATCCAGTTATTAATCTGTATTTATTTAATATTCTATAGAAATAATTATAAATCACTTGAAAATAAAATGAATCTAATTCATTACCGAAAGTTCTCCAGAAATTGCTTTAAATTCGTAAAATCCCCTAAAATCCTTGAAATACTTGGAGGTCCTATAAGATCCTTTGAATCTCGCAAAATTCTATTACATTCCTTCAAATACTTCAAAATCCTACACAATTTTTCGACATTCCTTGAAATTCTTGAAATCTCTTGAAATTCTTTGGTATTTTTTAAAATAACTTAAAATCTTAAAAATACTTTGAATTTTTCGAATTTCTTCATATCCCTTGATATGGTTAAAGTCCTTACAAATTCTCTGCAACGAAATTTAATTTATTCCCTAAAGTTCTGTAGAAAATCATTGAAATCTCTTAAAGCTCCTTAACATCTTTGGAAGTCGTGAAAATCCATCAAAATAAGTAGAAATCATTCGAAATCCCTTGAATATAAATTAAATCAAACTTATTCATCGAAGCTCTCCAAAAAAAAAGTTCAAACCCCTAGGAAACTTTGAAATCCCTTGAAATCCTTGGAGATTTAGAAGAATCATTAGAATCTTGTGAAATCTTGAAATATCTCAGAGTTCATTGAAACGTTTACTTTGGAATCGCTATGAATCCCTCGAATTTCATTCTCTGGAATTTACTCCGCTATAAATCCCTTAAAGTCTTTGGAAATTCTACAAAATTTTTCTAAATCCCTTGAAACTTTCTAAACGTCTTAAGATTCTTAGGAATCTTCTTAAATAACCTGAAATCTTTAAACTTGTTTAAACTTTTTTCTAATTCTTCATATTCCTTGATTTGACTGAAGTCCATAGAAATTCTTTGCCACAAAATCTAATTTATTCCCTAAAATTCTGTAGAAATTTGTTGAAATCTCTTAAAGTCCCTTGTAATCTACGAAGAACTTAAAAATCCATTCTCAAAGTGGAAATCATTCGAAATCTCTCGAATATAAATTAAATCAAACTTATGCATTAAAGTTTTCTAAAAAAACGTTCAAATCCCTAGGAATCATTGAAATCCCTTGGAATCCTCTGAAGTCCCTTGACATGTTTCAATGTCTTACGAAATTCGTTAAATTCCATAAAAATATTTTGTAGTCTCTTGAAAACTGATCAAATCCTTCCAAATTAGTCACAATGTTTAAGAATCCCATGAAATCCTTGTGAAAGTGCTAAAATCCGTGAAAGGTTCTCGAAATATGTTGAAATCCTTTGGAATTCCATAAAATCCCCTGATATGTTTGGGAATCCTTAAAATCATTTATAATTTCGTGAAATTTTCATGAAATCTAACAAATTTGCTTAAAATCTGTGGAAATACTGTGGAATTTCTTGAAAGTATTTGAAATCCATTGATGTTATTATAATCTTTTAACCGTCCTGGAATTCTGTGAAATCCCTTGAAATCTGTGGTACCCTGGTAAATTTCTTGAAATAATCGGAAATCCTACGATGAGTACATAAATAAATCATCCGTTTGTAGTTTATCTATTTTTTGCATCAATTTTTTCAATATTTTAACATTTATTTTGATACTGATTCGCTTGTAATGATTTTCTTATAATGATTTTCTATAGTAGTGTGAGTGATTTTTTCAAGATTTTTTCATTGTATGGAAATCAAGCTACCGAACATGACAATTGTGACGCAGAAGAGGATACGTTAGACGATCTCGTTGTAGGCGGCGAAGGAAGAATCGATATGCGCGACATAATATTCATAATTAAGAGACTACAGAATGGTAAGGCTGCTGGCGTGGATGGTATCACCGCTGTAATGCTTCAGTGGGTACAATGGGTAAAATATTTACCAGAATACTTATTAGTAAGCTCATGGGAATAACTCAAGATAGGATCTGGGTAGTCCAATGTGAATTCATGCCAGAAAGATGATGTGCGGATCAGATATTTTATTGAAGACAAATCATAGGAACAAGTTTGAGAGTAAACAAAACAGTTTTGTCTGCATTCGTTGATCTGGAAGAAACTTTCGATAAGGTGGATAGAACTAAAGTTTGGGAAGTCCGGAAGGAGTATGGAGTGAATGTTTGACTTCTAACAGCATTAAAAGCAATATATAGTGGTAGAAATAAATGAACAACTAAGCGATTGGTTTGACATCAAGCAGGGCGTTAGGCAAGGCTGCGTTATGTCCTCCTGGATGTTCCATTTAATCATATGTTTAAGAATGACTCTCTTAGACGAGGAAGGTGTTAATCTTGGGACAGTGAAAGTACGTGGACTAACGTTTGCAGATGATAAGATTGTTACTGCAGAATCAATCGATGATTTGCAGAGAATGATGAGCAGACAGGATGCCAGAATGAAGAATATGGGTCTTAAGATTAACGTGGATAAAACAAAAATTATTGGGTTTGAAAAAAGCGGTGAGAAAACAGTATGCAACATTGCTTCAAACGAAGAGAGGATAGAACAAGTTGATGATTTTGTGTATCAGCGAAGGTTATTTACTGCTGACGGAAAGATAGATACGCTCACGTATAAACGTGAATATAAATATTATCGGCAGTGTATGAGCTATTACTAGAAGTGAAAATTGAACGAATGAAGCTGAAATTGCAATATACAATTGAGTCAGTTATAAGTGGGTTCCTAAATAATGTGGTGTAGAAGAAACATCGATCGACAAGAGTGAAAGAAATGTGCTGGGATGGTTCGATCATGTTGAGAAAATGAATAAATGACGTTAAACGGAGCAAGTGTATTCAGGTGAGGTGAATAGTGGTGTGCTCAGAGGTTGACCTAAGAAAGAATGGTTTTAATGTTTGAATGAGACTCTTAAGTGAAGAGATATAAAGAATCGTAGAAACGCAAGAGCTTGCATGAAAAGATGTATGGATTTAAAGGAAGAAAAAAAATTATGCAAGGATAGGGATGCGTGGAGGACAACCGTTTATAAGAAGAGGAGTGACTCCTAAGAGGAAAGATTTTAGATACTCGTGAGCCCTTGTGAATAGTTTGTCTTAGTGGATGTTGTTGGGTTAAAGAATATAGATCTTCCTGTAATTTTGTCAGTCAGTTTAAGTACTTATATGTGCATCGTGATGTATAATGACTCTGTTCAACTCTTCAGAGAGATTGGTCAGCGATCCTTGTCGGAGTGTTGAGGGACGACTGTGTCGTTTGAATGAGCACAACGCGACTTCTAGATTGGTCTAAAACCTGTCCCTTCTCCTACACCTTTCTTACTCATTCTCACCATATAAATTCCTTGATCCCTGGTAGTAGAAAGAGGCTTGAACCGAACGGGTGACACTCACCTCGAAAGAGATTTGGCTCCATGGTGTAATAATAATGATAATAAAAGATATGTGAAAATAATTTAAAAACGATGATAAATTTGTATTTGTTGATGATGGCCAGCTTTTTGCTATTCGGGAATGTGAGAGGGTGGGTTTTGCAGCTTTGCAAGGGAAGGCATGAATAATTTACTTTAATGGCAAAAGGAGGTACTCACCAGATAGGAGTTGGAGAGATCCAAGTACTCGAGTGTGCTTCGGGGTCTTAAGAACATGTGGAAGGAAAGAGGATGCTGCCGCCAAAAGGGTGAGTGCCCCAATCACGGCGATGGCTACTCCGACGCCGATGGTCACTGTGCTGGCTTGCCACCATGGGCTGGGAATATCCCAAAAGCTGAAAGTGAACATTCATACTATAGATATAGCACGTATACTTACTCTTACTTCTTAACTCGATGCCAAGAAGCGGGAATGCCAATAAAAAGTTTCACATTTTTTTATCTCAAATTTGTGCATGGATTTTTGTCTCTCAACTAGTACAGTTAGTAAAGAAAATTAATTACATAACATTAAGTGCATTGGAACCATGCCGTAACCTCAAAATTAAATTGACTCATTTTACTCCATAAAAACTATAATTACGTCTTTGTTAGATACTTGAGCATACTTGTGTTTTGAATTAAGTCTGTGTTCGGATCAAAAAATTGACTAATTTCAATACTTCTTATTTAAGGGCGTTGGAAGCAGATCCTAATCTGAAAGAGAAGTGCCTTATTTTACTTCACAAACACTAGAACTATATCTTTAAAAGGAGGTGTTTCGGGTTTCAATCGTATGCAAAACTACGAATTTTGCCGACGTTCTGTGAACATTGCAGTTAACTTCTTCAGAGCTAACCTGAAAGTTTGAGTGGAATGTTGTCTCTGTGGATTTTCAGGAGTCCGTAAAGTTTTGGAAAGGTGGGATTAGTAGGTATTCATTTAGATATTGTTTTGCTGTCAAGTGTAGAATCTTTTTTAAGTTTTTTGCGCTGACGATTGGTCTGAGCAGAATGTTGTTTCCGTGGATTTTTAGGAGTCCGTAAAGTTTCGGAGAGATGGGATTAGTAGGTATTAATTTAGATATTGCCTTGTTGTTAAGTTGAGAGTCATTTTTAAGTTTTTTATATGTATCGTCAGTTAGAAGGTCCATGATTTTGTTATGATAGTCTTCTTTATCCATTATTACTGTTGTGTTGCTTTTGTCGGCGGGTGATATGATGATGTCTTTATTTCGATTGAGTTCTTTAATTCCTGTTGTTTCTTGTTCTGTTAAGTTTGAGGAGGGAAGTTGGGCTTGGCGAAAGATGTTGGCCATCCTACGCCGTGTGTCATTCGCTTTTCCGAGTGGAAGGGTATATATTTTGGATTACAAATTACTGATGATTTTCTTTTTCGGGATTTTGGAGGGGGTTACTGCAAAACTATATCCTTCATACAGGGCAAGATTTGTAGTTTTGCACACGATTGAAACCCGAAACACCTCCTTTTATTATAATGAATCATCGTGAAAACATTAAATCTCTTAATTATATGTTAATCTTAATTTTATTCCATAGGATTAACTCTTCCTTAGATACTTAGGGCCTATCTTGAATCAATTTTGTATTTGGAATGAAAAATTGGCTAATTTTAATATTTCTTCTTCAAGGGCTTTCGAACCAAGTCCTAAACCTTAAACTGAAATGCCTCGTTTAACTCCATAAATACTAGAATTACATCTTTTTAAGATATTTAGGGCATATTTTTGTTTTGAATTGAGTCTGTATTTGGAGTGAAAAATTGGCTGATTTCAATACATTTTGTTTAAAAAAGGTGGAACCATGCCGTAACCCCGAAATTAAATTGCCTCATTTTACTCCATAAACACTAAAAGTACATCTTAGTTAAATACTTAAGGCCTACTTCTGTTTTAAATGAAGTCTG
The DNA here is from genome assembly GCA_032362435.1 of Melikaiella ostensackeni. Taxonomy (NCBI): domain Eukaryota; kingdom Metazoa; phylum Arthropoda; class Insecta; order Hymenoptera; family Cynipidae; genus Melikaiella; species Melikaiella ostensackeni. The sequence goes on from JAUMHM010000031.1 coordinate 56,109,691, forward strand.
TATTCGAAGAGAAAAATAGGCTAATGTCAATGCTTCTTGTTTAAGGGCGTTGGATCCAGGTCCTAACCTCAAAATTGAAATGCCTTATTCTACCTCATAAACACTAGAATTACATCTTTGTTAGGTATTTAGGGCCTGCTCCTGTTTCAGATCAAGTCTGTGTTCTGAGTGAAAAATCGCCTAATTTCAATACTCTTTGTGTAAAACGATTTTTTCAAATGCTAGGGTTAGAATTTGAAAGAATGGCTTCACGCTAAAAATATTTAATTCATTCGATTTCGCACTCCAAATACAGACTTTATTATAAACAAGAGTAGGTGCTAAGTATCTAACACAGATGCAAATCTCGTATTTATGGAATAAAATGAGGGAATTCAGTTTTGAGGTTAGAACCTGGTTCCAACGCCCTTAAGTCGACAAGTCATCAAATTTTTAGGGCTGATAAATTAGGCTGCATAAACAATAAGTTCCATTTTGCAGCCTTCCTCCAGGTCCGGTGCGTATTAAAAATCGTAAAATTCTGATATTTTGCACAACCATTAAAAAAAAATGCAAAACTTTTGCAGATTAGCCATAACGTTTTTTGAGGCTTCTCCAACAATTTATTATATTTTCAACCATTTTAAATGTAAGGAACTTAAACATTTTCAAATAATTCATGTATTTATGAATAGCTTGAAGGAAAAAGTGGCAAAATTACTGCAAATTTGCAGGCGAGTTTTAAACATTGCATCGAAGAGCTGTGTAAATTTGCAATATTTTTAGTTGCACGGAAAATACTTTTTGTAATATGAATATGGTAAAAATTTATATTGGATATAGGTCTATTACAAAAATTGTGAAAGTTTTCAAAGGTTCCAAATTGTACGTTTGCAAAACTTCTGCAACTTTTTTGGTGTATGAAAGACATGACATCAGGTTAAAAAAATGGACATATTACTATTTCTTTGCAAAAATAAGCTTTTGTTAAGTTTTGTGCGTATACCATCTTTCTCAACGATTTATGGCTCTCTTAATATCAATAAAAAATGCTTACGTCAATAGAAAGTGCATGAAGAACCCTATCAAATATGTAGTGAGAACACAATTTTTTCAATTGATATTTGAAGAGTCATAATGAATCCCTTTCTTTTCAGTGAAATAAAAAGAAGCTTATATTCGAAAAAAGTCAAATTTATATTTCACCTTTATTTTTTCCCTCTCGATATCGATTTTTCAACTTAAAGGTGTTAAAAGGAAAAAATCTGAGCTTTCTTTGCAGTCAAAAAAGAACCTTAGATTCGGAAAAAGGCAAATTTATTTTTTACCTAATTTTTTTACCCTCCCCCTGAGTGAATATGTGTTCCGACAGCAATTTAGAAGTAATAAACTACAACACTGTGCAATTTGAAAGTGGGAACCTCCAAAACTGAACAAGTTCAAGTATAATGCTCATAAAAAATTAATAATTTTAAGAAAGCATGACCGATTGTATATTTTTTATCATTTTTATGGGGTCAACAACACTAATGTAAAAAAATTATACATTCAGAAATTCATAACGTTCCTGATTCAGGATTCAACAATTGAGAAACTCAAAAACAAATATTTTCGAATGTAAGCTCTTGAATCTGAATAACTTTTGTTTCGACGCCTCAAAAATAAAACTATTTCAGAATCGCGCATTTAAAATATAATTTTATATTGAAATGATAAAAGTTCAAAAGATGACACAAATTATTATCAAGTATCTATCATAACGTGTATCAGTTGGAAGCTCTCAAAATTAACGAGTTCAATCTCTGAGCATTAATAATTAAACAATTGCAAAGTTCGTTTGAAATTGACGTACTCTTAATCAGGATCTTAAAACCAAGTTATTAAAAATTAATCAATTTCAAAATTTTCATCACGATTAAAAAAATTCAATCATTCTAATCAAAAGCGCAAAATGAATAACTTCAAAATCAATGATAAAGCAATTTCAAGTGGGAAAATAATCTTATAAGATATTAAAATGACGTTTACTAATAAAGTTCCACATTGATATGATAGAAAAAGTGGCAAGATAAAAAACATGCAAAAAGCGAGCAGAAGCATAGAAGCTTCGATGTGGACAAAGTGAATGGATGAATAAATGAATTAGAACATTATTATTATTATTTGAGTTCAAGTTGTTTAAGTTTTATATTGTTAATTTTTGAAGGTTCTAATTTTTAATCATCAAATTTAATAATAGGCAAGGAAAAACTTAAAGGTAATCTTAGCTTTTCAGTACCCTTGCCAAGAAGCAATTTCTGTCCATCATATCTAATTATAGTTGACAAGGGTAGTGTGGTGAGCTTAACGTTTATTGCCACATAAAAAGTCAGTAGTGAGGGATATTGAGATGTTTATTGTTTTTAGGCATCTACTATTTTCATATTTTTATTAAATTTCTCATTCTTTTAATTTCATAAAATATGAGTGTTATAATTATAACGGGAAAGAACGAACTGAAAATAGCCACTTAAAGTCATATTCACGCAGTATCGCAGTGAATATAACTTTTAGTGGATGTTTTGAGTTTGTTCTTTCCCCTTATAATCATAACACACATATTTTATAAAATTTGAAAAAAAATAAAAATTTCACACTAATTGGAAGTTATGTTTACCACTAAAAATCATAATTTCCAAATGAGGAATTTTAATTCTAAAAATTTATTTCTAGAGAATAATAATAAATGATAATAATTAATAAATAATAATAATAATTAATAGAGAATAATAATAGAAGCGATAATTCTGTTTTCTTTTTTTTATTGCCTTGAAAAGTGTATTTAATGAGAACTGAAACGTTTGTAGATATTTTGAAATGTTTTTTCATTGTCATTTGAAAAAATAAAAATAAGAAAAGAAAAAAAGATAGAAAAAGATTTGAGGCTTCCCCTCTTTTTCTTAATTTGTTTTTCATTTTTGTGCTTTTTCTAATTTGAATGGAGACATTTGAGTTTTTTGTCCAAATTTGATCGTTGAATTCTTGGTTTTTTAATTCCCATGAATTTCGTGGTTAGAAGGATTCCATTCATAACTTTGTCATCGTATTAAATGAAGTTATATATATCTTTATCTATCAATGAAGATTACGATTTTTCTTGATCAATTTAGTAAACCAAATTTCCAAATAGGTCATTTTATCTCATGATAAAATTCATTTTTGAATTTTTCTAGTCCCTAGTGATAAAAGAGGAAATAGAAATTGTAAATAATTTGTTAATACTCTTAAATAATTATCTTTTCAACATTTTTCTACCAAACTATAATTTGTAGACTTTTTTATACTTTCACAGAGATAAGAAAAATGAAATTTTGGATTTAATTTACGAAGTCTGTACCCATCAAGAAGAAATTTTGGTACATATAACAAAAACATAACCGGCATCGATAATGAGATTTCTGGGAAGAATTCAAATGATTTAGATTTTATTTTAAAATATTGATTTTTAAGTTTTAAAGATTTAAAAATATATTGAAAAAGGATCTGGAAGATTTGAAGGCAATTTATTTTGATTTTGCAGAATTAAAAACAAATGACAGGCAAAATTCAAATCATTTTTAAAGATATTTTAAAGTTTTGAAAATATTCAAACATAATCAAAACTTGGTAAGATTTCAAACAGTTTAATAACAAGATGTAGATTTTTTAAGATCTAGATAAAAGAAGCTTTCTAAGAATTTTAAAAGGTTTCAAGAGAATAGTGAAATTTTCTTAAGATTCCGGGGAAAAATTGAACTGATTCTATTTGAGAAATTAATTTTACGAGAAAGTTGAAAGAGATTTCAAAGCATTTCAAAAAAATTTCCTAATATTTCGAAAAAGAATGTAGATCTTTTGAAAGCAATTTTTCAATTTTGCAACATTACAAAATTTTCGAGATAGTTCAACGGAGTTTAAGAGACATTTAAAAGTTTCGAAAGATTCAAAAATGATTTAAAACACGAAAAGATTACAAACAATTCAAAACAAAATGTTGATTTTTGAAGATTTTGAAGGAAAGCATCCCTGATAGAATTTTTAAAGGTTTCAAGAGAATAATAAGAATTTCTTGAGATTCCTGGAAAAAACTTTAAATGATTTTTCATTTTGAAAAGTTATTTCAAAAGAATACAAAAAAATTTCAAAACATTGAAAAAGATTTCCAAATCATCGAGGAAGATTTGAAGGCAATTTTTTTAATTATGCAGGATTTTAAAAATTTTTAGGAAAAATTCGAATTATTTTAAAAGATATTTGGGAGTTTTCAGAATTTTCCGAAAATAGTTTGAAATTTAAAAATTTTCCGAAAAATTCTAAACATATTGTAGACGATTAAGGATCACACACAAAATTTAAAAGCTTTTTAAGAATTTTGAAAGGTTCCGAGAGTATAATAAAAATTTCTTGAGACTTCTGGGAAAATTTTTTATGATTTTTTATTTGGCAACTTAATGTTGAGAGAATTTTCAAGAAAATTTCTTAACACTTTGAAAGATTCTCAAAATTGTCGAGAAAGAATCTGGAAGATTTTAAGGCACTTTTTTCAATTTTGAAGGATTTTTGAAAAATTTTAGGAAAAATTCGAAGCATTCTAAAATATATTCAGAAATTTGTAAAAAGTTCCGAAAATAATTTTAAATGTAAAAAGATTTCAAGAAACTGAAAACAAAACAAAGATTTTTGATGTCAGTTTGAGCCAGTTTGAAAGATATTTCAGAATTTTAGAAGCTTTGAAGAGATTAACAATATTTTTAAGCTTGGAAAGATTTTCGAAAATTCATAAAAAACTTTTGAATATCTTCAAAACTCCTAAAAGTCCTACAATTCTTCTAATTTGACTTGAATTTCTATTAAAATTTGGTGAAATATTGTAAAATAAATGAAATTTCTTCATAACCTTCTAGATTCTCTTTCGACTTATCATTTTCATGGAATGTGAAATGCCTAAAATATATTTAAGCTCGAATTTGAGTGTTCAGAAAATTCTAAGAAATAAATAGTTATTCGAATTTGTTATTTTGTATGAAAAATTATTTTACCCCTCAAAACGAAAAACTACACGCGTGTGTGGCGCGCGATTGATGATGATAGTAATAATAAAAATAATATTGAAGACCAAAAATTTCATTGTCAGGCTTCATGGAAATAAAAATCAATTCTTTCTTCGACCTGCAATGTATATGCGGGAAGATATTTTTTAGGTCTTTTGATCTTCAAGTAAAATACGAAACGAAACTACTTTGAAAGTTCGTTTATTAATTCAAAATTTCCGGACTAACACTGCGAGCCTTCTTCAAAGGACCTGAATGAATATGATAACGAAATAATATATAACATAATGATAAGCATGCTGCATATTTAAAAAAAGGTGAAATACTATAAATACCTGAATGAAACATTATTCAAGAAATAAAAATTTTTCACTCTTGAAGCCAATACATGTCAACGTTTATGTCAAGCTTTTATAAGATTATTAAAGTTACACTCCAATTTAAAAAAAGAATTATATAAAATAAAGTCCGTAGAAAAAAGCCTATAATACTTCCGTATCGTGGCTTTTTCGAAAAATGGGGGGGATTTTTGAAAATGGCCCAAAATGGGCTATTTTTGAAAAACTTAGAAAAAATGAGATGGGGGGCTTTTCTATCAGTTTTTTTATCACTTTTCAATGTGACCCCTTTTCAGCTCTTAACCCGTGTTTAGAGCTGGAAAGGGGTCACATTGTTGCCTATTTTGTTGAGTGAATCTGACCCGTGGTAAGCGCTGATTTGGGGTCATATTTTAAAAACAATATATTAATTTAGGGAAATTTCGAAAGAAAAAATTTTAACACTCCCGATCGATTCTGAGCAGTGACTGTCAGTCTCGCGAAGGTTGAAAAAAGTGATAAAAAAGCGTGTTCTTTATTTTTTTTTCTAATTTTTCAAAAACAGCCCATTTTCGGCCATTTTCAAAAATCTCCCCCCCCCTCCCATTTTTCGAAAAAGCCGCGATATAGAAGTATTACCAAAAATCCTCACAAAAATTGAAGAGGCTTTTTTTAACGTGAGATTACATATTTAACAAACGGAAATGTCACTTAGTGATGTTCTGGGACTACGACAAACATATGACTAATCAGAAAAATGAAATACAATAAGTCGGTTTTACATATATATAAGGATAAAGGCGAAAAATGAGGAAAGCACGTCAAAGCAACTGGATTCAATTTAGTTGGAGATTATTTGATAATATTCTGATAAATTTAGTTTACATTCAAGATTTCTGTCTGTAGATCAATAGAAGTATCATGATGCTTGTTAATAAAAATGGATTCAATAATGCGTCTTTTGTAAGTATTTTTTTCTGTAGCCAAAATTTTAATATTATAGACATCAAAATCGAAGTAATGGTTGAAATTCCAACAGTGCTGTGATGAACCTGTATTCAAATTATCAAATTCTCCAATCTCTTTTGTGTTCAGTCACTCTAGTCTTTTGTCTCCTGCCTATTTCACCAATGTAAACTTTTCCACAACATTTAAATTTTATAAGATATACAATTTCAGACACATTTTCAGTATTATCATTATCCTTTTTGTTGAGCAAAAATCTACTAGGAGTGTTTTTATTATTAAAATAAACATTTATATCCATTTTTTTTAAGATCTTCTTAGTCGTGCAGAAAGTCCTTGAACATAAGGTAACGTGACTTTTAGATCTGATTTTTTGTAAGTGTCAATCCAGTTATTCTTCTTACTAGAATTATTATAGATTTCATTAATCCTTTCTCTAATAATACTTTTAATCAAAAGAAGCGGATACTTATTATGAACTAATGTAATTTTTAAGTTATCCAAATTTCCTTTTCTAAATTCAATATAACTCAACTTTATGCACCTATCAATAAATCCTTGGATTAGACCAACTTTCTACCAAAAAAATGATGAGAATTATAATTAAGAGATCTACCAGACCACGAAGGTTTTTCATACCAATTGGTAATTAAGTCAACTTCAGGTGATTTTATAATCTGTAAATCAAGGTAATTTATTGAATCATTATGTGCCACTTCAAATGTAAATTGTATGGAATTTTCTATGCTATTAAAAGCATTTATGAAATCAGAAATTTCATTAGTAGGAACAATATCTAAAGTATCATCCACGTACTGTTTATTTAGAATAGGCATAAAATTTAACTTTTCTAAAGCTCTTTTTTCTACACCTTCGAAAACCATATTTGAAACTGTAGGAGACAATAGAGAACCCATAGGACAACCATTTAATTATTTTTAGTATTTTCCATCAAAAAAGAAAAGCATGTTGTTAAAAACAGCTCTTGTAGCAATGAAAAATTCAAATTTTGTAGATTAGTAAATTAGTAAATTTTGTAAGATTGGTGATTCAAGGAACAACCTACGTTCTTAATGAAATGTAGGAACAATACCTCAGTTCCAGCACACATACAAAAGTGTAAGAACAAAGTTAATTTTCATAAATTAAATCATAATTTAATTTCAAAATTTTATAAGCCTGGACTAATTTTTCAAACAAAATGTTTGAGAATTAAAATTGGAAATAAAGTTAATAATTTTGAGAATATAGAAAAATGTATTAAACTTGTTGAAAATTTCCAAGAAGAAAATAAAAATTTAGTTTTTGTAAATGCTGATAAAGGCAACAAAACACTCGCAGCGGATAGAAATAATTACAATAAAACTATTGAAAATATGCTTAGAAGCGATACTCTTTATAAAAATATAAAAAATAGTCTCGCACCAACAATAGAAGAAAAATGTAATCATATAGTCAGCAGATGGGAGAAGAAAAGATTAATAAATAGACAAATGACATATATATTAAAAACACATAAAAGCGTTTTAGCTAAAGCTTATGCTCTTCCAAAAGTGCACAAGCCAAGTTTGAAATAGAGAATTATTGTGTCCACAGCTGGATCTCCTACTTCAATTTAGCAAAATATATCTTAAATATATTAAAACCTGTTTCATGAAAGGCAGAATCATTGATATAAAATACAATGGGATCTCGACATACTTCGCCTCGTCTTACTGCGTCCCTAGAATTCTGCCAGCTCGCACTCGGTGATGAGAGAGTCCGAGGGACAGCAGAATACGCGCGGTGACCTTGGCGCAATCACGCAGTACCGTAGCGACAAAGCGGGCAGCTCGCACACTCGCGTACATATTTCGCATTTATTTTTAAATAAACGTGAAAAATCTTCTTTTTATTAATTGGTCTTCATTATTAAAGAGGACCATCCTTTATGATAACAAGAATCTACATTTGTACAAAATAGAGTTATTTAATATTATGCATTCCCGCTGGAAATAATTGACGTTTGACGTTGTTTCAGTGTTTGATAACATTTCATTAAATCTTGCGTTGGATTGTGTTGAGGAAAAATTAATTTTAAATCATAATCTAGCAAAAATTACAAAACTTGAATTGCTATCATAGCTACTAGAACTGTTTATAACAAAATGGTTTTCTCTTTCAATGGTAAATACTATAAATAATTAAGTGTTTGTCCTGTGGGTTCTCTATTGTCTCCTATATTTTTGAATTTAGTTTTCGAAGATGTAGAAAAAAGGACTTTAGAAAAGTTGAATTTTATGCCTATTTTATATAAACGTTACGTGAATGATATTTTAGCTATTGTGCATACTGAAAAAAAAATTTATGATTTCGTAAGCGCTTTTAAGTGTATAGAGCATAGTTATACTTCTGATAACCTACAGACAGAAATCTTGAATGTAAACTAAATTTATCAAAGTATTATCAGATAATCTTTAACTAAATCTAATCCAGTGGCTTTGACGCACTTTCCTCATTCGTGGATCGCTTAGATTTCACCTTTATCTTTTCATATAAAACCACCTTATTGTATTTTATTTTTCTGCTTAGTCATATGTTTGTCGTTGTCTCAAAACATCACGAAATAACATTTTCGTTTGTTATTTAAATATGTAGTCTCACATTGGAAAAATCCTCTTCAATTTTTATGAGGCTTTTTCTGCTGACGTTAAATTATATAACTAGTTTCTGAAATTGGAGTCTTACTTTAATAATTTCATAAAAATTTGACATAATTGTTGACATGTATTGACTCCAATAATAAGAAATTGTTATTCCTTCAATAATGTTCGATTCAGGTGTTTATAGTATTTTCACTTTTATTTTATTTGAATATGCAGCATGCTTATCATTATGTCATATATTATTTTGTTATCATATTCATTCGGGTTCTTTGAAAAAGGCTCGCAGTGTTAGGCCGAAATGTTAGGATTAATAAACGAATTTTCAAAGTAGTTTCGTTTTGTATTTTACTTGAAGACCGTAAGACCTTAAAAATACCTCCTCACATTAAAAATGTTCTCTATATTTCGTATCATTATTTTCTTTGAATGATTAATCACTACTTTGCCCCAGTCTACCTATATAAATTTCTCGTAAACCTAAGATATTCTAAAACACTCGAATAACTCATAAAACTAATTCATTACATCGCTTCTAATTTAGGGAATTTCTGACAATAAATGATAGGAACTTCTGGAAGGAACGAGAATCTGACGAGCTTAAAATCCTTCGAGCTTGAAGACCTTAAGCTCTCTAAAAGCAATTCGGAAAACGTGGTCCTGTAGGAATAGCTCTACAGCGACAATAAAGGTTTACAGGCTGTCGTAAAATAACGACAGTGGTGAAAACTAAACCGTTTGAAATTATTTCAAGGAACCACAAGTTTTTACTTCCCTCTAAATGAGAAATTATCCTCAGTTGAATTTAAAATGTAAATTAATGTATGAAGTTTATATCTTTATTGTAATCTCTATACCGAAAGACGGGGCTAAGCGGCACATGTTTCTATATTTTTCTCAATAAATTACACGAAGGAATTATAATGTGAATATAATTAATAACTTACAATTATGATTATATATAATTAATAATTAATGAATTTAATGTTAATCAAAATGTTAATGCTCTAAATATATAATATTTAGCAATTTGTTTCACATATCGCGAAATTAAAACATTTTATTTAGCAATAAGCAACTAGTTATTGCAACCGAAAGTATGTCCGTCTTTATTTCTCAGGGTGGGGCTAAATGCTTCCACTTTAAATAAAAAGGCAAAAACGCTTTATTCTGTAATACCGAATGTCAAAATATCATAAATTATAAGTTTCTGTTATTATTTTAATTATAGTATAATAATATATAATATGTTAATATATAATATGTTAGTATATAATATAATAGTTAAGTCAGAACTAAAAAATACATACTTATTTTCAGTAAAAGCATAACCTAATGTTTCACGTCATAAAAACATAAAATGAGAAAATAATTAAGAAAATTTTGCCTGTTTGGGCTTCAAGAATGTCATTCTGAAAATTCTCAACGGATCATATGATGGAACGGGACGATCTCACATTAGGTATACAGGTATAATTTCTGACAATGTCCGACTTTCCCCTACCAATTCGGAACTTTTTATGAAAATCGTTCCACAGCGGAAGCCAAACATCTTGTCATTGTTAAAATTTCCGAAAATTTTGTAAAGATGATAACTATATTAAAGGTGACATAAATATAATAAAAAAAATTGCAAGTGAAGTTTTCCAAGCATTTTTTATCGACTTAACCAAAACGCAGAACATGACAACCTTAAAAAATAGTTTAGAATTCGAAAAGATTTCAAAAAATTGTGAACATAATATAGACGATTGAAGATTTGAAACATACAAATTTAGCAGCACTTCAGAATTTTGAAAGGCTTCAAGAGAATAATGAAAATTTCTTACTCGAAATTTCTTGTTTCTTATATAAATATTATTTTTCTAAAACTTCTTAACAGAACTGAACCCGAAAATCTCTGGAAGAAAATTTGACATTTATTTTTCAGGAAAAAATGGAAAATCTTTTGGATTTTCATTCAGAAGAAGAGAAATAAAATTATAAAATATGAAATTATGAGTGCCCCGGTTATCCCAGCATGTGCCGATTAGCCCCGGCTTAGGTAACTGTAAATGCAATTCAATATTCTCGCTTTCTTGAATTTCATAATATTACAGAACTAATCATTTTCCAATGTGCAATATTATACATGGTAGATTCTCGACTGACTTCAAGCCAGAAGGGCTTGCATATCCCGGTTTTCTTCTTATCATACTTCTAGGATGACCTACGATCATTCTGAGCCCAAGAAGAAAAAATCGCCTGAGCCCTTTTTGAAAAAACTCTATTTTTGATTTTCTTAAAGAGGTTGGTTAACATATTTTCATGAAAATAAGTTAAAAGTGAAATTTCATTATCTGAAACCATTCAGCTTATTGTACGAAACAATTTTGCAGGAGCTGAATATCTTACGAGAACTGAAACCCTTAAATATTTTTGACAAATGGTCAAAAAATCGGGAAAAACTAGTTTTTAAAAATTGCTTCTTTTCAGTTCATCCCAAGCTCCAGACACCTGCATGAGAACTAATTAGTATGAAATTTCCTGTAAAAAAAAAAAGAAAATGAATGTTTTATCTCTCAAAGTTTCGGAGTTATGGCCGTCAGAACTCGATTTTGAGCGAATAATTAAAAAAAAATTAGCTTTTGTGAAATAACTCATTTTCCATGCATTTCTGGTAAAAATTGCGACTCAATTAATTGAAGATTGCTCAATTTTGAGTAGGCATGAAAAAAACTTTGCTCTACCTCTGAGAACATCGAAATTATGGCCTTATGAATATGAATCTTTTTTATGAGACATGGTGTAACATCAATTTATTAAATAAAATTTCTCGTTTCTCGAAAAAACCCATTTTCTGATCATTGAAGGTGAGAATTACTAGTAAATTAATTGAAGGAGACTCAGTCTTGAGTAAATCTAAAAAAAACGTTGCTCTAGCTATAATTGCACCGACATTATGGCCTTCTGAATATGATTCTTCTTTGATAAGATGTGGTATAACATGAATTTTTTAAATAAAATTTCTTTTTTTCCGAAATTACTCATTTTCTGAACATTCCAGGTGGAAGTTTCTTGTAAATTAATTAAAGAAGACTCAGTTTTGAGTAGATCTCAAAAAAAACATTGCTCTATCTCTAATTGCACCGAAATTTTGGCACTCTGAGTATGACCCACTTTTGATGAAATATGGTGTAACATCAATTTTTTAGATAAAATCTGTCGTTTACTAAATAACTCTTTTCCTGACCATGTTTCAATGCGACATATTTGTTGATATAAAACATTTTCGTTTTTAATTGACGAGGTTAGAATTTCGTCGTTCTGTCAGGATAATTTAAAATTGCCGAAACGTCACACAAGAACATGTTCAATCAAATTCCGTGAAAATGGTCATTTCCAGAAGGCCATAATTTCGGCGCTTCAGAGCAAGATCATCGTTTTTTTTTTTTGATGCGCTCAAAATTGAGTCCTATTCAATTAATTTGGTGGCAACATCCACTTGCAATGCCCAAGAAATTAGTTATTGTGGAAAATGATAAATTATATTTAAAAAATTGATGTTAAAGAAAATTACATTCAAAAAGGGTCATATTCAGAAGGCTATAATTTCGGCGCAATTAGAGCTAGCGCAATGATTTTTCTAGATCTACTGGAAATTGAGTCTCATTTGATGATGTTACTGGCAACTTCCTTCCGCAATGCTCAGGAAATGAGTTATTTTGGAAAACGAGAAATTTCATTCGAATAATTGATGTTATACAAAATTTCATAAAAAAGGGTCATATTCAGAAGGCCATAATTTTGGTGCTATTAGAGCTGGAGGAATATTTTCTTTTTTCAGATTTACCTAAAGTCGAGTCTTCTTTAACTAATTTACAGGCGATTTTCATCAAAGGTGCATAGGAAATGAAGTATTTTACAAAAAATAGAATTTTTTACTTTTTTGTTCAAATTGTTCGCTCAAAATCAAGTTCTGAGGAACATAACTCCAATACACTTAGAGATACATCATTCTATTTTTCTTTGTTTCACAGAAAATTTCATACACTTCAACTCCCGTACAGGAACCCAATATACTTAGGATGAACTGGAAAGAAGCAATTTTCATAAAACTAATTTTTCCCCACTTTTTTCACCATTTTTCTACAATATTGAAGGGTTATTACGTAAGATATTAGGCTCATACAGAACTTTTTTGGATAATGAACTATGCAAATAGTTTGAGCCAATAGAATTTCACTTTTAAGTTACTTTTATGAAAATATGTTGATTAACCCCTTTTAAAAAAATCAAAAATAGAGTTTTCTCCAAAAAGGCTCTGCCGATTTTTTTTTTCTAGGCTCAAAATTATCGTGGGATATTCCAGAAGTATGATCGGAAGAAAAGACGGATATGCAAGCCCTTCTAGATTGAAGTCGGTCGAGACCCACCATGTATAGGAATTCTATGTTTAATTGAGGGGCCGGATTCTATAACCGCCTATATATTTTTCGCGCTGAATGGAGTTGGCCTCAGGAGACTTTTCAAACAAATTTCTAATTTTAATTTCAAAAGTCTATATTGTCACACTAAACTCAGTTGCGCATCTTTTTTCTCTTAACAAAAAAAGTTACAGCTTTTGCCATTTTCGAAGTAAACCTGAAAAATCCGTTTTTTTTAAAACGAATTTCTTTGTCTTTTTTTATTTCAACTCACCGTAATTCTGTTGATTTTTGGAATTTCGTGATGAAATTTACAGGAAATATTCTTTATGATGCTTCTCGACTGGTAAAGTAAATAACTAATTATTATTTTGGTTTTGACAAAAATTATAAGTTTTTATCTGAAACACAGCATTAATCATGCATTCATATCTGCAAGCTCACGGGGAGTCGAGCGAATCTTGAGTAACAAAAAATCTCCAGCAAAAAAGTTGATTTGAAGAGTATAAATATGTTTTCCACGGAAAGAATTATTCAAAATAAATTTTATTTCAGCCGCGCGGCCCGTTTTTTCGTACGTGTGCATCTACTCGACGCGTTCACGTGGAAATGCAAACTAAGTGTCGGTTTTGGCTAAAGCTTGGTAGAGGTTAATTTGGAGAGTGCTCCTTTTTGGCCATGTGCGTCAAAGTTCATTTTCGCGCCATATAGCGGGAAATTCACCTTGCTTATTAAATGACCCTCGTATATGCCCTATCAGTCAAAAGTTATTCAAAAAAAATTTATAATCAACAATTGAGTTGATTAAATTCTGCCCAACAAACAATACTTCGTTTCAAGCGAAGTTTCATTCCCATGTGAAAGCGTCGAGTTGATACATATGTACGAAAAACCGGCCGCGCGGCCGAAATGAAACCTTCATAATTTCTTAATAATGATTTATTTCGAATAATTTTTTGTGTAGAAAATATATTTATACCTTTCTGATCAACTTTCCAGCTGTAAGTTTCTTATTGCTAAAAATTCGCACTACTCCTCGTGAGCTTGCAGATATGAATGCATAAACTATAACGTTTTTGTCCAAAGGAAAAGATCCACAATAAAATTTTCTATGAGAGTATGTACTTTTCATGTTAAAATTCTTAATTTTTATTTTAAAAGTGTCCAGGGGCCTACGTCGTCCAACCAGAAAAATTTATAGGTGGTTATAGAATCTGGCCACTCAACTGTTAACCAGGTATTATATGCCATAAATTCAACTCGCCGCTAACACAATAATCGAGAAACGAACTTCTAGAATTTATTCCGTATCTTGCTAGTAGCAATATAACCTACATAGGTAATTCCTTTAACTCGGAAGTTCCCTACAAAAGTAAAGAGATGCTAATTGCAATCCGCCTTTCGCATTTTCAGTTCCAGTTTCAGAGGAGATACTTTTCTCTCGGAGATTTTACTTGACTCAATTGATAATTACGGTTCTGTTAGCAATGGAAAATCTTTTACAAGAAGTCTTCTCAAACACAGTTCGCTAAAAGGGTTCTTTCGTCATTAATATTTAGTTTTGGATAAAACTTAATATGGATCGGATGCGAAAATGAATGTTTTGAATGAGGGGGAAATACGAGGAGTGAATAGACAATTAACTGATAATTTGAAATTGCATACATTTTTAATTCATTTGCGAAGGTTTCATGATCAAAATTTTTTATTTTTACAAAAGACGAAAATCGTAAATGGCATAAAAATGGTCTTTTGTTTGTTTCTGTAGTCAGATTTCTTATAGGGTGAGTGTGCCAAATACTGCGGTTGTCGCAACTACTGGGATACTCGTATATTTGCTTTATAATCACTAAAATATGATCAGACTTGGGATTTTTTTTTAAAACTCATAAATTCCATACTGAGAATCCATCTGATGACTTAATTTGCAAAAAAATTAATTGCCAAAGGCGACCAGTTTTCAGAAAAATCGACTCTTTTCAAACATTGTTTTCTTCTGGAATGAAATGTTTATTTACTAAATTCTCATGAAAAATTATGTTAGTATAACATTTCCCTACCTGAAAAGACGAATATTCAACAAATTACATGAAATAAACCAAATGGTTAAATTTTCAACTAAAAAGAAAAATTTTCTACCGAAGAGATGCATTTTTAACTAAAATGATGAATCTTCAAATAGAAAAATTAATTTTCAATAAAATGTTTCGACTTTCATTTGAGTAGTTGAGTTTCCAGTCAAGAAAGATATTAATTTTGAATGAGAACAGTTAAGTTCAACCAAAAAAGACAAATTTTCAGCAAAATAATTGAATCCTTAACCAAACCAGATTAATTTTTATCCGAACAGTTCTATTTTCTACCAAAAATAGTGACTAGAAGAAATTTCTACCAGAAGAGACAAAGTTTCGAGCCAAGAACACGAAATTTAACGAAAGAGTTGAATTCCCCACACGAAAGCTCAATTTTCAACCGAAGAGACGAATTTTCAACAAAATAGTTGAATTCTCGACCGATGAGATGAGTTTTCAACTAATATGATGAATCTTTGAACGGAAAAATTAATTTTCAACGGAGAAGATGAGCTTTTAACCAATTAGTTGAGTTTTCAACCAAAAAGACGAATTTCCAACCAAATAGTTAAATTTTCTACTCAAGTGATGAATCTTTAACCCAATAAATGAATTTTCAACAAAGTAGTTCAAATTTCAACCTTGTACTCGAATTTTCGACAAAAAATGATTTCGGTTTTGAACAGAAAATAGTTGACTTCAACCAAAAAAGACGATTCTTTAACGAAATAGTTGATTCCTCGACCAAAAGAGATTAATTTTTAACCAAACTATTGAATTTTCAACAAAATAGTTGAATTTTGAATCAAAAAGACGAATTTTCAAACAAAAAGGATGACTTTTCAACAAAATTGTCAAATTTTTGGACAAGGTGATTCAATTTCTAACAAAAGAATAAGATTTTTAACCAAAAGAGATGAAGTTTCAAGCAAAAAAGTCGAATTTTCTTCAAAATAGCTAAATTTTCACCCAGAAAAGACGAATTTCCAAGAAAATACATAAATTTGCAACCAAATGGTTCGATTGACATATAAAAAATATACATTTTCAACCAAAAGAAAATAAATTTTCATGACAGTGGTTCAACTTTCTGAATTTTCAACCAAAAAAAGATGAATTGTTGAATCCTCAACCGAAACAGATTAATTTCCAACCAAACATCGAACATGAAGTTCCAAACTGAGAAAACGAAATTTGGCAAAAGAGTGGAATATTTAAACAAGAAAGATTTTTCGGTGAAGAAAGAAAAAAATTGTAATTTCAACCAAACTGTTTCAATTTTAAAGTAAATAAACAGGAATTTTCTGCAAAACAGTTGAATTTTTCACCCGAAAATATGAAAATTCAACAAAGAAGTTTATATTTAACCAAACAGCTCAATTTTCTACTAAGATAGTTCAATTTTCAGCCCAAAAAGACGAAGTTTCAAGAAAATACATAAATTTGCAACCAAATACTTTGATAATCAACAAAAAATGATACATTTTCAACTAAAAAAAATTTTGAACAAAGTAGTTCAACTATCTGATTTCTTAGCCAAAAAAGATGAATTGGTGAATCCTCAACCAAAGCAGAATATTTTCCAACCAAACATCGAACATGAAGTTCCAAACCAAGAAGACGAAATTTAACAGAAGAGTGGAATTTTTAACGAAGAAAGAAGTTCCAGTCAAGAGAGAAAAAAAATAGTTTCAACCAAACTGTTGAAAATTCAACACAAAAGGGCGAATTTTCAACAAAAAAAATGACTTTTTAACAAAATTGTTAGATTTTGCGACGAAGTAATTCGATTCCTAGCCAAAGAATGAGATTTTCAACCAAAAGACATAAATTTTCAAGCCAAAACGTCGAATTTCCAATTGAAAAAGAAAACGTTATATCGATATAATTTTACATGAGAATGTAATGAATAAGCATTTCCATCCTCAAAAAAAAAAATTTTGAAAAAAACCAATTTGAGGATAGCGGGTAGCCATTGGCAAATAACGCTTTGGCAAATTAATAGTCTTCCAGTGAAATCTCAGTAAGGAATTCATGAGATTTAAAAAAAATCCCAACCCTGAACATTTCCTTGTCGAAGTAAACTAATCGGAAGGTCTAAAACTGTAAATAATTGGTAAATTTGAGCAAATTGTTACCTTGTTTAATCATTGTTAACAGCATCGTTTTTTTAAAATGACTTCAGTTTTCAAAATGAAACCTATCAATCCGCAGTAATAGGTTCGTAGTAACAGGTAGACGTCTCTGTTGTTTTATTTTGAGATATAGATTATACATAAGGAGAATTTTTTATAATGTCATGATTTTTTCTAATAATAAGATTATTGTTAATGAGAATACCTTTCTTGAATCATCTTCCTTTTAATACTTTCATACATGAAACTGAAATCCGCAGTAATAGGGACGCAGTAATGGGTATTAAAGTTTGGTTTATCCGCAGAAATGCCTACAAACACATATTTTATCTAAATGTTAAATATTTTTGCATATTGCTTTATATTTTGTTATTTACCAAGATCCGCGGTAGCCATTCGCCGTCAAGTACATAAAAAGGAGAAAAAGATTCTGAATACCCATACGAGAAAAAAAATCTGAATGAAGGACGAAATGCGAAAAAAAATCGCTACCGGGAATTATTATCTGTAACATAAATGATTTTAAACACTAAAGGTGGAATATCTAAGTCAAATTATAACATATATTGTCCAAACTTGGTGGGTATATAGAATTTACCTAAGCACAAGAATTTTGTAAGTTTGAAAAATATTAATTGAAAATTGAAGAAATGAGCTATAATTGAATTTTCAATAAAAAATACCCTAACAAATAATTGCCTGCAGGCTATAATTTCTTTCCAATGATTATAAGTATTAACAATCACATCTGATTTTACGATTTCAAATATTAATCAGGACGAAATGAATCTGCAATTACATCCGTTCAGAAAAGAAGAGTCAAAGCGTGATTTTTGAAATGCAGACCAAGGTACAGCTTACACGCTTTTACTAAATGGACACAAACTCTTTTTAAAAAGGGTCATGAGATTCCAAAAAAAGTTCTAATGAATTTGAAATACATTAACTTACATTGAAAAATTTTCATTTTTCAGTCATTTTCACTCATTTTTAACGATTTCTAGCATCCAGACGCACCTTCAGTCGAAGCCAATCGATCGATTTCGATGACACTCTGTATGGAGATAGTAGTAAATAAGGTACACATATGCCACGTTTATAGATGAAGGTGATCCATAGACATACCACAGAGCTAGGTTCGAATTCATTTGAAAAAATTTAAAAAATTTCAAAATATGCAGACACAAACCTATCATTGACTAAATCATACTGATTTTTTTACCAGTTTCTTTGAGAAAATTGTTCACAACAATTCTTCTATAAGTTTAAATCATTAATTAAAAGTTGGAGAAATCCGTTGACCCTAAGAATAAAAAAAATCCTTAAGAAAAAGTCGACTTGAGATTACAATTTTATTCCAATATTGTCAGAAAAATTTACTCCTCTATACCGATTTGTTATTATTGCGAAAAAGTAAATGAAATCGATCCAGAAACACAACTTGTGAATAAATTCCCCCAAGTACATGACCATTAATATTTTATTTTTTTACGTTAAAGGTAATCGAAGTTTCAAAATTTAAAAAATCAAGCCAAGTAAGAATAGTAGAGTATTCATGAATAGATCTATTTTTTAATTAAAGGAATATGTTCAGTGACTTAGTTTGGTCAATAAATTTTCAGTTTGATAAAAAAATGAATTCATAGCGCAGACGAATAAAAAAAATTGGCGTCTTACTTTAGAGTTAAACAAAAACATATTATAATTTCATTATACATGTATTAAAAATAATGGTCAAATAAAGCAAGACTGACGCTTGATACCGCAGTAATTGGAACATTTCCACTGAAAATTATATGTTTAATGGTGCCTGTCCATAAGATTTAGGAGTACACGAACTTTATAGGAGTAATATGGTATGGTGTTTGATATTAAGGCAGTCATTATGTTATTTTGGTCCTTGAAAGCACAAATTTACAGCATTTCAACACGATACTAATGCTCGTATTGTGTACCATTTACTCGGTTCATGTATTCTCTCTGTTTAATGATTAGGCTCATACTACTGGCTTCATAAACTATGTATGTGGTTTTGGAAGGGATATTTCTGCTGAATTTAGATTTATAACCAAATCACCGTAAAAACAAGGGAAGGTTGCATTTTTTATACTTTCTTGAATATTTCAAGTCATAGTCGAAGGTCAGTGTCATATATTTGGGTAATTCTACTCAAAGGGGCCTTTCAACTTCCCGGTCACTTTTCTCGACACTATTCAAAGAATAAGGATTTGTAAGACCTCAGAAGACGACACCTTCTAGACTAATAATTAATTTTTATATTTTAATAAAATCGATTGCGTTTCAAAAATCAACTGGTTTTCCTCATCAGATCTCATATGGTTCTTTGCAAGATAAGATTCAATCAATATAATCGTAATGTAGATAACAGAGAAGACCTGTTATTGTTGATATTAAATTTCTTTAATTCCTAGAGTGTGAGTTTCATAATTGTGATAAGTAGAATTCTGTAGGCAATATCGTAAAAGTCTTGTCAGTTAGAAACTATTGTTTAAACTGTCATGCATATAAAGAACTCAGTAAATAGATATTTTTTGTGAAGACGGAGTACATGCCCCCCAACGTAGAAGTCTGTGTGCAATATTGTAAAAATTTTGTAAGATAAAAACTATTGTTTAAAATGTAATGCATATAAAAAACTTGGTAAGAAGATATTTTTCGTGGAAAAATAAATTTTGAAAGAACAAACATATACTACACGTTATTAGAAATAAAGACAGTTTCACATGAGTGATTAGGAAAGACAAATACTAAAATGGAATCCCAGGTGAAGAAAGCGCTCCAAAAGTGAAATCAATGTAAACTTGACTGAATCATAGTACAGATTGATAGACATTACGCTATAATTTTTTAGCACATTAATTTTCACTCAGGTTATTTTTGTCTTTGATGAAGACCCGCACTCATGGTCGAAATGTGTGTTGGTAATGTTTTTAAATTGATAATCAAAACTGAATTATTGACACCTGAATCTGTTGTAATTTTATTGAACCGTATGCTCAAGATAATATTCTGTTGAAATAACTTCGTTAGGCATATAACAGTCGAAAAGACGTTTTTCGTAATTTAAAAAATTTATATTAAAAAAGTGGTTTTATGCTTCTATCTTTAAACAAAATTAAATCAAAAAAATTTACAAACATTTTTGAGAAATAATTAAAATTTTTGATCAATTAGTGTTGTGGTGAAGTGTTTGCCAAACTTTGGATTACAATTTTTTATATTTTATACGCAGAAAGTTATATAAAACATAATTTTATCCATTCTTATTTTCATGTTTTTCAAAATATAATTTTCAGTGTAACTGATAAAAATTTGGGTAGAATGTGATTTTATGATAAACATTACTGAAAGTCTGGTACAGGAGTTTTAAATGAATTTACTCAATTAGTAAAAATGCAGATTGGATGCATTACAGAAGGAATTATCGATAGAATGCAAGTTTCATGATTTGTCCAAAAAAGATATCTCATATTAACAAGAAAATATGTCCTGACTTCAACAAAAAAGATAAAGGAATTTTAAATGAGAATATCAATAAATTTAACAAATCTATCTGACTTTGATTGAAAAAAGCTGCCATGCACATATACAAAACTAATATATGTTTCACTATTCATAACTGTAGTTATCCTATAAATTACTCCTGATGAGGAAGTCTAAATTGGCTTTGAAACATGTTGGTCCCCAGTAGTATAAAAAAGACGGAAAAAAAAGGAGGGTGAGGTTGGTTTAGGTTAACTCTTTCCTTTTTCTACCTTTTTTTCTTTTTTGTTTGTTCATTTATTGTACATTTGTCTCTAATAAGCCGGAAAGGCGGATAGTCTCGAAGTCTAGTTTTGATTTGTGAACTTTTTGGGTGTTCCTTTTTCAGTGTACCAGAATTTTTCATACGGAACTAGATTCCACTTCGATCTATGAAAAAGGTTGCAGTGATTTTGATACTCCAAATAGAAGGAATTGACATGACATTAGAAAGTGTATGCAATTATTGGTCATCGCCAAAGCCTGCGGTCATCCCCGGACCCGTTTTTCGCTGCGACTCAGAGATTCAATTTTGTTTACAGTTACAGTATTATTCAACCACACTATGGATAAACATTTTGTTTTAATCTAGTAAGAGATCATTTTTGAAACTTGAATATGCATATTTGTGTGAAATAAATGAGTTAAATATAAAAAAGTAAATGAGAATGCCCTCATAAACATTTATTTTGGCATTTCTCTATAATGACAAAATTAGAAATTGTACAAATATGATTCTCTATCAAAAAAAAAAAAAATTGCTAGAATAAACACGCTGTTGATTACGATGAAATTATATATACCTAAAGGACAGAAATAATTAACTTAATGTACAAGTTAATTGTTACAAACAATTCATTTAGACAAATACTGAAGTATATCAGTTTGTTGTAGGAAAAGAGATTATTTTGTTGAAAATCGTTGTAATTGATTATTAAAATAGTATAAGTAACGAAAAATTGTCATAATTTAAAAATGTATAACCAACTTATAAGGTTATAAGCAATTTTTTAACCAATTAAGTCCCATGGGCATACCAGTTGACATAATAGAAAAATTAATATTGGAATGGAAACATTTCATTGAAACACGAATAAAGAAAGAAAAATTAAAAATTAAGTTGTTTAAACTATTTTTGTTCGAACAATCTGTTCAAAAATGTGAGTTACGTTAAAACTAATAGCACCATTCGATTCTACGCGAGAAATTACATACAGTCCATGTATTAGACAATCTTTTTCTCAACCCTATTTGTTATGTAGTACATATAATTAAATGCGTTTTTTTCATCACTTGCATTCTAAAACAAATTGTTTATAGAAAATATTGTTTGAGACAATCCAAAGATCAAATTCAATCACATGAAAAATTGTTTTTCAATGGAATATTCTCAGATACCACGTTTCGAGTAAATCCAATAATTTTTTGAAATACTTGTCCGCCATATTTGATCCGCTATTTTGGTTTTTGAAATTCTGACTTTAGATTCGGAATCTGCGATCCAAAAATCATATAAAGGTGTAATTATAATTCATTTTTGTATTTTTTGATGGACTTGCCGACTTTTTGCTGAACAAGGTCGTATGAATTCATTTCAGGGAAAAAGATTCAAAAAATCTAAAAAATTTGTTGCCACAAAAATCGAACTGAAAACGGTCCCTTTCAGTAAAATCACCTATTTACGACGTTACGAAAATCGAGTAACAACTGACTTTTAAATTATTGCATGATAAAATTATTACATATTCAAAAATGCAATATCGTCGAAATCATGTCAAAATTACGAGGGTGTTTTGGTAAAAAAACCAGTAAAAATGTTTTTTTCTAAGAAGTTTTCCTCTATTTCTCAAGACAGTCTTCTTATAGAACTACACACTTAGTCTAGCTAGATTCTAACTCTTTCATCCCTCCAGAAAAGTGAGGTTTCTCGAAGTCTGCAAAATACGCCTACGCCATCGATCTTTTCTTCATCGAACGAGAATCTCTTTCCACCGAGCCAGGTCTTAAAGTTGGGGAACAGAAAGAAGTCGCACAGAGCCAAGTCTGGGGAGTAGGGTAGATGAGGAATCAGTTCGAAGCCTAGTTCATGTATTTTTGCCACTGCGATTGCGGAGGTGTGAGCCGGTGCATTGTCGTAATGAAACAGCACTTTTTCGTGCACCAATCGTGGCAATTTTTTTATAGCTCAGCCTTCAAACGGTCCAATAATGATGCATAGTGCGTTTTTGTTATAGTTTTACCCTTCTTCAAGTAATCAATGAGGATAATTCATTAGTAGTCATAAAATACTGTGGCCATGACGTACCCAGCTGACAAAACAGTCTTCGCGTTCTTTGGCGCACATTCACCAGGCAGTATCCACTGTTTTGACTGCTGCTTTGTCTCGATTGTTTTTATTATTCATTTTTTATTGTTTCTTTCTTCACAGGTCACATAAGACTTTCGTATAGTTCTATAGATTCATTTTATTAAAATTGGTGTATTTCAAAAATTGAGACTTTCTATCCTTTAAATTTCAAACAATTTGACACATCTGTTTACATCATTTTTTTTCATACAGTGCCGTTAAATACATCAATCGATTTTTCTCATTACAACGAATAAATTGAGTAATTACGATATTGGTATATTTTCGGAGTTAAGAAAGTTTTCCTCTTACAAACGTTAAAAAAATTTACAAACATATCATAAGTTCATTTGGCCATAGAGCGCTTCTAAATACATTAATGGACTCATGCTGTCAATATTAACAAATATAGTACTGATCATGTTGCTTCATTTCGAATATTAAAAAAAAAAATTACTCATAAACGAAAAATTAAAAACTTCAAAAATTTTTCAAGATGAAAATTTTTGTATGGGGATAGCTACGAACATTTTATAGAATTATATCAGTCAAATACCACTTCGTGTTTGAAAAAATTTGGCTTGGAGAGCCTAGTCTTACTGGATACTGTGATGAAAATTCTTAAAATTTCGAATTTCCAAATTCACTTTTTGCCATTCTCACGGTATCTAGTGAATGAACCGCAAACTTTTTTGGTGAAAAAAGATGTATTTAATTGAAATCTACGTTTAATTTTTTTTATTAATATAATCAAAATTGAAAAAAAATCACATCTAAAATGATTTTGGAGAAAAATTTTAAACTGAAAAAAAAATTTATTCTTATCCTTCTTCTATGAGGAAGAAATATACTAGATCGAGAACCTCAAAATATGGGGGAAATTTTAATTAAATTGAGTGTCTCAACGTTCCTGAATTATTGCTTTTACGTTTTGAGTTACAGTAGAAAATTTGAATTTACTTAATGAAGTTTTGTTTAGATATTATAATTGGAGGCATGAAAATGACAACTGGATAAGGACCTAACATGAAGTTTTATAGGCTGAATACAAAAAGTTTCATGCGATAGGTTTTCAAATATAAAATTTCAATAAACTTTTGGAAGTATGTAGTCTCAAGAAGTCAGCACTAGAATTTAAGAATTTACGAAAATATGAGAATGACAAGTGGACAAGGACCAAAAGCCAAATTATTTCTATACTACATGGTACAAAATTTATTCAAAATTACAGATGTATGACGCCATTAATTGAAGAGCTTCAGAGGGTCGAAAAAATTTTATTTTTATTTTCTATGTTTGAGAACGGAAAAAACAAATGCTCTTTATCCAGTTGTCATTCTCATAAATTTATAATTCATTTTTCCTTGCGATAGGTAATATCCTAAGGTACTTGAAATTGTTGAAACCAAAAATTTAGATTCTCTAGGGGGATTCCCACTAGTCAAGAATTAAATAACAATGTGGAGGAATGAATTCAAAATTTAACCACTGAGTTTAATAATAACCTATTTTTAATATTTTTTAATGACAAACATGAGGAAGTTTTGATGATAGAAGATTAAGTGAACAATGGAAGCCGAGAAGAAAGCTTCTATTTGCGAACTTTGCCATACAACAGAAAGCGAACAAAACAGGAAAAGTGCCACGTGCTGAAAAGTCTTTTTGTCTTTTCTCATGAAAAGGAGCAACATCATATGCACCCCATCGTGACTCACCGGAGTTGCTATTTTCGCGCAAAGGGCTTTTGTTTTCATTTTTTCACATTATCTAGATGCCAGATGCATGCATTTTCTCTTTCGCCGTGTTACACATCACAAGTGTAATTTCAATTCAATTCAAAGCTATTTCAAGCAAATCGAAGGCGACTTCAAACGATTGCATACAATGAAGCGATTGAACTCAGTTTTGAAAGTACTGTTAGTAGGAATATTCAAAAAAACTCGAAATTTCGAGTTAGCTCGAAGCATGTTAACTTGAAACTGCTGAAATCGTATGACATAAATTTTTCAAATCTACTTTTCAAACATATTGAGAGTGTCGTCCAAAAACCGAACGTTAGTGGAACGGAAGCAAAGTCTATGGCTTTATGTCTCTGTTTAGTAAATTTAAAAAAAAAATTTGAAAAAACATAAACTCAAACAAAGTTAGATTCAGTTGCGCAAGATGACTTTGACATTATGTCTTTCACATTTTTTTTAAAATCAAACATATTTAGATATAATTGGACACCAAGAAATCACGCATGCAATTTTTAAAAAATATTCATGTGTATTATGTATGTTGGAAAACCCCTCTTTATAAAGAAGCAAATTTGTTTGATGCCTACGAAGAAGCAGCGTGCTCATTGGGCTTAAATGATTACATGAATTTTGAATACAAAATAGCATTATATATTTATTTTAAACATAAAGTCTTAGAATTCATTCAAGACATATATATATATATATATATATATATATATATATATATATTATTTTTAAAAACATTTTCATTACGAATGCAATTCCTTGCATTAAATCCTGACAAATCATAATATTGACGCATATCATATAGGATATAATTCTACTAAATAGCTTTTTTCAAATAAAAACTTAAAGCAAAAATGTCTTTCTTTTCGTGAGAAAATATCTGTGATTTAAGTGAGTACAGAGTGATTGCATTTCATTTTACAAGATTGCAGGATGAATTCAGAGTAATTTTAGAGGGGTTTTAGGTGATTTCATGTGATTGTGACAGATTGCAAGTGATTGCAACTGATTGCGCGTGATTTCAAATGATTTCAAGTGATTGTAAGTGATTAAAAGTAATTGCACGGTGATTACGAGTGATTGCACAGCTATTTAAAGTGATTGCCAGGTGATTGTAATAACGTTTGTACACTGATTGCAAGAGTTATGTACCCCTCGGATTCAACTTAATCCTAGCTGACCGTTAGAAAGTTTCACCAAAGTTTTACCCTGAAGTGAAATAATGATATTTTTCATGAATACTGCGAGGTCAAAACCGTTATTCAAATAAGAAGCAACCAATTAATTCCACGTGGCAACAACAGCTCGTTAATGGCTTGCAGTGCATAACGAAAGTAATTTATTTTTTAGCAGATTGATGGTTTCCCTACGCATTTTCACACGTGTTAACACACATCCTACCTGAAGTGAGAGAGATACTCTCGCGGCAGGCGCCGTAAGTTAAATTTTCCACGAATTTACACGTAAGCCGGACAATTGGAAAACAGCTCAGAACCAACTGTAGTTCGGGAGAGCTCACCGTAACTAATGTGCCCGCAGTCTGGTAGCACGTACATTCGCTAGCATTAATTTTCGTAAAAAGAATCGGGTCAGAGAAATGATAATTTGGATACCAAAGGACATTATATCGCACTCATTTTTTCACGGAACACAAGAAACTAGATTTGACAATTCACCGTTCACACACAAATTTTTTTTTACTGATATTGGTAGAACGCTAATGGACAAAGTAATGAGTGGATTCTCAACGTATATGGTGTAGAAGAAACATTGATTGATAAGAGTGAAAGAAATTTGCTACAATGGTATGGTAATGTTGTAAGAATGAATAATTGACGTTTAATTAAGCAAGTGTATTCAGGTAAGGTGAGTGGTAGCACACCCAGAGGTAGGCCAAAGAAAGAATGGTTGGAATGTGTAAATGAGACTCCAAAGCGAAGAGATATAAAGAGTCGTAGAAAGAGAAGAGTTTCGTAGGATTTCAGAAATTTCAAACGATTTTAAAAATAGCTCTGGAAAAGGGACTATTTGGACTGAAATTTCGGTACAAACAGCAGAATTTTTTCGGTACACACAGGCACTGTTATTTTGAGAAGGTAACCAGTATATCAATGATCTTTAAAAGATGTCATGGGACTTCTAGGGATTCCTAAGGATTTCTACGGATTTCAGGAGTTTGAGGGGCTCATAGAATTCCAAAAGAAGTGATAAGTTTTTAAGGGATTTCAAAGATTTCAAGGAATTTGAAAATATTGACGAATTTTCAGGGTTTAAGAGAATCTCGACAGATTTCAAGGAGTTTCAAATAATTTCAACGGATTTTAAAGCATTGAGGGTATCTTAAAAGATTCGAAAGGATGTCACGCGATTTTATGGGAGATGTATATAATATAACAGATTGCAAAAATAGTTAACCCCTTAATGTAATATTTAGAATAATGCATGACACTATTTTCATATTATTTTAAGAAATTGATGCTACTATTGATACTATTTTGAATTTTTCAAATGAGTCCAGGACCCGAATTTATCCATCAATCATTTGAAGACAATTTTTTTTTAAACATCGCTCATTTTAAAAGTAACCTCTTCTGGAGAATTAATGAAGAAAGTTTATTGAAATTTCTGTAAAAAATGTTAAAAATTATGAAATGCAATAAAGAAATGACGAGTCCTTAATCCTAGCTTCCTTTACATTTATGAAATGAAAGTTTTAGTAAAACCTTAAGCTCGTTGAAACGGTTGGCTTAATCAATAAGCGACCGAGAAGAGTGATTAAGATCCAGGATTAGTTTTTAAGCTCCATTTGAAACATCGAACTGAAAATTTATCTACGCTCAACTGTTCAACTCTACACGCTTGCTCGTTTATTTGATATTACTAAAATCGATATCGCGGACGATTTCGCGTAAAACATAAACTTGATAAATAAAATAAATAGAAACGTATCAATCAAACGGATCACTCTCATCGCAAGCTTCGTTCAAATTTGCCTCTGAAATTAACTGAAATATTTTTTTCAGTGATGTATTAGAAATTTT
Organism: Melikaiella ostensackeni; assembly: GCA_032362435.1. NCBI lineage: Eukaryota > Metazoa > Arthropoda > Insecta > Hymenoptera > Cynipidae > Melikaiella > Melikaiella ostensackeni. The sequence continues at coordinate 56,137,956 of JAUMHM010000031.1, forward strand.
TTCGGCTAAAGCACCGATAAATCTTCCGTCTAACAGTTAAACTTCTGCCAAATAGGAAACAATGCATCACGAAGAAAAGAGATTTGTTAAATTTAGGAGGGCAGTAAAATCAGAATTTCGTGTGAAAATGAAAGAATGTCAGAAGAAACCGTGTACAATTTTTCTGAAAACAAATACATTACCATCCGAAATTATCTACACGGGTATGGTGATATATTTTTGACTTTTTAAAGAGGATATATCACTTAAGAAGTTTTTTTTTTCATTCAAGGTTTAAAAAGTGAGGTTAAAAAGGACTTCAGAAAACGACATCTTACAGACTAATAATTAATTTTCATATTTTGATGAAATCAATTACGTTTCGAAAACCAGATCTGTAGATAAACATGTTTAATTAAAATATTTATGAAATGACTGCAGTAAATTCGACAAGATAATGAATTATAAAAAACGGTGGTATACCTCATATACTTTTTTTTCAAGATGATATTCAATCAATATAATCGTAACGTAGATAACAAAGAAGAAATATTATTGTTATATTCAATTTCTTTGATCCTTAGTGTGTGAGTTCCATAATTGTGATAAGTGAAAAACTGTGTGTCATACTGGAATACAATAATTATAGGTTAGGATCGACATGTGTCATTAGTTCGTATAACAAACCGTAAGAATAAAGAATAATAAATAAATTGATAATATACCTGTAAAAGTTTTGGGAGATAGAAGCTATTATTCCAAATGTGATACATACAAAAATTTGGTAAACAGATACTTTTTATGAAAACGGAGCACAAGCCCCGTCTCCACTTGGACACTCAGTTCACACACGCACACACACACACAAACACAGAATATCAGTACAATAAACTGTAGTGTGAATATGGGAGTAATGAGTATATACCATAAAGCAAGGCTCGATAGAGCTGTTTTTCTAATAATTTTCGTACAGTTTTTTGTTGGTGCGATGTTTGAAATGAACAAAAATTGATATTAGAGATGAATTCAGAATTCTTTTATTTAGTTAAGCTACAAAGTCAACAATTTTATCATATTGAGTACCAAAGTGATATAAATCGGAAACCGAATTCATGCTATTATTTTGCTTCTTCTTCAATGAAGATCATTTCAGTGAAGGTACATCTATATCCATTCGGTTCAAAATGCAAAATTTCTGGTTCATACCATTTATAGGATTTGAGGCACTTCGGTGTTCTTTCATTAAATTGGCCGTTAAGAAGTATAGTTTCAAGTTCACTGCTAGGTGGATGTCTCTCGCACTTTCTCTCACAAGAGAAATCATAATTTTCGTTTATATAACCGAGTGAGGCTGCATTGAAATTATCTTTATATAATTTCATCTTGGCGTCATTTCAAAGTATCTTATGCAGATTTATACATTTCAATTGTTCGTATTATTATTAGTAATAAAAAAAGGATACTTTTAGGATGCGTAAGAAGGCTCTTCGTGATTCTTTTATTGCTAATGAGAGTACTGACGTGCAAGGTTCGTTAAGTTTCATACAAACTGAGTAGAGTCTTGATGAGTACAGTCTTGATCCCGAGCATCTTGAAATAGTAGCTGATCATTCAATTTTGTAGTTCCTATATTTCAGAAAAGATAGAAGAAATGTTTACGTATGAAAAGTCGGTTCCAAAAGAAGTTTAAAAAGTGTCTGAACGCTGACTTCATTGTTACATTTTTCGCGACAAAATCAAAAGGAGGAAGGAAAGATTCTCATACAAAATTCGAAAAAGGTTCTACTGCGACAAAAAGACGAAAATGAATGTCTGTTGAAGAGAATTTTACGGCTGCTGAGATACAAGATGTATATCTGCGAAGTTTACGAACGAGTGGAAAAAAAATGGTTAAATCCGACTTCTAAATTATCTGTGCCGTACTCTTCAGAAGAAGCAGAAGCAGGGTTTTTCTGGATGTTGATCAAGTGGCAGAAATAACTGGAGTAAAGAAACAATTGATTGAAATGTTCAGAAACGTACTTCGAATGCTAGCTAGTAGCAGAAAAATTCCTCCTCTCTTTTTCAACAAGTAAGCTTTAAGAACTGCAAAACTGTATGTGAGCTTATATTCATGGTACTACATGTCTTCTTCAGTTCGCAAAATACTGATATATGGGGAAAATATTACGGAGAATTTTATGCTACCAATTTGCACGTATTCCGAAGAAGCTTCTGAGGCCCGGAAGAAGGATACCAAGTACATTCGACGGTTCAACACACGAAAAATTTTTCGAGTACATACTATGCACGACATAATTCACAAACTCCTTGAGTCTTCAGATCTTTTCATTGGATCCTTGACGCCTGAATGGGAAAAAGTTGAAGCTGAACTTGATCAAGAAATCGAATAACTAATAGAACAATTCGAATCCAAGATTAAGTCTAGTTCCCAAT
>JAUMHM010000031.1:56152413-56162697 GCA_032362435.1 Melikaiella ostensackeni
TTTGATATCACTGATAGTTTCCGAGTTTCGCATGCCGGAGTTCTGGCTTCAGCTGAAGCTAGCATTACTACATGTTTTTGGTAAAAATTACGGGACACAAAATTTTTTTTCTACGACATAAATTGGCACTAAATAAGCACTAAATTATGGTATAGTGCCCATATCGATATGACAATGTTGTAATCCCAGCTTCCGTAACCTGTCTTTTTTGGTTCTGATATCAACTATCACATTTTTCTTTGAAAATATAACCATTAATTTTGAAATTCAACTATTTGTTTAAAAATTTCTTCATTTAGTGTAAAATTCAACAATTTCGTTGAAAACTCATCCTTTTGTTCCATTAAAAATTACTGTTTGAATTATACACGTTGAAGCTCAGCTTTTCATGAACAGTGAATTTTCTATTTTTTAAAGAACGCGCGTTAGTTTAAGAACTCTGATTTCTAAATTTTACTACAGGTTTTTCCAACTTTTGTGCATGTAGGTACTCTTTTAGTTGCTATTTATAAACCAGGATTTGTAGAGACGAAAAAGGTAGCAAGAGAGAATGTAAATTTTTCTATGCATTTATTCATTTCGGTCACCGACGGTTTAATACACGGGGTGTTCTCCAAAATATATAAATACCATAAAAACTACGCTAAGAAAAATTCGCTTATATAAATGCTATGCCATTTCAAGCGAGATGTAGAATTCATTATTAAAACTCAAAAAATCAGATACTGAACAATTTTTCAGAAATTGTGAACCTTTGGAAATTTACAAAACTGAAATATTTGAAACTTAATTATTCAAAATGAAACCTCAGGTTTCAAGAAATGAGACGTTTGGAACTCAAAGCATTTGAAATGGAAGTCTTACAATTTTAAAATTTCTAAATGAAGCAATCTTTAGATCCAAAACGTTTAACATTCTTATAATTTCAAAAAATTCAATTTTAAACAGCTTCTAATCTAAAGCTCGTCAAACAGATGAACTAAATCATTCAATATTCGAAGTTAAAGATTACTGATTAATCTACAGTAAAGCAAAGATATCTGAATTTTCATAAACTAAAATTTTAGGTTTTCTAAATTGTACAATTTCGAGTTGAACTACTTGAACAAGAAACATTTAATATTGAAAGTTTATAAAGTAAGCTTGTAGAGTCGTGGAATTAAAAATTTGAAAATCTGACATTTAGGATTTCCATTAAAAAAATGATCGAACAATTATGTAAATATTATTAGAGTTAAGAAATTTCCCAATTTAAAGCGTCTAAAACTGAAAAATTGTAAGTGATAAACGTACAAAATTTTGATGTGACAATAAATAAATTTTTTTTTTCACGAATACAAAATTTGTATTTTCAGCTGAAATTTTTTCTGTTTTAGTAGACATTTTATCTATTGGAGCACCCAGTGTATGCGACTGTCACTCTGGGAACTTTAAAATGCTTTCTTTAGAATTTAAAATCAGAAAGAGGCTAAGGATGCAAAGAGTGAAAACCTGAAGAATGGGTGCTTAAAGGGAATTGAGGAGTATTATTCATTCATAGGATTTTTTCACTTACATTCGTGAATCGATGGCTTTTTCAATAAAAGCGGCAGATTCGACAAGGAGATTCTATCTCAATATCCGATATTAAAGTAAGGCTTTTCAGATTTTTATGGAAAGTGAGTTTACATAGATATGTTCTTGTTTGATAAGGTTATAAAAGTTCCTTTTAAGAAATCGATCAATTGCAAATTTTTCTTTATAGTGTCACGACATTCAAAACTATTATAATTAATAATTTATAATCTCTCAATCTGGACTTAGAGAATGTGCTTATTAGAGCACATTACTTTAATTCTGTACTTATAACAACTCTTGAAACTGTAAGTATACAAGAACCCAATTTCGTCTACTCAGGTATTTGATATCAAATATACTTCGAAGGACTCATCTTTTGAAGTTTTCCAATTTAATAATCTAGCAGGAGTTTCATACGTATATTCGATGAAATTTTTAAAAAATTTTAATTTATATTTTCCAGACATATAAAAATTAGTAAAAGCAGGCGGAAGACGGCTACAAAAAATTATCGTAATCTATTATAAATTATATAAATATATATGAAATATTATGAATTATTATGAATTATATAAATTATTATTATAAATTCTTTTAAATCTCCCCCACCCTCCTCGCACATTCCGTCGGTTTCCCAACTTACTCCTCCCCACCCTCTTTTTCCTCTCCACCCTTCTCATCATTTCACATCATCTCCCCTCCCGCCCCTCATTTGACCTCAGTTCCCCTCATTTCTCCTTACTTCCCCTCACTTCCTCTAATTTCTCATCCCCTCCCCCCACTCCCCCCTTCACTCATTTATTCACTCTTCCCCTCACTTTCCTTCATTTCACCTGGCTTCCAGTCCCCTCCCCATTACTTTACGCAATTCCCCATCGCTCCACTTATTTCCTCATCGCTGCACTCATTTCCTCTCACTTCCCCTTTGCTTCGACTTATTTCTCCTTACTTCACCTCACTGCCATCACTTCCCCTCACTTCCCCTTTTTACACGACAGACCGACACCCGACTTAAACCATTAGGATTTCTGCCCGGGGCTACAAAACCTTAAAAAATATTTTTAAAATTATTTTTCAAATAGTTAATGCACCTTAAGCGATAAAAAACAAAAAAAAACCCTCCTTCCCAAAAAAGAAATAATTCTGGTTGAGAAACTAACTGCTTTTCAAAAATTCAAAGGGTCTGTGACAATTTTGACTCGACCCAGTCGAAAGATGAATATGAACGGGTATTAGAAAAAACATTTTGAAAGTATTTGCCCCTTTGGCAAACCTGTCAAACTCGCCAAAATGGGCCCGAAAACTCGAGCTCGCGAGGCTGGACTAAATTTTTTTCATGTTTATTCAGTACTTCTTCATTTATCTCTAAATACAAATAAAAATAATAATAATTAAAACAAATTTATAAGGTATATCATAAAATATTAGGCTAATATTGTCGCAAACATTTTTTTTGTAAGTATAAAAACAACGAAGACATTTAGAGATTATCCCTCAACCTCGATGAGGGAGTGAAAGATTTCATTCGATTGCATTGAAGTTTTTTAGAGATTTTTTCTCAAAAAAAAAAAAAAAAACAATTTCTACAGGGCAACTGTACTTTCTAAGCTTGTCGATTTCTGGACTGTCCTACTCTGGCAGCCCTGAGAATAATAAATTCAAAATTCATAAATTCGAATTTAGGATTATTTTATTCAATTGTCAAAATATTCTATATTAGAACAGTCACAAAATTAGAATTTTGTTCTATGAATATTCATAACCGGGAAAAAATAGTTTGGAAAAAATCAAGGAAAAATCAGCCTCCCTGCGCTTGTGTATATTTTACATTATGAAATACAAAAATCTGTCAACAGTTTGAGAATAGTTGGAGAGGTTAATAAACCTTATTATCTTAAAACCTTCTCATGAACAGAATTTCACTTTTTTTATAAAGAAGAAAGCATTCTTCCAACTTTCTTCTAGGAATATAAACTTGAGAAACTATACTATAGAAGAAAAAAGATTTGTCTTTTTATGCGAACAACTTTTTTTTCTTACCGTTAATGCTTTTTGTGGACAATATTAAACTTTGTTATGAAGAAGAGAGCTGCTCTTGCCATTTTTCTCTAAGCTGTCGCGATAAAGAGAGTTCCGAAAAAAAGGAAGAAGAAAAAACAAATCTTTCTTCCCTAATAATGTACTCATTGAAATTCAATTTGAGAGAAAAATTAGAGAATCCATTTAAATTCTCGTGACTAAATAAGTGAAATTTTTTGCAAAAACAATCTCTTTACTTCATAATTATGCAAGAAGCCGATAATAATCTCCACAGTACAAAAAATACCCATATTTCGTGAAAATTTCAAGTGTTAGTAGAAAAGTACGTAAATCTTTTGTATCTCCGATAAAAGCTCGACACCGGAATATAAAAGAAGTGGGAAAGCACATGGATTTTACGTGGAGCGCAATTAAATAGAGATTTGTCAGCCGATAGTGAAACTGGCCGTAAAAATATTGGACTTTTCTGCTGAATTACTCTTAGCCAAGTTTCATTACTATTCTGACGATGTTCGCCTTCTCGAGGGGTTTAATTTACTTCAGTAACTTATTTGACTACTTTTTTCTTCGAAGAGTGTACAGGTACGTACACCGGAGACATTTCAGTCCCAATGGGAACGATTTCAGATTTTGCTTTATAATTACTTTTGGGATCTTTTTTCAACTTTATTAACTTTACTAGTTCGATGTTACAACTTTCAGCCATACGAGGGTGATTTGATAAGTTTGGTAAGAAAGCAAATAAAAAAAATTTTGAAAAGTTTGCCTTTATTTCTCAACATAGTCATCTTCGAGGGATACACACTTAGTCCAACAAAATTCCAATTTTTTCATCCCTTCAGAAAAGTAAAGTTTCTCGAGGTCTGCAAAATACGTATTTACGGCATCGATTACTTCTTCATTGGACGAGAATCTCTTCCCACCGAGCCAGGTCTTCAAGTTGGGGAACAGAAAGAAAGCGGAAAGAATTTTTGCCGTTGCGATTGCAGAGGTGTGAGCCGGTGCGTTGTCATGGTGAATCAGCACTTTTTAGTGCGCTAATCGTGGCCGTTTTTTTGTAGCTTGGCTTTCGAACGGTTCAAATAATGATTCATATTACATTCCTGGTATACTTAAACCCTCCTCCAAGTAATCGGTGCGGATAATTCATTGTGAATCCAAAAAATACTGTGGACATCACCTTCTCAACTGACAAAACAGTCTTCGCTTTCTTGGGCGCACTTTCACCAGACAGTACCGACTGCTTTGACTGCTGCTTTGTTTCGGGTGTATAGTATTGGATCCAGGTTTTCTCCACAGTTATGAGTCAATTCAAAAAGTCCTGCTTATTCCGATTAAACTTCGCCAAACTTCGCCAAACTTCGATTGAGCTTTTGATCGGAACTTAGCAATTGGGGCACCTATTTTGCACACTCCTTCTCAACCTCTAGTTTTTCGTGCCAAATCTTATAGACTCGTTCAGTTTAATCAAAATTGAATAAAGGCATTTTTGATGTATTAATAACTTCAAGACGATATAAAATTAAGCAGATTTTTTTGCCCATTCCAAACTTTATTTTGAGCAATGGACTTCAGTCTACAATATCTTCCTAAATACTATATTAAAAAGTGAACTCGAGAGGATTTATCACGTTTTGTTCGCTCACTCCTAATTTGGATTAGAAAATTTTATTTCCACCTGAAGTTCCACGGAATTTTTAAATATTTGAAAGCATTTTGAAAAACTTCTCCGAATACAAGTGAGTTTTATTGAATCTTAAAATATCTTATAGCAAAAGCATTCGTAGAATTTCACGGGATTCCGAACGAGATAACATAATTTTGCCAAAAAAAGAAAGTTGGACTTTGGAAAATCCCTAAAATGTAATTATCGGAATAGGAAATTTTGCGAAAAATGAAATTTCTGAAATTTGAAATTACCGAAATAAATAAAACTACTGAAAATGTCTTTTAACGAAATTTTCAACCAAAAAGATGAATTTTGAACTAAAGTGATAAATCTTCAGCCAGAAAAAATGAATTTTTAATAAAGTAGCTTGACTTTCAACCAAAACAGATGAATTCTCAAAGAAAAATGTAACAGTTGCTATTTCAGCGGAAAAATATTGTAATTCAAATAAAAAATAGTTGAATTCAACCAAAATGGACTAATTTTCAAAAAATAGTTGAATCATCAACCAATACAAAATAATTTTCCACCAAGCAGTTACATTTTGATCCAAAAAAGATTGATCTCCCACCAAAATAGTTGAATTTCCAACCGAAAAAGACGGATTTTCCACAAAACAGTGGAATTTTCAACCGGAAAGATGAATTTTCAACTATAATTATGAAACTTCAACAAACAAACAAAATTTTCAGTAAAGTAGCTCAACTTTTAACCAAAACAGATGAATTCTCAAAGAAAAATGTAACAGTTGATATAACAGCAAAAAAATATTTCAATTTGAAATAGAAAATATTTGAATTCAACCAAAATAGATGAATTTTCGAAAAAAAAGTTAAATCCTCAACCAAAACAGATTAATTTTTCATCCAACAGTTGCACTTTGAACCGAAAAAGAAAACAGTTCAAGTTTCCACCAAAAAGTAATTGAATTTTCAACAAAATAATCAGATTTCAGAGCCAAAAAAATAAATTCTAAACCAGAAATATTATAGTAGATACTTCAGTCCAAAATAATTGAGTTTGAAATTAAATTAGATCTTCTCATTGGGTTCTATTCATTCGGTTCGCATATAAGTCGAAAAAATGAGAAAAAGTGGAAAAATGGGGGAATGAGGGAAAGACTGTGAATCCTGCAGTGAATAAATTGGAATTTTGATAATTTATCGAATACAGATGATTAGTTTAAATAAAAATTGAAGTTCTTCTCAATAATTTTAAAACTGTAAAACCAGAAACTTTGCTTGTAAAATAAAGTTAAGTTTCCACTGCATACTTTTTGATTTTTGACCACACACTTTTAAATCCGGCCCTTGACATTTGAGGTCCTGAAGACATTATAAAATTTATGTTTGTAAAACCCAATACTTGTTATAAACACATTTTCGTTTCTAAAACTAATTCCATTAGGGTTCCACGCTTATTTAATTAGCAAATTTCAGATGTATGTTCGTTCCCTATGTTTGTAAAATCTTAGTAAGATTTTGGGCGGAAGAGGAGGTGTGAGGCGGGGGGGAGGGGGGTCGAAGCAAATATTACGATATTCTACATGGAGTGAGGGATGGTTGAAAATATCGGAGAAATACCTAATGTAATTTGTGGATGACCCCTTAGGGCATGTTCAAAATGCTTGATGATACATCTTACCAAGGGATAGTTAATGAGGAGGAGAGCATATTACGGAAAATTTACATCTAAATTTCAACTTTTTATTTCATTATTATTATACCATTAAGTCAATCCCTTTAGGGGTAAGCGTAACTCGTTCGATCCTAGTCTTGTTATACTACAGGGATTCAAGGAATTTAAATAGTAAGGGTAAGTAATGGATGTGTATGAGAAGAGATAAGTTTTAATTCAATCTAGGAGTCGCGTGTTCCTCATTCAGACGCTACACCCTTTCTACAACACCGCTCCAACACGGGTCGCTGATCAATCTTTGTATCAATCACCCCAGTTGAAGAACTTTGCAGAGCCATCATACATCACGATTCACACATAAACACTCAAACTGAATGATGAGCTCACAGGAAGATCCATACTTTTTTTCCTAACCACATCCACTAAGCAAAAGCTATTTAAGAGGGCCCACGAGTGTCAAAAATCTTTTGTTTCAGGCGTCGTTCTTCTTCTTATGAACAATTTTTCTCCATTTATCTTTATCGCTGATTATATATATTTTGCTTCCTTTACATCCATACATCGTTTTATGCAAGCTCTTGTGTTTCTGCTCATATCTCTTCGCCTTAGACTCTCATTCACAGATTTTAATCATCTTTTTCGGTCTACCTCTGAGTACGCTACCACTCACCTCAATGTTTTCTCTACACCACATTCTTTGAGAACCAACTCATCACTGACTTTTTCTATTAGCGTTTTATGGCATATAATCCGCAGGAATTTCATGCCAACCGCGTTCACTTTAATCTCATTCTGTTCTTTATACGTCCAAGTCTCGCTACTTTACAGCACAGTGGGTGCAAGCACAGAACTATATATTACTTTAATTTTTAATAAACGTAATATTGAATCAAAAGCTTTCAAAGACTTTTTTTCAAAAATAATATGACTTAAGTGAATTTCAATTTATAGTTATAATTGAGTATGACTTTCTATAATTTTATGAAGAGATGAATGGAACAGTTATATAACTATTAAATATCGAGGAAGAATATCTTGATAGGACACTCGAGAGTTCTGAGAAGTTTGCATTAGTTACTGCAGATCCTTTCGCCTATTGAAATCTCATCCTTATTGAAAATTAATGGCTCACCGAATACAATCGCGTCTAACATTGACTGCAGTCTGAAGGAATTGTTGAAGCATTACCTAAGACAATTTTCCGCCAATTTCGATCTACCTTTTACCCAGCTGCCGAAGCTTCTTACAGCTTCATCTGATTCTCTCATCATTACGTAACGCAAAGGCGAGCCAACCTCCCTTCACTTTCAGCATTACCCAATGCTTGAAAGGTCCTTAAATCCTAATTAGGTTCTAGAAAAAATATTCGCTAGGTTACTAAAGAAAGTTAGTGGAGACCAATTCCATTTCAAGTTAATATAAATTAAAAAGATTTTCTGACTACAGTTACGATAGGGTTCTTCATGCCTTTTCTATTGAACATAAACATTTTTTATTGGTATTAGAAAAGTCAGAAATCCTTGAAAAAGATGGTATCCACACAAAACCTACCAAAGGCTTATTTTGACGAATAAATAATATGTCCATTTTTTAATCTGAAGGTATTTGAAGGAAAAAACCTACCCTTAGACAGTAAATTCTAAGAAATCAAAACTGCTGCAGCTCAATTCGATCTTCCATTTAATATAAAAATAATTTAATCTAGTGAATAAGAAAAATCTACCAGCTCTACTTCACGATCCTAGCAACTTGAAATGTCTTGAAATGTCCATAGGATTATAGACTACAATAATCAGTCGGAAAAACCCATTTGCAAGGACCTTGCAATTAAGGTTGGTCCAGCCCCACCTTGAAACATTAGTGGAGCTGATGCAACAAACAAAAAAGCTGATCCAGGATGATGATGATTGGGTATTTGATAATGATGATGGAGATGATTTTCTATTATTGATGATAGTACTATCTTAAGATATCTGCATGGTGTTATAAGTTGATGATCTATGATTGATGATATTATTTGAAAATTATGTTAGGTGTTGATGATGAAAGGATTTGATGATGGTTATGTATGATTGATAATGATATTCACGGAAGATGATGTTATGTAGATGGTGTTATAAGTTAATGATGATATGCTGACAAAATGTAGTGGATGAGGATATCATATGATGATGCTGTTATGTGTTGATAATGATGCTGCTGACTCATCATTGACGATGATTCTATCTGAAGATGTGTAGATAGTCTTATGAGTTGAGGATCTATGAATGACGATGATATTCTCTGAAGATAATGCTAAGCGTTGATGACAACGATGTGATGAAACACAATGATCTACGATTCATGATCATAACAATGAAAAACCACTGTACAAATTTTGTGTTTTGAAAATGTAAATAAGACTTGATCGAATTAAGTGCAATATGAATATATAAGTTTGACATTTGATACATATATCAAATGTTAATGTTCACTTGTCAATGATAATTTTGATGCCAAACCTGAACCATTTTATTCAACTGAGTATCTGTCTGCTGCAAATTACATTGACCCAACCTCAATATAAAAGTAAAACTCCAGGATTTTCTGTGTAAATGAAAAAAGAACTCAAAGCTTGAAAAAGTCTAATTTATTGTTAACCTTCATTTTTGGAGGTAAAATGTTCATTTTTTCAAGAAATGCTTATGATTAATGGGAAGGTTATCAAAAACCCTATCGAAGGTGTCATGAAAAAAAAAATTATTGGTATTAACAGAGTTACAAATCACCAAAAAAGATGGTGGTTGAGAAATAATATCCCATACATGGAAGAGCATCGAATTTTTGATTTTACATTATTAAAATTTTGACGAATTTATAAATATAAAACTTCAATTTCAAAGTATACCTTCTTGGTGGATACACCCAGGGTACCAGGGTACCCACCATAGAAAAAATTCAATTTTGAGTGAATTATAATTTTTTTATCAAGATATTTGACTTATTTACGTGAAATGAGTTGAGTAATGATAGAATACATGAAATTTGAGATGATAAAAACCTTTATTGTTCACATTCTTGACACCACCGAAAAAGACGATTTGCACTGCTACAGCGATGTCGAAGGCTGATGTTGACTTATTGGAATAAAGGACAAGGAAAAGATTTGAATCGCATTAATATTTATAAAATTGGAAAGAGAGAGGTAGGTACACAGGTAGCCTGGGTGTGCGGAAAACGTGGGTAAAGTTGAGTGTGCACACAAGGGTTAATGAAAAGTCTTATTATCGGCGAGAAAATTCGAGTCCTCTGGCTTTGATATTAAAAAAGTAAGTGAAGAAAAAATGGTAGCTCAATTAATGAAGGATCATTTCAAAGTTAAAAATGTTGTACGTTAATGA
>JAUMHM010000031.1:56166499-56178819 GCA_032362435.1 Melikaiella ostensackeni
TTGAGCTACCATTTTTTCTTCACTTACTTTTTGAACGTCAAAGTCAGAGGACTCGAATTTTCTCGCCGATAGTAGGTCGTTGTGTCCCTTTAAGTAAAAACTTTTTCTTAGATTTTCAACGAAATAGTTGAATTTTCGATGAAAATAAGAAAATTTTCAAACCAAAAATACGAACTTTCAATAAAACAGTTGATTTTTCAAACCAAAAAGACGGCCTTTTTACAAAAAAATTAAATATTCAACCAGAGAGATGGATCTTCAACTATTAAAATGAATTTGTAACATTGTAACTCAACTTTTAACCAAGTAGTTGAATTTTCAATCAGGAATATTATTTGGAAAGTTATTAATGGAAAAGTTAAATTTTTAGTCAGAAAATAATTTTCAAGCGAAAAAGAACGAATTTTTAACAAAATAGTCAAATCTCAACCAATAAAATGAATATTCAATAAAGTAGTTTAACTCACTACCATAAAGTTGCATTTTCAATAAAAAAAGATGACTTCTCAAAAAAAATTTAACATTTGAATTTTCAACACAAAACGAGCAATTTTTAATCAAAAACAGTTGGATTTTCATATTGGCTTCTATTAATTCAGTGCACACTTAAACAAATAAAGGAGAAAAAGGTGAACCTTCTGAAAACTGGGGGAAGAGGATGAATTCTTTGAAAGAGGGGAAAATAGGGAAGTAGGGGAAAGAGTGTGAAGTCTGTATTTAAATGCTTTGCTTTTGAACTAAAATCACTCATTTTCATTTTTTCAAGCATTATATTATGAAATATATTTAGATACATATTTTCAAGATACAGACAAAAAGATAATATGTGCATAATGATGAATGAGATCAAGACTCTCTGAGAAAGACGCCAAATAATAAAGAGTGAAAACTACTTTTTTTCAGAATTTATAACCAGTCAACATTATCCTCTTCACATTTTTCCTCCTTGAGTAGTGTTTTTAAAAAAATCATAAATTCTGATTTTTTTTAAAAATTCTTTCTGTCAATGTGAAGCATGGTGTTTACCAAAAACGAAACTTATGGAATATGTAGTACATATTACCGTATGTCTCTAAAAGAAAAATATTTTTAAAAGCGGAGTTTTTAAAGAAATCCATCTTCAAGAATTTAAGAAAAACTGCCGCCATTTTGTCATTTTTTCAAAATTTTCATTTTTCTTAAATCATTTGAGAGAACGAAAGTTCCCGTGTCGAATAAAAAAATAAAATCTTAAATACCCGCGCTCGTTCGAAAAATACTGCATTTTGAACAAAATTCTTTCATTTTTTGAGAATTATTGAGCAATCTTTAAATAACTGTACAAAAATTTTCAAAAAAGTTTTGGGCAATCGGTGAAATACGTTTCCATTTATTTTGAGTATAAAATGATATATCCAAAGTGCAAATCATTCTGACACCCAAGGTGGATCTCTTTGCATGATTTGAAATCGAATTGGTCTAGAATTTTTCCGAAATTGAGGTGATTATGTGGTAAAAGTGTTAAAATTATGCAGGCATTAGGCGCATTAAAATGCAGATTTATGCATTGCTATGGGCCGTACACTGACGAGCGGACATTTTTCACTGTAAAAATCAGTGCTCCTTTTACATTGAGGACTATTTTCAGAGTGTTTTATTTCTAAGCCAATATAAGCCCTGTTTCAATTTGCTTACTTTAGATTGATACATATGTGCCAGCAAACAAAAATGATGAACAGCCGGGTACTATTTTAACGTAACTTGAAAGTTCATGAAATTCATACTCAGAAGAAACAAAATACCATGAAAGCATTTGATTTTCACTTCGATCTTGTTTTAAGCCCAGAAAACAGTACCAAAATGTAATTCATCGTGCACTTAATTAGACAGGGATTATTTTTTTGTGATACTGTTCTAATACCAAAAACCAGTCTTATGCCAATATTGTTTCAACAAAGATCAGAGGACTTTAAATTTAAAACGAAAGCATTCAAACAACAATTTTAGTTACGGTTATTTGAGAAAACAAGTTTCTTTCGCAAAAAATAACTACTTTTCAGAAAGTATTTTGTACCATTGAATCTATTAACTTTATGAAAAAGCATTCCACAGATTATTATAAGTAAACTCAATTTTCAGTATGCAATATTATGCGGCTTCAAAATTAAGTGAAATGGTCTCAAAATATGATAGAAGACTGATATTTGATCACTTTTACCACTTTTGAAAAATTATGCAATTATGCACTTGCATAAAGTTGAGATCCCTATTCATTTTATTGAAAATGTAGACTTATTTATAAGTGGCAAAATGTTCTTAAACTCTAATTGGACCCAAATGCTCACTCAGTACTTCCTCACTTAAGACTTAAGCCGCTTCGTACCTAAGCTTTCGTGCTTTTGCCTACAAGCCCTGCAAATAAACTTTGAAATGCCACTAGCGATTTAGAGAAGTTGCATTTGAAGGTACCATGGAATATTTGACCATGCATACACTACATATATCTACGATGTGAACACGACTTAAGCTCCTTCAACTTACGACCTGGTGTCAGAGGCTCCAGTTAACAGTTGAATTTGCATAACTTACACCCCTGTTTATGACCCCGTAAATTGTGCTTTCGTATCATTGCTTCGAGCACGTTGCATATATGTGTACACTGTAACTTAATACGCTTTAATGAGATTCTTCATTGTATCAAAAATTTTTGTACAGTCTTGTTTGTACATATACCATACTCACAAATGTGTACACTGTTGAAAATGTTTGGGATTTTTCAACACTTTTACAGCAAACCCCGGGGTATCAAACCGTTGCGTATCATTCTGATCATCAACTTCAGATCAAAATGATTCACTTTTGCGGATCCAAAATTAACTTTTGCACAACTTTATTCATATCTGTCGAGTGGCAGCTATACTTTTTATTGAAAGTCGTAGGTCATTCATGACCGACATAATATTTACAAAACTAAATCAGGGACGTGAACCAGGAAATGCCTGAACCAGGCGCTAGAAATTAATCTCTTTCACCGAAAATGTTTTTCAAAGTGTTCGATTTTTCAAGAAATTAATAATTTTTTATCTAAAAAAGATACATTTGCAGCCAAACATGAAATAGTCAAGTTTTCACTTCAAAAATTATTTTTCAACAGAAAAAAATGACTTTTCGACGAAATAGATAAATTTTCAAGCGAAGAGAAGAATTTTCAACTAAAATGACGAATCTTCAACTGAAATAGTTAAATTTTCAGTCTGAAAAAGCAATTTTTAATGGAAGGAAACGATTTTTCATCAAAATAGTTCAATTTTCAACCAAAGAGGAGAACTTGAATTAAAGTGATGAATCTTTAACAAACAAAATTAATTGCTAACACAGGAATTCGACTTCCAACCAAGTAGTTGATATTTCAAACAAGAAATATTTCAATTTTAAATCAAAAACAGCTGAATTTTCGACCCGCAATTTTCGGCCAATTTGATTAATCTTCTACAAAAAATGACGAATTTTCAACAAAATACATTAATTTTGAACTAAAAAAGATAAATCGTCAGCCAGAAATGAAATAGTTGATATTTCAACCAAAATAGACTTAAATTCTAAATGAAAAACAGTTGACTTCAATGAAAGAAAGATGATTTCCAACAAAATAGTTGAATTTTCAATCAGAGAGATGAATTATTAACCAAAAAAATTTTAATTCAAAATGAAAAACATTTAAAATCAACTGAAAAAGACGATTTTCAACAAAATAATTAAATTTTAGCTGAATAGTAACATTTCAAACAAAGTAGGTTAATTTTCAACCAAAAATATAATAGTAGACTTTCCAAAAGAAAAATCAACTTTCAACCACAAATGAAATAGTCAAATTTTGAATTGAAAAATTAATTTTCGACCCCAAAAAAGTGGTTTTGACAAATTAATTGAATTTTCAACTGAACAAGATCAATTTTCAACAAAATAGATGAATTCTCAACCAAAACAAATTAAATTTTTACCAAACAGTTGCATTTTCAACCAAAACATATGATTCTACCGAGACAGATGATTTTTTCAAACCAAAAAGATGAGTTTCCTACAAAAAAGTTGAATTCTCAATACGCGAATATGAATTTTCCAGAAAAAAGATAATTTTCAACAAAATAGTTGAATTTTCAACCCAAAAAGACGAATTTTTATTGAAACCGTTGAATTTGCAATAAAAGAAGATGAACTTTTGACAAAATAACTGAATCCTAAACCAAAACAAATCAATTTTCAACCAATTTCATTATTTTTCAACTGAAAATGACGAATTTTCAAAAAAATACATGAATTCTTAACTAAAAAAAAAAATTAATGAATTTTGATCAAAAAAAAAAAAATTGTCATCCAAAAATGATATAGTCTTTGTTTTAACCAGAAAAGATTAAAACTTAAGAAGAAAAACAGTTGACTTAAATCAAGGAAAGATGATTTTTAATAAAATAGTTGAATTTTTAATCAAAGAGATGAATCTTTACCAAGAAAAATAAAATATTAAACGAAAAACAGTTGAAATCAACCGAAAAAGACGATTAGACTTTTCAACAAAGAAGAATCAACTTTCAACCAAAAATGGAATGGTTAAATTTTCAGCTAAAAAGTTATTTTTCGATCACAAGAAAAGTGTTTTCGACAAATTAATTGAATTTTCGTCTAAGCAGATCAATTTTCAACCAGATAGTTGAATTATCAACCAGAAAAAATTGATTCTCAGCCAAAAATGGAATAGTTAAAGTTTCGATTAGAAAAATTAATTTTCAACAAAAAACAACGATTTCCAAAGAATTAGTTGAATTTTCAACCAAAATAGATAGATTTTCTGCCAAACAGCATTTTCTACCAAATAGATAAAATTTCTACCAAGAGAGATGATTTTTTCAAACCAAGAAGATGAGCTTTCTACGAAACAATTGAATTTTCAATCCGTAAATATAAATTTTCCACAATAAAGATCATTTTTAACCAAAATTGTTGAATTTTCAACCCAAAAAGACAATTTTTCATGAAAACCGTTGAGTTTGCAATAAAAAAATATGAACTTTCAACAAAATAGTTGAATCCTTAACCAAAACAAATTAATTTCTTACCAATTTGATTATTTTTTTACCGAAAATGACGAATTTTGAACAAAATACATGAGCTTTGAACTAAAAAAGATAAATTGTCAGCCAAAAATGAAATGGTTGATATTTTAACCAAAGAAGATTTGAATTTAAAATGAAAAACAGTCGACTTCAATCAGAAAAAGATGATTTTCAACAAAATAGTTGAATTTTCAAATCGAAAAGAATGAATCTTTACCCACAAAAATTTCAATTTAAAACGAAAACAGTTGAAATTAACCGAAAAAAACGATTTTCAAAGAATTATTTGAATTACAAATTAGAGAGATGAATACTCAAAAAAAAAAAAATTTACTAACCAATTAAATTTCAGCCCAGTGATAACATTTTAACCAAAGAATGTTAATTTTCTACCAAAAATATAGTAGTAGACTTTTCAACAAAGAAGAATCAACTTTCAAGCAAAAATGGAATAGTTAAATTTTCGGTTGAGAAGTTAATTTTCAAGCCCAAAAAAGTTTTTTCGACAAATTAATTGAATTTTCGACTAAGCAAGATCAATCTTCAATCAGATAGTTGAATTTTCAACTAAAAAAGATTGTCTTTCAACAGAAAATGGAATAGTTAAATTTTCGATTAGAAAAATTAATTTTTAACAAAAAGCAACGATTTCCAGTTGATAAGTTGAATTCTCAACCAAAAAGATAAATTTTCTACCAAACGGTCGCATTTTCAATCAAAAAAGATGAAATTCCTTCCAGAAAAGATGATTTTTTCAAACTAAGAAGATGAGTTTTCTACGAAATAATTAAATTTTTAATCCGTAAATATAAATTTTCCACAAGAAAGATCATTTTTAACCGAATAGTTGAATTTCCAACCCAAGAAGACGATTTTTCATCAAAACCGTTAAATTCGCAATAAAAAAAGATGAACTTTCAACAAAATAGTTGAATTCTTAACCAAAACAAATTAATTTTTTACCAATTTGATTATTTTTCTACCAAATATGACGAATTTTGAACAAAATACATGAATTTTGAACTAAAACTTCAATGAAAAAAAAAATTATTTTCAACAAAATAGTTGAATTTTCAATCAAAGAGATGAATACTCAACTAAAAAAATGAATTCTCAGTGAAATAGGTAACTTTTAGCCAAATAATAACGTTTTAACCAAAGGAGGTTAATTTTCAACCAAAAGTCAACTCCGAAAAGTTGAAATTTCTACCTAAAGAGATGAATTTTTGAACTAAAAAGATGAGTTTTTTAAGAAAAAAAATTGATTTCTGACTAAAAAGGTGTTTGGAGTGGAGATAGAAAAAAAATGTCAAAGAAATTTCGAAATTTTCAACTCGAAAACGCTTAATTTTTTAAAAAAAGTTCCTTCTTAAAAGATTAGGTGAATTTTCAACCCAAATAGTTCAGTTTTCAAGAAAACACTTGGATTTTCAAGTTAGAAAAATGACTTTCTAACATAATTGTTGAATTTTCAACGAAATATTAAATTGTAAACCAAATAATAAAGTAAAGAAAGTAAAGAATGTTTCAGAAAATTTTGTATTTCGAATGTGAGAAAAATTGAAATTTTCCTATATTGGGCTATAAATCTCTATGGTTCTGAAAATTATTTTTTACCTCCAAAAAGTATTTTTCTAGATTTACGTAGTACAATCATCAATACTTAATGATTTTTCGTTAAAAAAATGTAGGAAATTTCTTTGAACGCTCAGGTATTAATGTGCATGTAGACGGTCATGACTTCGTCGTGGCATAACAAATGGGAATGGAAATCAAAATTCATGACAGGCAATTGATCTTGAAAATCAGATCATTCTGATGCGCAATTTTCTGATCAAATGAAAAATTCGAAATTTGTATAAAAGCGTTGCAGATCATTTTGATCCAATTTTAAGATTAAATTGATCAACTAGCATTCACTGTATTCACAATACGTGTGTAAGACAAAATGATTACAATACTGGTATTAGAAGGTGAAATCGCAATACGTGTATTGTAATTTCGAAGTATACGCGCCAGTTTTCCTACACGTATTACAATTTCACGATGCCATACCGGTATTGTAAATTTGCCTTACATTCACTTTAACCCGTTCTTTGATTTTTTTAAAGACTTTCTTCCGCAACATAACAATACATGTATGGAAATATTGCAATACATGTATGGCAGTATTACAATGCAAGCATTTGAAAGCTACAGTATCATGCATTGGAACATTACCTTGCGTCTCGAAAATGAGCTTCCAATACATTTAATGTAAAGTTTCAACAAAAGTTTCGAACAATGTACTCTAATTAGTGTGCTACTGGATATGATAATCACATATGGAATAACGATGAACTGATTCATATGTCCTACTTTTTAGTTAAACAAATCTATTTTTATTATATGCAGAGTAGGATCAGGCATTGATTGCAAAAAAAAAATATAGCAAGTAGGCTACACAAAGAAGGAGAGAGAGAGGGATAATTTTCATCAAGGAACTTTCACCTTTAATCTTCATCTTTGCTCTCCACCTGCGACGCATGACATACACTCTCATCTGTGACCAATCACCTATGACATTGGAACTAACCTCTAAACGTTAACCTTTGCTCTTTGAATTTGGAATCTGAACTTTAAAGTGTCACACTTGATCCCTGGCCTGAAGGGTTTCTCTTTTAAAAAAAAGCTCAGCGTAATTGCGTGGCCTCGTTTTGATGATAGCTTATGCGCATGCTTCGCATCGCCATTCAAAAAAATAATTTTGAAAAATTACGTCAATTTCTTCCACGCGCTCGTTTCTCAATATTTGTGGTGCTTTTCCAATATTCTTCACGTGTAGTTGGCGTTTTTTTCCTATGGAATTTTCCGGTTGAAACTTTCAAATATTATTCTTGAAATGTATGAAAGGTTTCGAAAATGTATAAAAAGTTTTTGAAGTGTGCGGATGGTTTTTGAAAGTATGGGACGTTTTGAAAAAGTATGAAAAATAATGGAAAATCTTTATACAGTTATGGAAAGTCATTGAAACTTTTTGAAATTTATGCATAATTTTAAAATCTGTGAAAAATTTTAGAAATTGGTGAAGGCGTTCGAGATTGGTAAGAGTTTTTAAAAACAGACTTTTTGAAACGAAAATTGACGGTAGTCTATGAACTGACGTTATGAATGGACTATTCCACCTTATCACGATTCAGTTGCTCAGTTTGTATATGATTTTTCAATTATGGAATAAATTTCTCGCATCAAGTTATAGTTGAGGTTATACTTTTAACAATGTACAATATAAATAATAATGTAGCCTCGAATAGAATAGACACTTCTGTTGACGAAAGTTATGTCGTCGGAAAAGTTTCAGACGATGAATGGAGATTGGGTGTTTGGAATGCTAGAGATGTGAATGATCGTGAAGTGAAGGAGTTGCGGGACACAATGCGCGTAAGAAAGCTGGATATTCAATGTATATATTTACATATATACATATATGCACATACAATGTATAGATATTCGATGTATATAAACAAAGGGAAAGGGATGTGAGGTGAGAAAGATAGAGAACGGACTCGAACTTTGGTCAGGAGTGGATAATGAATCATGTGGTAGTCAAGAAGACGGTTAGATTATGAATAAGAGAAAAAAACAACATGCCAAAGAGAATAAATGTGTATTTCCTATATTATTATGATTTAGAATGAAAGTGAGAGTCAGAAGGCTATTTGTTATAGCGTGCTACGCTCCAGTTGATAATGAAAGTAGGGATATAAAGGATACCTTCTGGGAGTTGTTAAATGATATTATAGGTACTTGTGATCCTGGCGATAGAATAATTTCACTCGGAGATATAAATGGCTGGGTTGTTGTGCAACGCGAAGGTACCGACAGGGTACTGGGTCATCACGGAGACCAAAAAACGAACGGTGACGGGGACAAATTGATTAGCTTATGCTTAAAAAAAGGCTTATTTATTACAAATACTTGGTTCAGACTTAAAATAATTCACATGTATACTTGGTGCGGAGTTGAAAGCCACAGTATGATTGACTTTATTGTAGCGGATGAGAGAATCAGAGGGCTTGTAAGGGATACAAGGGTTATAAGAGGTTCTGAATGCGGTACGGAACACTACCTTTTAGTTTCAAAAATGAACCTAGATCAAGGGTGGAGGAGGAGGAGGATTAATAATTATTCGGAACAGATGCGAATTAGAATCGAGAACTTGCAGAAACCAGAAGTACAAGTGGTATATCGTGAAAAGCTGCATAAATATTTAGGGCATCATAAAGACGACTGAAAGACAGGAGTAGGCAATGAAAATGTAGAGGGTGCATAGATAATACTATGCTACAAATTAATTCCATTTGAAAGGAACTCCGCTACTGATACTAATATTGTTAAGAGGATTCTGGAGCATATATATTGTGGACAATGGACTATAACGATTACTCAGAGATCAAAGCATACTACATCAATAGTTCTGTGATGACAGAAATTGACTAACATATCCTACCATTGTAATTGTCGAGAAATTTTCGAGATTGAAATTCATTGTTGCCTATTTAATTTATCAAGTAACCTGATTCCCTTTTTCATCCCCAACGGATTATTCTTTGATTTAGTAACAGAAAATGTCGAAGGGATTAATATTTTAAGCTGAAATCATTGGTGCGATGCAGGGTAGCCAAGTGAAATCACTAAAGTTTACTCAAGGCCAATTTAGTAATAGGAAAGTCAACTTTTGTAATAACTCGAACTGAAGCACAATTTCCAATGTGCTATTCTGGGTGCATCGTAAATTGATGCACTTTCGAGCAGGAAGTTTTGCCGATGCGATCTGTTGTTCCGGAAATAAATCGCCAAAACGAATAGTTTTCAATCAAACACTTTCACTAAATAAATTGAATAACTTATTTACTTTCGTTCACCTATTATTCAATA
Source organism: Melikaiella ostensackeni (assembly GCA_032362435.1). Taxonomy (NCBI): domain Eukaryota; kingdom Metazoa; phylum Arthropoda; class Insecta; order Hymenoptera; family Cynipidae; genus Melikaiella; species Melikaiella ostensackeni. Next base: position 56,176,507 of record JAUMHM010000031.1, read on the forward strand.
CAGCGATTTATAATAATTTACAAGAAATTATTCGAATTTCTACAAATCTACAGGTCAAATATTTGGGCAGTGCCCATTTGATCACCGTCTTCCAGCTTGCTTAACTTTCACTACCCAACTTCCCCTCATGTAGCTGCTGTACCTTTGTACCTAATGAGGAATATAATATGAAACATAACATTTTTTAATTTCGCAATTGGTGCAATATTTCTAATGGTCCCTATTCTCAGAATTTTTAAACTGCCATAGAGCAATAAATCGATTGCTTTTTACTTCACATGCATTTTGAACTTGAGTTTGAGAAACGTTTAAAATTGATAATTATCAAATATCTGGAAAATACTGAAACTTGCGAATACCAGAAATGTGGCAAGATCTTAAAAGAACCCAAATTTCGAAAGCATGCGAGTTTAATTCAAAAGCTCTAAAATCTAAGAAAGCGCTTTCAAAACGAATGATTGAGAAGAGGTGCAGCATTTCAAATTAAAAATCGGCGATTTGGAACTTTTCCAAATTCAACACTGCCTCAAGTTTTGAAAACATTAAAAATTTGAAAGCTCTCGAACATTGGAAGAATCGTCAAAAGTACAAAAGTAATGTTCAACCTTATGATTTAAGTTCCACTAATTCGGAAAAATTCCGCAATTCCAGAGTGACGAAATTTTAATCAGGTTTCAAAGTTAGCTTCTTGCATAGTCGAAGAATTTAAATTTTCGGTTTCGTTTAATTTCAACTTGATTCACTTCCAAACTCAAATATTTCCCATTAGAATTCTTATTAATTGGAAAGGATCCCTAATTTGAACTATTTAACTATTCAGCTTGAACTGTTTAAGCTCGACTGAAAGCTTTTTCAATTGCATTCTAATTGCATTCCAGAAAAATGAGAAACTTTTAGAGCTTTATAGCTGTCGACGGTACGCACTCATCCAGAAATTGGCTAATACCTCTCTTTATACATATCGTATATAGAAATATTTGCACGCGAATGTAGACAATTTAATTTTGATGAGATGCAGGCAGTGCAATGATTTTTCAATAATAAGTTTTCAAGAAAAGTGTAGAAGACTGAAAGGACAGAATTTCCAGGGGCTATTTTGGGGCAACATGAAAAACCAATATTTGAACATAAGAAGCAATATTTCATCAAATATCAATTCCTAATAAATGGAGGGTAATAGAGGCTTTGTTATAATATTCAGAAGCCTTACCCTGGTGCAGGAAAAGGCAAGATAAATGAACGTTTATTTTATAAGGATGCAACATAACCTCCAAAAAGTTACGTTCATTGATATTTTTTCTGGATTCCGAACTTAATTAAACAAATTTTTGTCATGCCTTAAGTTTAAATCTTTATTAGAAATTCTGTTAGACTAGTTGAATAACATAAAATGTGGTAATTCTAAGTTATTGAATAATTTTCTATATGGAACCTCAAAACAAATGTTGTAATAGTCAGACATGCTTTGAAACTTTAATAGAAAATACAAAAATAGCATGACATCAATGTTTTTGAGAGAGATACGAATATTTAAAAATAAAGTTTGGTTTATTTTTTAAAAATGTTTTTCGTTCAAAAATATTTGTAAAGGGATCGTAAAGGAATAGTGTTAATTTTCCTGCGTTTATCATCATTTTGCAAATAATACAGCAAAATAAAGTACCATCTGCGTCAACTAGCGTTAACTGCTATTCAAGTAGGTGCAATCGATTTATTGCTCTAAACATTATAAAATATAAAGGCTTCCTCCCAGTGTGTCTCTTCAATTTGTTAATCACTCTAATTAATTTCAATTATCGTGAACGAATCAAAATCTGAGTCGTAGATTGTAGACTCACTCACCACAATGGGTACACATCAACCTTGGAGAATTTCATTAACGGAACTGGCAAATACTGAGACCAATTGAAGGTCAACACGTGAGAGGAACGAAAATTGATTTCAGAAGAATCATTCAAGAAATTAGATTGATTATTTTGCTGATTGTTTGACAAACATATTTCAATTGAATACATTGTAGATAGGAAATGAAGGGCAGAGCGGGGAATATTTCAAAATAATTCAGAAGATCTGAAAGATTTTACTGGTTGACACGAAGAATGTACCAGGAGAAAAAAGGGTTTTTTAGACTAATTATGGGTCGCTGAAAAAAAATGAGATTCATTCATTTTTGTAAAGAAGAATTTTAGCTATATTTGCAAAAAACGTCTTTTTTGGCTTTTTTTCAGTTACTTGCATAAGTCTGGATAATAGTTGTTCTAATTAACATGAACTGAGTTTCGTTCGGGAGGTATAATCTTCCTCTTTCTGACT
>JAUMHM010000031.1:56193878-56204926 GCA_032362435.1 Melikaiella ostensackeni
TTTGTTGAGGATTCATCTTTTCGGGTTTGAAAATTAAATTTTATTCTGAAATCTGAATAATTTATAACAGTAACATTTACTGATTGCACATTAAAATTATAATCATTCAAGAAATATTTTTTAATGATATCAAACTAAAATATGTACAAAAAGTAGTCTTTGATAGTTAGAAATCATAATTTTATATAATGTATTCAAATTTAGTGGCAATTTACAATGTATAAGGATTTGATTATTGCTTTGTAGCATTTGGAGGATAATTATAGCTATGATTTTTAACTTTTAGAATCCTTTCCATGAATGAAAAAGTCGTTACCAATAAGAAAAATATCATTTAATGAAGTAAAAATAGGATTTTTCTCCTTTTTTCAACTTTAATAACAATTTCCAATGTATATGGATTTCTTTATTGCGTCGTAGTTTTCGAAAGGTAATTTTCGTTTTAAATACTGATTTTTAGAACCCTTTTCATCCATTAAAAATGGATCCCGTATCAACGTAAGAAAAATTTCTATTATTCGTTACTCTGGAAAAATTTCGTTTATTAAATCGTTTGAATTTCATATCCACATGATTTTATAAAAAAATTCTTTTTTTGACAATTATAGCATTTAATAAACTTTCTTTCTTTGGGAACACATTCTTATCAGATTAAGCGCTATACATCCTCAATAAATAATTTTAAAAATATAATAACTAACCAAACTCAATTGAATGGAATTATTTCCAGAAGTTAGAAGCACATATTAATGACTTTCAGCACGCGCGCGTTTCTGTTTTTGAAAAGTTTAAATATGGAGTCACGCTCTACACATCAAGAGGGTGAATGCTTCGTAAATATCGTGATCTATTTCAGTCCTTAACTTAAGAGGTTTCTTCAAATTAATTTATATATAATTATGTATATATATATATGTATATATATATATATATATATTTATATATGTATGTATGTATGCGTGTGTGTGTGTGTGTGGATTAATCCATTTTTTATAATGAATATTTTGTATCTTCATTTACCTCTGTCATTTTTGTTAATTTACAGGAAAAATAATTTTTATACTCTCTATATTGTGATATTTTAATAGTCAACAATAATTACTCGGACTATCAAATTATTTTATTTCAATACCTTCAATTACTTTTTTCGTCTTTACAGCTCCATTTAATTAATTCAACGATCATGGAACTGGAAATAGAAATCCCTTCTCAACTACCAGGTGTTTCGAAGCTCTGTTTAATTTCCTATTATTTTATGAAAATCATCAATTTTAATTAGGGTCAGTTTTAATTAAGGTCAATTTAATTTAATACATTCTGATGTTTAACCATGTGTTTCAAACATTTTTTAATTAAATATCTTCAGCAGCACACACATACATATAATTTTAAATAAATCAATTCAATCAACGACGCTTTAGAGTCACAGCGTATATTCAAACTGTATTTTCAATATTAAATTACGTACAATGAGAATCTTGGTGCTCAAATTCAATATTCTCATTACACACAATATTGGAAATAATTTTTGTTCCTTTGGATTTTGATTTATTTTCGTAGCAGAGCGATGAAAATGAACAATGAATTGTAAATAACATAGTGAGCAATAGATTCTTGTTTACAAAAAAAAAACTAGATTGGATAAATTAACAGAATAGAATCCATGTGTCTATGAAGATTTAGAATAAAAAATTCATTTTGCCCTCATCATTTGTAGATTTTCTAGATTCGAATAACCATTTTTTCATTAAAAGTTCATATATAATTGAAATTAAAGACACATCATGTAGGATATCTTAATATATAATTAAATAAACTGCTGAAGTTTTGAGTTTATATTTCAAATTTTAATAATAACACCGGATACCGATTCGCTTCAATTTATATCTCATTTGAATTAGCGAGGAGACAGTTTTAAATCAAAATTTAATTTCGAAATTGAAGAAAAATCTGTTTTATAATTACCAAGTGGTGACCATATTTCTTTAATCTGTTCTGCAATAATACGAATTTGAAAAATCGATTAAAACTAATTGCAATAGTGCTTAATTTCATTATCAAATAAATTATTATTGAATTCAGTAATCTTTATAAAAAAATATGAGTAATTTACAGTGAAATAATGATAATTCTGGTTATCAGAACTGGACAAATTGATTGAAGCAAATTTCTAGCAGAGTAACCTTCTTGTTTAAAAACTTTGCTTTGTATTTATAATCTTTTTTAAATTATTAGTGGTTGGAGTACACCTCGAATAGGCTCAAATTATTAAGAAGTCTTTAAACATGGTATATGTCTTCTTCTTGATCTAAAAAGAGTTTTTCGATAGGGTACCAAGTAATTTTCGAAAATATTTTTTCAAAAAAAAAAAAAAAACGGAAATTTTTATTGGAATTTCGGTATTTATGAGAAAATAGAGATAATGAACTTTTTTTATTATTAACCGGGGTTTCCCAAATTTCACAAATCCGGACAGAAATTTAAAAAAATAAGAACTTAGCAAAATAACGGATAAATAACAAAGGGTTTTTTTCGAAATTTGGATTTTACACTATTCACTATAAATCCATTTTGCATTCTATTGTGAATTTGATTTAATTTCAAATTCATATATTGAAATAAAATTTTTAAATTGCGCAATTAAGAATTGAGGCGCAAAGTCTGGATTTTAAAGAAAACAAGAGTCACTAAAATCTCTACCTGGGTGAATTCACATAGCAGCAACACCCCATAATTGAAAAAATGTAATATTTGAAAATTTCCAGTCAACAATGTTTTCAAACCAAAAGTTAAAAAATAAATTAAAGAGATGTCACTTATGTTTTGTCCACCTGAAGATAATAAGCAAGTGACTTCTTACACGTTCTTTTGCAGTCAGAAAGGAATAAAACTATGTTCCAGAAAATAGACATTTTTGGAAATGATTGTAAAACTTTTCAAAATATCGAAAAACGGAAAAAGTAATTCTTTCTACGTATCCTAAGGAAAAAAACCGCTACGAGTATGAGTCAAAACTTTTTAAATAATACCCAGTGGTAGAGAAAAGTTTAATTTTGATGCTAAAGACTGAAGGAAATCATTAGAAGCTGATTCAGAACAAATATCTTCAAATTATTCCATTTCTCGAATAGAAAAAGGTAATAATGCAAGCAATCACATATATCACGGTTGTGATCCTCACGTTTCAGTGCTAAATTTTTGTATGCTTAACAGCAAAACATATCAAATTTCTAAACAATTTGTTAAATGCTACAATTTAAAACAATTTCGATAGTTACCCGCAAATGTCAGAAGTTACTAGGGATTTTCTGTAATTTCGGAAATTTTACATCGCTGACATTTTTCCTCAATCAAAACAAATCTTAATGGTATTCATAGGCAACCCTGCACATTGAAACAAAAAAAAGGGTTCATGAGAGAGTGAATTTCATCTCGCTCTTAATTGAAATCATTTATTGTTTATTGTCGAAGAATATGTGAAAATTTTTCGGATATTATTAATGACCATAATTTCCTTACTTTTATATGAAATGTACTAGTATTATGGGTCAATCGATTCATCTCGATTCAAGGAGTCTCTTTTATTCTCACATTAACTTTGAATTATATTATTTAGAGAAGTTTTACAGTAAGAAACATATTTTTTAAATATAATCAATAACCATAATCATCTTACTTTTCAAAAATGTATTAATATTGTACCGTCCACTGGGGCTATTATGGTACATTTTGGGGTAAATATGGGACAACATTTGTGCTCTATAAGTCTGAGAAATTTCACTTTTTTGAGTATGACTTCCTGTACATCTTATAGACAATACTTGTAAGACATGCAGCAAAATCACACAAATAAAAAAAATCTACGGAGTAATAGGCTTAGATCATAATAGCCCCGGGGATTCAAAATAGTCCTTGCTGACGGTAAGTCAATTTATTCGTCTCGACATAAGGAAATTTTGCTTATCTTAATCAGCTTTGAATTATGATAATTTAAGAACTCATAGGTCAAAAACCAATTTCATAAGATTATAAATTATCGTAACTCCCTCACTCTCCAACAAAATTTATTAATACTTAGGTCAATCGATTCATCTCGACACAAGGGACCTTTCTTATTCTCACGTCACCTTTGAATGATAATAATTAGAAGAATTACAGCTCAAAAACCATTTTTCAACAAATTATAATCGTACAGAAAAAATCAAATATTCATTATTTTTACAAATCATTGTTTCACTTTTGGGACATAAACATCGTTTGAAAAATGTTCAAACAAAAAAAGGTATCTTTTGATACATTCAGGTAAATTTTTATGCCCCAATAAAAAGAAATCGTAATAGGCAACTATGCCAATTGGAACAAAAAAGGGTGGATAAGAAAGTAGATTTCAAAAAATTGCAAGTCAGGTTTTTTTATCAGCAATAGGGTCTAGAATTTTTATTTTCATGAGTATTGAGCTTTTCAAATAATACGAAACCTAACACGTTTCGTTCTAGGCTGACTCACTGGTCTCGTCAGTAAGACAGCGTGAGTTAGCCCTGCTTTAGACGATTTAGAATTTAATTTACTAGAGTCCATTATACAATATATTTTCAACTAATTATAAATTTTTGTGAGTTTTGAATTAATATCATATGAGAATATGGAAAATTAATTGAAAGTGCATGATATCAGGGATTCATGGTAATTTAAATTCTGAATCATCTGAGTCAGAGCTGATTCACATTGCCTTACTGACGAGTTCAGTGAGCCAGCCGATGACGAAAGGTATTAGGTTTCGTATTATTTGAAAAGTTTGATACTTATGAGAATAAAAAATTCTAAATACAGACCCAATAAGAAAATCCAAATATTTTTCATTGAAAGTTTATTATTTTTAATTGAGAGGCCTACTATTGAATTTTTGGTTCAGAATTCATGTCTTTTGGTTACAAATTCTACTATTCGGTTGAAGATTTAACTTTCTTTTTTGAAAATTCGTTTTTTTTTTTGTCAAAAATTATTTATTCCAACTGAAAATATAACTAACCGATTTTTGGCTGAAAATTTATCGTTTTTAGTTGAAAATTCAATTATTAAATTTTTCATTGGAAATTCATCTTTTTGGTTGAAAATTCTACTCTTTGGTTAAGGTTACTTCAAAATTTAACTATTTGGTAGAAAATTAAGTTTCTTGCAAAAGAATCATATTTTTGGGTCGAAAATTCAACTGTTTTGTAGATAATTCGTGTTTTTGGCTTCAAAATTCAACAATTTTGTTGAAAATTAATGTAATTTATTGATATTCATATCTTGTGCTAGAATATTAATCTTCTTGATAGAAAATCCATTTTTCCAGTTAGAAGTTTAAATATTCGGTAGATAATACATGCATTTTTCAAAAGCATCGTTTTTTTGTTGCTAAAAATTAATTTTTTTAACTGATAATCTAACAATTCAATTTTTTAGTGAAAACATATTTTTTGTAGTCGGAAATTCAACAGTTTCTGATTCCAAATTAAAATTTAGTTTGGTTCAAATACCAACCATTACATTTGTTGTTGAGAATTTTGTTGAAAATTCGTCCTTTTGGGTCAGAATCTACTGTTTTTAATTTTAAGCTAGAAGGTTCTTTGGTTGAAATATCAATTATTATATTTTTCGTTGGGAATTAATCTTTTTTTACTAAAAATTGAACTACTTCGTTGAAAATTGAACTTTTTGTCCAAAGTTCATTAGTTAAAGATTCAAATATTTGATGGAAATTTAATTATTTAAAAAAAACGCCTATTTTGTTCATTAGACATCTTCTTCACGCGAAAATCTGACTGTTTTGTTGAACATTCGTCTTTTCAGATAGAAAATACGGCCTTATGGATTGGTAGTTCAACTGTGTTCTAAAAAATTGGTCTTATTGCCTTCAAAATTCAAGTATTTGATTCAAAATGCAACTATTTTTGCTTGAAGTTTCATTTTATTGTTTAAAAATTCAACCAATTTGTTAATAATTCAACTATTTTTTTGAAAATTAATTTTTTTGGTCGTAAATTTAACTGTTTTGTTGAACATTTGTCCTTTTGGGTAGAAAATACGCCCTTATGGAGTGAAAATTCAACTGTCTTCCAAAAAATTAGTCTTACTGCCTTTGAAATTCCATTATTCTATTCAAAATTCAACTATTTTTGTTGAAGTTTAATCTTTTCTGTTTAAAACTTGAACCAGTTAGTTGAGAATTCAACTATTTTGTTAGAAAGTAATCTTTTTTGGTTGAAAATTTAACTTTTTTGTTGAACATTCGTCTTTTCGGATAGGAAATACGTTCTTATGGATCAAAAATTCAACCGTCTTTCAAAAAATTGGTCTTATTTCCTTCAAAATTTAACTATTTAGTTCAAAATGAAACCATTTTTGATTAAAGTTTAATCTTTTTTGTTTAAAAATTCGACCAATGGGTTGAAAATTCAACTACTTTGTTAAATAGTCATCTTTTCTGGTCGAAAATTTAACTGTTTCGTTGAACATTCGTCTTTCCGGATATTAAATACGTTCCGATGGATTTAAAATTCAACCGTCTTTCAAAAAATTGGTCTTATTGCCGTTAAAATTCAACCATTTGATTCAAAATGCAACTATTTTTGGTTGAAGTTTAATCTTTTTTGTTCATAAATTCGACCAATTCATTGAAAATTCAACTATTTTGTTGAAAAGTAATTTTTTTCGGTCGAAAATTTAACTACTTTGTTGAACATTCGTCTTTTCGGATAGAAAATGCGTTCTTATGGATCGACAATTCAACTGTCTTTTAAAAAATTGGTCTTATTTCCTTCAAAATTCAACTATTTAGTTCAAAATGCAACCATTTTTGATTAAAGTTTAATCTTTTTTGTTTAAAAATTAGACCAATGGGTTGAAAGTTCAACTATTTTGTTAAAAAGTCATCTTTTTTGGTCGAAAATTTAACTGTTTCGTTGAACATTCGTCTTTCCGGATAGAAAATACGTTTTAACGGATTGGAAATTCAACTGTCTTCTAAAAAATTAGTCTTACTGCCTTCAAAATTCCACTATTTCATTCGAAATTCAACTACTTTTGCATGAAGTTCAATTTTTTTGTTTAAAAATTCAACCAATTTGTTGATCATTCAACTATTTTTTTGAAAATTAATTTTTTTGGTCGTAAATTTAACTGTTTTGTTGAACATTCGCCCTCTTGGATAGAAAATACGTTCTTATAGATTGAAAATTTAACTCTCTTCTAAAGAATTAGTCTTATTGCCTTGGAAATTCAACTATTTGAATCAAACTGAAACTGTTTTTGGTTGAATTTCAATCTTTTCTGTTAAAAAAATTGGTTCAATTTGTTGAAAATTCAATTGTTTTGCTAAAAAATTAGTTACTTTGTCACCAACTAGTTTGTCACCAATGCAACTGTTTGATCTAAAATTAATTTTATTCAGGCGTTCATCATAAGAAATCGAAGACAAACTTTTGACTCAAAAGAGGGGAGAGGGATATCGTATTTGTGACGTCACCCTGGTTGGTTCAAGTTTTGTGTGATGATCTATGACGAAGAACAGAAGGGGTGAAATAAGTTTTCAAAATAGCTTGACACAGTTTTTGAACAGGCCCAAAGTATATTTCACTTTCATCTTAATGGAAATAATTAATTGCGTACAGTTTAAAAATAGGTACGTAATGCGATTTAAAATAAAAAAATCAAATTTAATCTAAAGTACCTGAATCCAATAAGGCAGATAAAATCCAGAACACGCGAGGATAGATGCCACAGTGGACAAGGTCGCCCAAAAGATGCACAACACTGTCATCTCACTCATCAGTTTTCGCTCACACTATGATCATTTTCGCTCGGCTTCACTCCGGGTGTTAGGTAAACCCGGGTCAAGAGTACACACCGGAAATGCTTCTCTCTCACTTCCCCCGAAATCACTCGATCACCCTCACTCAAAGTGCATTATCTCGATTGAGGGCAAAGTGAGTGAAGGCGTTAATTAGCTTCCCCGAATTAAAATGCACACCCAACATCCGGCCTTATCCAGGGCCAAAACTGGTTCACACTCAGCCTGATTGATCGTCGGATCGATATTTCTTTTTGGTCTCCCATTCATTTAAACTTATCTTCCGAACTCACAGTCGAAGACCAACAAACACGGTTCACGGTCCTCTTCGAAACTAGATTGGAACTCGGGAAACAAAACCTGGTCTTCTGCGTCAGCGTTTAATTATAAACGGACCGTAATTATAGCCTGCTGGAGTGCTTTTTGAGTGAATCACGAGTTTTCTTAGCGCGCATTGGCGTCGACTTCTTCCCTAAGGATATTCAAAATTAAAAATAGCGCGGCGCTTCTAATTTTAGTCGTCGCTGCTCTCATAGATGGCGAAGGGAGAAAGTAACACGGAAAAAGAGGTCGAGGAACAGAAACTGAAATTCAGGATTTAAATTGTGATTATAATTATAACATTATTTAAATTTATTTATTATATAAGAGCTGCTTTGAGAGAGCGCCGGAAAGTCGCGCGCGGCGCCGCGTCGTGAAGGCGACTGATCCGTTTTCCGCCTCGGGTTTGCGCCGCCGACTCTCCAACATCCCAGAACAGGCAAACACTGATAGCGAGGACCAAACACATCTGCAGGGACGATAGTGTAAAGTGTACGTGTGAGGCGCCCCAGAGCGTGTAAACGTACGTGTTATGTATGTGAGAGTGTGTGCGAATCTTAGGCATGCGCAGCACATTTCATCCCTCTGTCCCGCTTTGACACTCCCTGTGCTATCCTTCTCCTATCCAATGGATATTTGGCGAACGACCTACCCCACGCGTGCCCTTGGAACTTCCGAACCGTCAGTTCACTCTCAAAGAGGTGCAAGCGCCCTACCTAGTCGCGAGGCCTTTGCCGCTGGGTTGACGTCTGCTGATGACAGCCGGAATTTAAAAATATTGTAGGTTTCTTGAAAATGGAAATGAAAGCTACTTTCTTATGAAAATTTTTTGTATACTGTAAAAGGAACACCCAAAAAGTTCACAAATCAGAATTAGACTTCGAGACTGCCCACTTTTCCGGTTCATTAGAGACAAATGTACAATAAATGTACAAAAAAAAAAGAAAAAAGAGGGAGAAAAAGAAAGAGTCAACCAAAACCAACCTCACACTCTTCTTTTTTCCGTCCTTTTTAATACTACAGAGAACCGAAATGTTCCGACGCTTCAAACCTTGAATAAAGTTTAATACGTGAGTGGCATATGTCCGTCTCTAATTATTGTTTGAAAATGTAACTATTTATTTTTTAAGATAATCCACGATATTTTCCTGTGATTTCTAAAATTTTCTACAATGCTTATTCAATAATGTTTATTTGATTATAAGTTTTTTCCGGGAAAAAATGGTATTAAATTTCAAATCCATATTTTCTTTGGAGGTTATGTATTTGGCCTGATCTTTACACGCTATTTTTGAATAAGCATTATTATGCTTTCAATACAAATCAACTTTTGTTTCCTTTATGAAACAACATTATTTTGATTATTTTCATCTACATAACTTCAATTTCTCCGATGAGCTTCAACGATCTTTTGTTAAGAAAAATGATTTGATAAAAAGTCAGATCTGTATCGAAACGCGTCATCTATAAACATCAGAAAATAAACCCTTTTAGTGCGATCAGCCACTAAAAGAATCTTGATATATTAATTGAATTCCAATATTACCTGAAAGTATAAATAAAACTTTTCTTATTATCAAATTTTGTTTGGTGAACCTTCCCATTTTCTGATTAAAATCCAAAATATTGAATATCAATGTACAATTCACTTTCTTATGAAGATTTTTTCATTATTCGAATACAGAAAATATTACAAAGTTATGTGTATCCGTGCTTGGTAGGCCATTTAACCAAATTCAAAGAGATTTTGAAAATTTGTTGTTATTATCATTAAAACTTTCTTTTGTCATCTTTTTTTGTTGGAGTCAAAACATGTTTTCTTGCTAATATGAAACATATTTTTTGGGAAAAACCCATTAAACTTGCATTCCATCAATAAATCGTTCTGTAATGCATCCAATCTAATTTTTTCTAATTGAATAAATTGTTTATCACCCTTACGCCGGACTTTTAGTATCATCTGCCACAAAATCACATTTCACCAAATTTTTTATAAGTTACAGTGAAAACCATATTAACACAAACAGGAAAATACGAATAGATCAAATATTTTTTTATATAACTTCCTGTGTATGAAATCCAGAAAATTGTAATCCAATGTTTTGCAAACACTTCACCACGACATTAATTGGACAAACGTTTAAATTATTTTTCAAAATTTTTTTTAATTTTTATGATTTTTTTATAAAGATAGAAGTATTAATCCACTTTTTTTGATTATAAATTTTTTAAATTATGAGGGAAATTCTTCACCGGGAAGAAAATTCAGAAAAACGAGATATAGCCATCGAAAGATAGCTAGACCCTTAGAAAAACGATCATTTAAACATTTTTTGAGATAATAATCAGTCCTAAATCCTCGTAGAAGTCATCTGTTCGAAGAATCCTAATATATTTTAAGCAACTAAACGTTTCATGTTTTTTCCAAAACAGATATTTCATATTAGTAAGAAAATATGTCCTGACTTCAACAAAAAAAGATAACAAAGTAACTTTTAATGAGAATATCAATAAATCTAATAAATATATTTGAATTTAGTTACAAAAAAAGCTGCCATGCACATATACATAATTATTATATTTTTCATTATCCATAACTGACACGCCGGGAACTAAACATCCCATAGTTATGTTACGAGCAAAAATGTCAAAAAAATATTTGACGCGGAAAAATGTCCAAAACAAAACTCACGGGCAAAAACGGCAAATAGATTTTCAACGCGCAAAATTGATCTTTTACAATTTTACAATAAATTCACGGGCTAATCCGTCACGGCACAACTTTCGATCGTCACAATTTTCGTATTATTATTTTTAGTTCTTTCTAATTTGATGTTAATAATTTTCAAAAAAATTCTCAGAAAATCGAGTAAAACTACACTTTGTATAATAA
>JAUMHM010000031.1:56205026-56245969 GCA_032362435.1 Melikaiella ostensackeni
TATCGGCCTTAAGGAATACATTCTCATCATAATATTCGCGCTTTGCGCTCAATTTTCTGCGCTCACCGTATAATATACACAAATAAATAGTTAAAAAGACGATTAAAAAAATTATCTTGATTTAAGATTGGTCCTATAAAGAAATCTTGAACAGCAATTTTATTTGACCTTTTAAAAGCATAATTTCTACTTTTTTGACTATTTTTTTCTTATTTCGCGTCGTTTCACTCCAAAATAAAAATAAAAATATTCCAATGCCATTTCCATACTTAAAATACAAACTGTGCCCCTTACAAGCAAATATTTGGAGGCAAGTTTACAGGTCTTCGTAAAAGCAACAATTTTGGCATCTTCAAAATCTCATTGTCGAGAGTGGTCAACTTCTTGGCAATCATTCCTACATCATTTTTTTGTCTTATAAATTTTATTTTATATAAACCATTTTTGGCTAATTTTCAATTCGTTGTCTCCCATCCATGTTTCATCAGAATGTTTGGTGAAATAGGTGAAATTGGCGCTGCTAATAATAGAAGCGAAAGTAAAATAAGATCTTGATGTTGAAAAATAGAAAACTAAGCAAATGTTGTAATGAAGATATAAACTATTAGGATGTTTTTTTGTACAAAATTTTACTTCAAGTGGAAAGGGCCATATGTACGAGTATACTCTCGCATTAGTACAATTACAAGTGACACTAGAATGTGAGCACTCCATTGTTTATTAGATTATCAGAGAAGAAAAGTTCTAATGTACCCTAATACTGAAAGTCAGCGTCAGGACCAATTTTCATGTTAAGGAAAATGAATCGATCTCCAAGTCGAGTTGGAAGAGAGAAAGGTTTTACTGCTCCTTGACAGAAGGGAGTGAGTTTGCACGTCCCGTGAAGTAAAAGTTTGTTTTCTTCCAAGAAAATAAAATGTCTATCCTATCATTGAAAGAAAAAGCTAAACTCATTTCGGACGTGCAAAGTAGGGTCTTGGGAGAAATCCGATTGTTTTATTTCTTTTTGAACTTTTATAAAATTATGAAGTACTTTTAGAATCTGCATCGGCTGTATATTTTAAACCTCATCTATATTTTTTACCATATATTTTTACTCTGTATAATAGAAATACAGATAATCATCTCTGCGGTTATTGAGGATAAATCAAAGCTCAAAAAATAGTTAGTCAAAGTAGGTGGCAGGAGCCTACAAAAAAGGGCTTCGCTGCCTATTAGTCCTTCGAATTTCCCGCCCTTTACCTCACACTCCGAATCTCTCCTATCTCCTTTTCTATCTTTTCCAGCCCTATGTAGAATTGAGGTAAAAGAAATTCGCTATTTTATAGTCTTCCCCTCACTTCCCCTAGTTCACCCCTAACTTCCTCGATCCTCCTACCACTTTTCCCGATTTCCCTTAATTCCCATAATTGCCACTCCCCTCTATCACTTCCCCGCCTAGGGGAAAAGTACGACGGACGGACATCTGACAGAAACCATAAGGGCTTCTGTCCGGGGCTACGAAACCCTAAAAATGAAGAGATTTGTTGAGCGTCAGATCCATTAGGATTAATAAAATCAAAATCTTTGAATATTCATCAATTTTATAAACTAAATTAATCAGTAAATAAAATATAATTATTAATCAACGGTGGAATGAATTGACTAGTCTCAGTCTTGATAATGGAAATGTAATAAATGCTAGGGAAGGTGATTCGAAGTTGAAGGTTATTTTGAATCAAAATATGAAATGTTGAAATGAAGACATCAGAACATTAAATATAATTTCGAAATTTATTAATTTAGCAAACAAAATAAATTATCCAAAATTACACAATAAATATAAAGAAATATTATATTAATCAATTTACAAAGACTAAACTAGCACTAGGCTCTTTTTTCGGTAATCGCAAGATTGTTTCAAACAAGTTCCATAAACAAATAGGGATGATAAATTGATAAATGGTGAAAGCAAGAAAAAAATTAATATTATATAATTATAAATCTGAATTAAATAATCAATCAGCAATTTATTAACTAGGATCAGGAGAGTGGTCAAAAAAACTATATGGGAATGAGAACAAATTGAATTTAAAAGGGAAGGATCAGAAGGCTTGTGTTGTTTTGAATGTTTTCTATAATTAATGTTGTATCAAGGAATTTTATTTTATCATCTTTTGCAACTTATAGTACGCATTTGTTTTTCATCTACTGACTTAAATTTATTAAGGATTTCATTAATTTCAGTTTTCGGAAAACAAATTAGAGTATCATCAATTCATCGATATACTCCAAGTAAAAAAGTATTAGATAGTTTATATCCTTTAATATTTAATTTTTTATGTTTTCCATGACTTTATTTCGGGCGGCAGCTGATATAAAAGAGTTCATGGATAAACCAAAGATTTGTTGATAGAAATTATTATTGAACTGACAATATGATGTTTAAGACATAATTCTAGAACTTTTTCAAAACTTCTTCTTGGTAAAAAAGGATGTCTCTAATCATCTCAATTTGTCATTAATTGAGTTTAATATTAATCCCTATGAAATAATGGTATTCTTTGAAACAATCTCAAATATTTAATTTTGAAATCATTAGGGATTTGAATTTCATTGATTGAGCTACATCGACTGTAATGTTTTGTTTTTCCTACAATTTCTAAAGGACTTTTCGAGAGTTTTTGATAAACAGAAAACGGGCGAGCTAGAAAAAGAAGTAATAGGTCTGGAAGGGTATTTTTACATTCTCATCATTCATGATGGAATGACTTAGATTCATGCGAATTTGGACCTATCCAATTTTCGTCATTTCTCGACGTTTTGAGACCCCCCGAGTCAGAAAAAATGGTTCTTACGAACATGTCTGTCTGTAGTCTGACGACCCGATAACTTTCGAAGGAATTTTCTAATTCAAATTTCCTTTTGCACACTAGTTTGTGGTCCAAAAAGACAGGTCAAGTTCGTTATTCAGCCTTCTACTGCCAATATTTACGGTTGTAGACATGAAAAATCAAACTGAGAAAAGTAATAATTCAAATTTCCCACAAAACCGCGCTAGATACGACAAATAGACAAGAAACCAAAATTATTTGCCTCTCAAAGCTATAGAAAATTGCTTTTGAACATTTTGCACAGAAAGTTCATTTTTAATTTTTTCTGATTCTTCTGTCTTGGTATTATGAATTTCAGTGCAATTGAACCTCCGGATAGTAAAACCGCACGTAAAATTTTCCTGGCCGTTTGAGTTGGCCCTTGATGCTTCGAAAATCGTTTTCCGAAAATTGAATTTTTAAACCTACTATTTTGTAGAAAATTTCATAGCGCATCTATCTTCTGCTGGCAAGAAAGTTGTTTCTGTTATGATTTTTCGAAGACACTCAAGAAATTGAAGTTTTCGGAAAACAAAATTCAATTAATATTTTCATTTCAACGCACTACGAAGGACACAGTTACTGATACTTTCACATGAAAATTGAAAGGATCTTTCTTTTGAACATTCTGGAGATGATGTGCTATTGAAAATTTATTGTTTGCATTACAGGAAAAAGTTATTATTTTTTTCGTAAAGCAGTATGCAAATAGTGCTAGACAATTTTCAATCACTTTGTTCATCGAGGCAATTTTGAGTAAGCTCAAACCTCCAGCGAAAGAAATGTTCATCAAAGTATAATTATGTTTTCTGCAAAATATTCCTTCAATTGAACTGACCATTAACAAACTATGAGTATTCAGTCTGTTTTGATCCAGCTCGCACAGGGGAACTCCAGAGACTCGCCCAGTATGACTCACAATGTTGTCAAGAATTGCTTTTCTCAATTCTGTTCTTTCCACTTCAAACTATCTATTCGTTATATTGATTTCTCCTTCAAATTTGACTTTGCTCTTGACGGAACAATAAAAAGTACAATATTCAAATGGAAATTCATTTTTTCAACGGAAGAATTTTACAATTTATAGACAAATTATGTATGGGATATACAGTATCTTCTTGAGAACAACTTTACAGGTACGTTTTCATGATTTTATTCACAGAAATGACTTATCTAACAGTAACTACCTAATCATCGTCAGAAGAGATGAATTCGTAAGCGAAAGAAATGCGTTTTTCTGTTAGATATAGTCTTTTGAACCCCCTTCTTAGCAGCTTTAGTTCCAACTTCCGCAAAATAATCTTTGAAAAACTGTTTTGCTTCCTTGCTCAGATATGGCGTCAAACTTTTCACATCTTTGACTTTTGCCGCTGTGACGCCAACTTTAGGGTGAGCAATTTTTTCGAGCTCTGCAAGTTTGATCTTTGGTTCAAGGTAAAAAGTTTGCATGTTTTCTTCAATATATAATCGAATACATTGACTTCTCCAGTAAGATGATATTTAATCACACTAGATTCTAAAATTTTCATCCCCTTCGATTTTTACAAGTTGTTTTCAAAAAGTTTGTCGTAGTCTTGCAAAAGGTCTTTCGCACTTAGCGCGTTTCCAATAAGAGAAAGGGAGGTTCACGAGCATTTTTAATGATTTCGAAATATTAATTTACTATTTCAACGTGCTCCATGTTTTTGAACTTTTCCGCATAAAGCCCAAAGTAGCTGTCACACTGACCATAGGAATGCCCACGAATGGGAAAGATATGCCAAATTTCGATATTCAATTGAATTAAAGCAAGATTAAGTACGTTAGAACAGTATAATTCCGAATTTAACCACCTGCAGCATCGGAAAACATGTTTATTTTCAAATGACGTGACATATCAAATTCGGATTTAATTGCATGATCAATCAAGCTGCAAACAATGTTTGCTCCCTTCTTAGCATATCCTTTCAGATGAGGAAACATTCAACTGTTTTCGGAGTTGTGTATATGAACATTGAAAAGATATAACCAGTTCTTCCTTTTGTAAAATTGATTTGAGACAGAAGGTTTTGGCAAAACTAAGTTTTGTGCATAATAAAATTCAGCGAAAATATTCCTTCTACTAATAATATTTTTTTCTTAAAAATCTCATAATCCACTGCATTCTCCTTATGCTCAGTAATTTCCGAAGACTCTGAATTATTATTAATAGTATTCAATTCGCAATGATCGCGCATGTCCATTTGGGGTCCTTTAAATGTAAATGGTAAGTAATGGTTGAAATATTTGAAATGAGCAGATTCTTCTAACCGACATATGGTACATCGCCTCCAGCTACACTCTCATAGTACTCAGTTAATTTGTAATAAGTCGTATGGAAATCTAATTCTACATTTTCAAAATAATTTAGAGGAGCTGTTATCGTAATGCAATTTTCGATGTGGTTGACTATAACAATAAATGTTAATTAACTCATTCAATTCATCTGTTGATTTCAAACAATGCCGATCACTATTTCCTCTTTCATCCCTTGAAATTATTTTCTCTAAACATTTGTTTTGTACAGTCCTTAATCTAACTTCTCCTATTCCTAAAACTTTACATAGACAATTTTTACTAATTGGTATATTACCTTGATCTTCTACACTGTAATAATACTTCCATATGGCTAGTTTAGGTTTGATAACATCTGGTTTCATAACAGAAGGATCTGAACATTTCAAAAAGCTAGATAGTCGAATATTCTGCTTTTGATATTTACCTAGTCACAAAAAATTTACTGTAATTCCTCTTATTTTGAGATTCCTATTTTCTCACAAAATTTCTTAACTTTACAAAAAAATTCGATAGGCTTAAATGATTCAGATTTCACAAATTTTCCCGTTTTTGAATTATATTCTTTACCCTAGAAGAATGACTACGATTAATATATTGAGGGAATCGTGTATGAATATTAACTTTAGTCTTTCAAATATAAAATTACATGTGCTTTGTATTGCATCTTAAAAAAACTTGTAAGTAATAAAGAATAGATTCAGATTTTTTCTGCGCATTAATTATCACTAGAAACAATTTTTCAATCCTAATATATTTTCATAATAATTCCTGCTGAAGTCATCTGAAGTAATGCATTTATTTTATGCAAACTGAATGCTCCGCATATTTAAATAACTTATTTCTTTTTGATTTTCGAATATTCACAGTCCAATTTTCTTTATTTCTTGTTCTCTTTCTTCCATTAGAAGACGTTGGGAGATTTGATGACATTTTGAAATATTATGACGCACATTTAAACAATATTTCTCAAAATTACTTTCAAATAATTGAATTTAGAAATCCAAATAGTCCTTACATCTTGAGACATCTGATGTCTTTCAAGGATATAACTGAACTGATTAAGCATTTTCATTTTTCTAAAGTTCCATCCTTGTGCGCGCTGGATGAAAAGAAACTGTATACTCATAGTTTGTTAATGGTCAATTCAATTGACATGATATTCCCCAGAAAACATAATTACACTTTGATGAACATTTCTTCCGCTGGAAGTTGAAGCTTACTTAAAATTGCCTCGATAAACGTAGTGATTGGAAATTGTCTAGCACTATTTTTATACTGCTTGACAAAAAAGCTAATAACTTTTTCCTATAATAGAAACAATTGATTTTCAATAGCACATCATCTTCAGAATAGTTAATAGGATAATCCCTTCAATTTTCTTGTAAAAATATTAGAAACTGTGTCTTTTGCAGCGAGCTGAAGTGAAAATATTATTTAAATCTTGTTTTCCGAAAACTCCACTTTTTTTAGTTTATTTAAGAAACCATAACAGGCACAACTTTTCTGCAAATAGAAGATGGATGCGCTATGAAATTTCCAACAACATGGTAAGTTCCAAAATTTAATTTTCGGAAAACGATGTTTAAAGCATCAAGAGCCAACTCGAACGGCCAGGGAAATTTTACGTGTGGTTTTACGATCCGGGGACTTAACTGATAAAAATTGGAGGAATGGGATGGATGTGATTGGAGGACTGGTGAAAAATATTGAAGAGTTTCATTCAATGAGTAAAAAACTGAGCTTGCTTGCATGACAGAGAGATGTCTTAATAGAGCGCAAGATTTATGGATTTTTCCCAAAAAAAATATTCCATATTAACAGGAAAGTATGCTTTGGTTTTCACAATATGAGAAACAAAGAAACTTTTAATGAGACTACCACTGCATTTAGGAAATTTATCTCGAATTTGGTTGAAAAAGTTTGTCATGTACAGATACACAGAACTTTTAGGTGTCTTCTATTTTAGTACAAAGAAATTTTCATAAGAAAATAGATTTCATTTTGATCTTAAAGATTTTTGATATAAATAAAAGAATAGAAAAATTGACCAAACAACATTTGATACCAATTTCTTTATTCTTACTTTTAGGTAATATTTAAATTTAATTAATATAAGTTTCATTATTCCTAACTGTGGTTTTCCTATAAATTCCCCCTGATGAGGAAGTCTAGATCGGCTGCGAAACACGTTGGTCACCAGTAGCACAAAAAGTGAATTTAGAAGTATTCAGTGAAAATAGTACAAATTCGAGGTGGATTCAAAATACTTCAAGTGAATGGAACAAAATTTTTTGAATTCAGAAAATTCCATTGATTTCAGAAAAATGGGAGCGAATGGAATTAGTGAATACGAATCTGATAAAATTCACAAGAATTCAAGGAGAATTCATAAGTCTTCAGATTGAATTAAGAAAAAAAAAGTGAAAATTTAAAGAAGTTTCATTGCATACAGTAGATTTCAAGGGGATTCCAAAGAATTCAAGAAAATTCAGAAATAGGTAGACTTGAATTCAATAGCGCGGTTAACCCTTGAGTTCTCTGTTTTAATCTAATGAGAGAAAAGTGACTAAAGTGGTCTTTTCATTTTAAAAAATGACTATAGTGACTTCATTTTTAAAAGTTGACTGAAAAGTGATTTTAATAACTCTTGATTATTTAGTAGTTCAGGTGTACCTTAATTGATTTTCAAGACATGACTGAATTTATTTGAAAAAATCTCGTAACGTAGGTGGGGGGGGGTCCAACCCATTTTGTTACGACTTGTTACGCGGAAGTGGGGAGAGGTAGAAAATTGTCAGAAAATGCGTTACGTAATTTATGGATGGCTTCTTATGTTATTTATTTTCTATTTTTAAATAGTGGGAAATTTGACGTGTTTGTGAGGACAGTGGATGATCAAAGATTTATCAGATATATTCTGAACTCCAAATACATCTAATTAATCTTGCTAGGAAAATCTAAAAAAATGAACTTTCATATTTGCATATTTTCATATTTTGGGTGTGACAGTGTCTGTGTGTCTGGTTAATGGCTCACCGGATGGCAGCTTCAAATTTCATTTCCGTTCGCCGGACCACAGCTTTCGCTGACTCTCCCATTCGACCTTACCAATCGAATGCGATAACTCTGATGATAACCTCCCTCGAACTTGCGAAAGTACAAAGTTTACCACATTGATCGAGTATAAATACTAAAGCGGGATAGAGGAAATGGATCAGATGGATCAGTTAGAGGAATGGATCGGATCGTTAGAAGTGAAATCAAGATCAGGTCTGCTACTCGGCGAGCTGCGGTTATTGGGTTAACCAAATCTCTCCAATGAGATCTGTCATTGGTCATTCACAGAACCACATCAAACGCATTTGCACGATTTGGCTTGGCTTTTCCAGGTAATTACTTCCATAGAAATCTCATTTTTGAAAGATAATCATTATTAATTAATAATAATAATCTTCGAATTCATTCATTCATTGATTAGGTTGTAAAGCAGCTGTGAGCTGTACCTCGCCCTTCAAGTTGTTTTCGGCACCTTATTATGTTTCTTGGTCAGCAACTTAATAGAGATTTTTTTGTAAACTCTCCATTATTTGTGGTACTTGGTGTTCCTCTTAGTCCCTTTTCCCTTCGTTCCTCGTCTATTTGGTATGGGAAACCCTGTCAGTAGTAATGCTACAGCCAACGTAGCCTTCAAAGTCATGAGAGGAAACATCAAGCCCTACCGCGACACCAACACAAGAACACCTTCGGAGTGTGGTTATTATTCGATACTTACATCAGTCTGGTTATATAATTATAACTAGTAAACATTGTCCTTTTGAATGAGAATGAAGATTTCTTGATAAGGAGGTGAATTTCAGAGGTTGTTTTCAGTCGTATTATTTATTAGGTTCAAACAAAATTTTAAATGCTTGCATGTGGACCTAAATTATCGCTCGAGGGACTCTCCCCGCCAAGAACAGTTCAATTTCTCAAGAAGTCTCAAGACTTCTTGAGATCTCAAGATTTCTCGATTTTTCAGCACTACTCAGCCTCTCGAGATATCTCAAATGCACGCCGTCCTGAGACGAGTGAAAGGCCCAACGCTGGCTTATACGTCTGGATATCTCCACATCTATCTTTCCGTCCAGGATATCGTGCAGGATACACGAAATCATCAACTTGTTCTATCCTCTCTTCGTTTGAAGTAATGTTGCATACTATTTTCTCACCCCTTTTTTCAAACAAGATAATTTTTGTTTTATTCACATTAGTCCTAAGACCCACACTCTTAGTGCTGGTATCCAGTCTGCTCATCATTCTCTGCAAATCGTTGACTGTTTCTGCTGTGACCATCTTATCATCTGCAAACGCTAGTCTACGCACTTTGACTGTCCCGAGATCAACACCTTCTTTGTCTATGAGATCCATTCTTAGACATTCGTCAATGTACATATTGAACATCGAGGAGGCCACGCGTTGCACACCAACCCAGCCATTCATATTTTCGAGTAAAATTATTCTTTCGCCAGGATCGCAAGTACCTATAATATCACTTAACGAGTCCCAGGTGTTATCTTTTACATCTTCACTGTCACCATCAACTAGAGCATGTCACGCTATAATAGATAGCCTTCTGATTCTCACCTTCATTCTAATCCAGAGTAATCGCACAGTTGTTCTTTTACTCTTACACTCGCTCTACTCCCATTATATATTGCTTTCATTGCTTTTAGAAGACAACAATTCACTCCGTACTCCTTCAAACTTTTCGAAGTTTAATTCTATCCACCTTATCGATAGTTTTTTCCTGATCAACAAATGCAGAGAAAGCTTTTTTTTTTGCTCTTGATCTTTTTTCTAGGATCTGTCTTAACCTAAATATTTAATCCATACATGATCTTTCTGGCATAAATCCGCATTCGACTTTCCAGATCTTTTCTTTTATTATTCTCATGACCATAATAATAAGTGTTCGGTCAATATTCTTCCCACAGTACTTAGTAGGCTATTCGCTATATAACTAGCACAGTCGCCCTTATCACCCTCACCCTTGTAGATTGGGACGATAATCGCCTCTTTCCAATCATTTGGAACTTCACTATGCACAGCACACATATGAGACACTCTACTGCAAGGGACCCTTTTCAGTTCGACTTTTGTGGCAACAAATTTTCCAGATTTTTAAATCTCTTTCCCAAGAAATGAATTTATACGACTTTCGAAAGTGAAAACGTTATTTCTGCAGAATTAATTTTGAAAATATTGATATTATTGGGGTATTTTTGCACCGCATTAGTTGACAGTGGGCTAGGAGATCAAATTCCGCGGCCAAAACTCGACAAACCCGTTTCTTCCAAATATGAATTTGAAATTGAAAAAGAAAACAAAATGGCGGTTCAAATATAACAAATAAGTATACCAAAAAATTATTGGATTCACTCGAAACGTGGTATCTGAGAACGTTTCATTAGAAGACGAATTTTCATAAAAAATAATTATATCTTTAGATTCTTCAAACAATTTTTCATCAAACGATTTATTTAAGAATATGAGTTTTGATAAAACTAATAGCATTATTTGATTCTACGGAAAAAATTACATAGAGTCCATGTGTTAGACACTTCTTGCTCAATCCTGTTGGTTATGTAGTATGAATAAACAATTACATCGTACGACACCTGGATACTCATTCAATTATACTGCTTTATTATATTTTATATTTTTTTCTAGAAGTGTTCCAAAGCTTGGAGTATCTTCTTTCGAAAGGTAAGGATGTACGACTGTTATAAGTGTGATTATTTTTCAGTTGCAATGTAGTTACACAGATGGGTATGGTTTTATAGGTTAGGTTACACTTCAACTGTAATTTCATAACATTCATCGTTGTCAACAAATGCATTTTCATTAAATATAATAGAATGGACAAAAGTGGAACATACTTATGAATCTTTTTCAGTTTTGATCAGTGATTGCCAAAACTGGAAAGAATAGTGACCCACCTGTGTCCATCAAATTCTAAAATTTTTAAAATGAGATAAAGCTCAACCTAAGAGTGCTTGCACATCTAGTTTCTCCTTCTTACATGTTTCGTAGATGCCCCCCGGTTATTTTAATCAAAGAAAGAAAAAAATCATATTACGCGTTTTTGAGAGAAACGATTTTTTTATTTTTAACAATAAAAAATCTCATTTTTCTTCAAAAACAATGCAAAATATGAATATGTAACTTATTTTGAGTTCAATAGCAATGCAAAGAACATGCTGCATGAGAATATTTAGGTTTCTGAGCTTCAAAGTAAAGAAAAATTGGTTTTCATTTCTAAAATTTAAGAAACATTATTTTTAACGTTTAAAAATCTCATTTTTCTTGAAAAAAAATCTGAATATGAATAATAGTTCCCAGTTTAAAAATGTTCTTCCTTCTGAAATCTGTGAGAGTATACCCTTGCCAGATATTTATACTATATAGTGTATTTTAACCAATTTCTTCAAACAAACGAAAAATAGAAAAAATCGGTTTGAATAGACTAAATTAGCCCTTACTTTAATATTGTTCCTGAATTAGAAACAAACGTTTTTTTTAAATTAAATGTTGAAGTTCGTTGAGCTCAAGCCATTTCAATCTATTTTCATCAACTATTCGTTTTTTTCTGAAGAATTTTTTTGAAATACACAAGCTAAAAATCCGGTAAGGGCATATTTTTATAGATTCCAGGAGGTGGGACAATTTTTCGAACTGTGAATTGCTTTTAATTTTTGGGTGCTTTTTGATTAAAATGAGATTTTCAATCATTAAAAATTATGTTTTTTTTTTAAATTTTAGAGATAGAAACCAATTCATCTTTACTCTGAAGGTCAGGAACCTTAATAATCTCATGATATATGTTCTTCACATTGTTGCTGAACTAAAAACAAACGTTTTTGAGAATCAAATATTGAAATTTGTTAAACTAAATACCATTTTTGTTGTTTTCTATCAATTTTTTCGGGTTTTTCGGGAAAATTGGTTTAAACATACAAAAAAATCTAGAAAGTGTAAATATTTTTATGGATTTTAAAAAGGCATCTCCGAAACATATACATAAGAGAAACTGAATGTCACGGATGGCGATTCTTCTTTCATCACATACAACGGAATGTCCTTTTTTCAACGTGAAGATATTTGAAAAAAAATCTGTGCTCTCTGTTGCAAAGGACTCTGAATCCGAAAAAAATCTAACTTATATTCGATCTTCATTTTTGAAGGTCAAACGTTTTTGCTTCAGATAGTGCTTATAATTAATGGAAAGGTTATAAAAAAACTCCATCGGAATTGTAACAAAGAAAAACTGTATTTGTATTAAGAGAGGCATAAATCTAGATTCAAATCTAAATCTATGTCTCGCCTAAAATATTTATATTGTGGATTTAACTGCTAATAATAAGTTTTACGCGTACGCAGCTTGCGAATCATAATTGCTATTATTTATTAATCATTTATTCGTAGAACAGCAATACACTATCTTTATTTCACATTTGGTACTTCTTAAAATTCTTGAAGATCTACATAACATCTGCCAAATATTTAATCCGTCGACTTTTACATGTGATTTATTCCGTTTTAACTTCAAAATAGCGCGTGACCAAAAAAAGGATTTTTCCACTTTCCGAGAATCAATTTAACAACCAATATTCTATCATATTCCAATTTAAAAAATTAGTAAACGTGAATTGGGAAACGTAGATATTATTCATTTCTTGTATGAGTGTTAGATGAAATAATTGATTAAACTATTTAACTCTTCAAAATTTCTTAAAACCTAATATTTGAAAATATGTTATTATAGATTTTCAAATTGTTCATGTTTTCAATACTAGCAATTAAAAATCCAGGGATAAGAGCGCGTGCATTTACGGCTAATAATTTATTCATTTATAATAGAATTAAATGAAAAAATTTCTTTCATCCGTAAATAAAGTACACATTCTCGAGCTGTAATTTTTTTGTGTGACTTATGGACACATCGCCCTACTAATTTCATGCTATAAATATTTGTCACTCAGAAACATGTGGTGCGATGTTACTTCACTGAAATGATCACGAAGAAAAATAGATATTAAAACAGAATATCTATACTGTAAACCCTAGAAATAAATACTATCTACAAATTGGATGAAAACGCTGCAGCACATTTATGCACTCGAAGATAAAATTAAACTGGCGAAAGATAAAAATGTATCTAACGAAAAAATTTATGTCACGTGCATAACATTTGTCAAATGACACTGCGATGTCAAAGAATTGAAAAAATCCTGGGGGAAATACTCGTTTCATTTTCGGACAGGATTCGTATAAAGAAATCCGCGATGATCAATTGCTTGACTTACGGATTTCCTGGAGAAATTTGAAAATCTCGCGGAACTCCTCTTGTTAATCTTGTCCGAAAATTATACGAGTGTGAGAGAGGTGTTTTATGTCGAAGTGTCACTTGACAAATTACGCATATGACATAAATATTTTAGTCAGATAAATTTTCATCTTTCGCTAGGTAAATTTTATCTTTGAGTGGATAAATATGCTGCAGCGTTTTCATCAAATTTGAAGATAGAATTTATTCCTGGGGTTTACTGTGTAGATATGACCGGGTAATAACGTAGCGATATATTAGCGATATATTCAACTGAAATATAATGAGATATTAAAACTTGCTATCATACTATCCATCATCAAACTTGATATCATATGAAATCGCGCAAAATTTAATAAGATGAATTTGAAATTTTTGTCAAAAACTTTTAGGAACAAAAAATTCTAAATCTGTTCAAAATTAAACAGTTTTTCTAATTGAAGGGCTAAAAAATACAGTCGTTCAAAATTGTACTATTTCAAATCGAAAGTCTTAATGTTTAAACAGATCTCCGTCTTGGTTTGAAGTTTTATAAATTATTTTCAAATTTTAAATAATTCCAAACCGATAGATTTATATTTAGACAATATAGTCCTGGCGCTGGCTATGATTTCGTTTAAAATAAGATGTCCCCTTAAAAAAAACAGTCGTATTCTATAAATTTCGACGTGCTGATTTCGAAAACGATATTGATTTTTCCGAAGGTTTAATTTTTTATAAACAATTGCTTCAAATGAATAAAAACAAATTGTTATATCTTTTTCGGAAAATAAAGTAAACCACATAAAGAAGGTATCGCGCCATTTTCGCCCATGAACAATGGTGTTCAAGTTATGAATTTTTGAAGAAAAATGAAAAATCCCGAAAATTCCAGAAGTGCGAAAACGATATCGCTCCGAAATTATAGTTCGTGCGAATAATCGCCATTACACATTCTTCATCCATCAACATGTGGTTTACACGAATTCGTACTGAAAACTTTAAATTGTTTGTTAATAACAATTTTTACAAGAACACAATGACGTAAATCACTTTTTTCACAGGGTTTTTATTTTATATCGACATCCAACTTGACCTAGCTTAAGTATGGTTAATATAATACATTAAATTTCGAATTATTATAAAAAATTATCTCAATTATGCAATTAATAAATTTCTTATATTGCAGTTAATACGAGCAGAATAACAACATTGCATGTTCTTATCGCTACTTGTTATACTAGATAATGTTTTTGCACGAGTGATCTTTTTTACAAATAACATGATGATCGTTATATTGTTAATTAATTATTGATAATCAAGCATGAATAACGACTCATTTCTAGAAGATTGATATAATACTACTAACCTTGGCTGTTGTATCTATTTTTATACAGTACGAACATAAATATCTAATTTTTATTATTTCTACTACAGAAAGAGGTTTCATTTATCATAAATTGATGATGTTATTGAAGAAAATTTTGACAACAATTAAGCTGGGTCGAGTTTAATGTCGACATAAAATAAAAACCCTGTGAAAAAAGTAACTTTCGTCATTTTGTTATCGTAAAAATTGTTATTAATGAACAATTTAATGTTTTTAGTACGAATTCGTGTAAACCATACGTTCGTAGATAAAAAATGTGTGATGGTTATTATTCGTAAGAATTATACTTTCGGAGCTACATCTTTTTCGCACTTCTGGAATTTTCGGGATTTTTCAATTTTTACGAAAATTCATAACTCGACAACCATTGTTCGTGGAAAAAATGGCACGATACCTTTTTTTTATTTTGAAAAATTGTTTATAAAAAAATGAAACCTTCGGAAAAATCAATATCGTTTTCGAAATGAGCAGGTCAAAATATATACAATACGTCAGTTTTTTTGAGAGGACCTCTTATTTAAAACGAAATCATAGCCAGCCCCAGGAGTAACTAAAAACGTTTCAAATTGAACACTTTCAAACTGCAGACTACAGACAACAGACAAACAATTAATCTTTCAAAATTTGTCTGTTGAGTGTTTTTTTTTTTTTGGAATAGACAATTTTATATGAAGTTTTTCTTAATGAATCGTTTAAAAACGGCAGCTTCCAAAATTGTATTGTTCGAAATTGTTTGCAATTAAACTAGGTATTTAAGCTTTGAGGCCCCAATATTTAAAATTATTTTATAAACTGTTAATCAGTAAAATTTCCGACGGCTAGATTCTCAGTTTCGGACGTTATAATTCCAATTGTTCGATTTTGTAGATTTTTCAAGGTCGTGACTACGTGTAACGAAATTTTGGTACGAATAGCCGAATTTTTTTGGTACAAATAGCGGGACAGGAAAAGGGATTATTTGTACCGAAAGTTTGGTAGAAATAACCGCATTTTTTCGATCCGCGTAGACACTGCCTTTTTTCAATCCTAACCGAAATTGTTGAATTTTGAAATGAATAAATCATAAATGAACAATTCTTAATTTTTGAACAATTTAAATTCCAACATTGTTCTCATGATCAATAGGGGAGTTTTCGATTTTCAGTTTTTTTCTGAATTATATAGTAAGAGTTTTTATCTTTTAGCTCAAGTGAAACAGGGACCATTTTTATTTATACTATTTATACTAAGCCTAAAGGAAGAACATTTTGCTTTTCATTATTTTTCGAGTTGGAAAAGAGCATTTTTTTATTTTTAACACTTGTTCCATCTGAATTGGGAAAGGAAATCATTTTAAAACATTTAAATGGGTTAAGGTCATGCAAATGTACTTTTAAAACATGTTTTCAAGATCAAAAGGGCCAATTCTTCATTCATAACATTTTTATTTAGCTAGAATGGAGGAAAGTTTTGTTTTTATTTGTTTTCTGTATTCAAAGAGGAATTTTCTTTCAACATTTCAGGTATGTTGAAAATGAACAAATACTGTACTTTTGATATTTTTTCAAGCTAAGAAGGGAGAATTTTTATTTGTAATTTTTTTCCTGAATTCTGTGAGCGAATTTTTAATTTTTAACATTTTTTTTTATTTGGAAAGGAACGACATTTTGGTTTATAACTTTTAGCTGAATTGAAACAGGGACTTTTTTTCTCATTAACATTTTTTTTTATTTGGAAGGGAGAAAATTTTGGTCTTTAACTATTTTCTGAATTGGAAGAGGAACGTTTTCCATTTATAATATTTTATCTGAGCTTAAAGGAATAAAATTTTGACTTTTATCATTCCCTCACTTGGAAAAGGATATTTTTCGTTGTTGAGCTTTCTGTTACAGTATATTTTTGATAACTTCACGTATAAACAATTTCAGTTCTAAAGGCTCGATTTTTTTATGACAGAAAATAATGGTTGTAAACCGGGAAAGAACCGAGAAATAACCCAGAATTTTTCCGTTGCATTTTGGCGGCTATCCTGTATATAATACTGTATATAATATACATATATATATATATATATATATATATATAATTTGAAAATATATAATATATAAAATATATCCTGCATAAAATACTGAAATAAAATGTCTGAAGTAAAAAAATATATGTAAAATGAAATAAAAAAATCTAAAAGTTAGAGGATTTTATGACAAATCAAACTAAGAGTCAAGCTGGGATATTAAACATTAATATTTCAGATTTCATACTTTTGGTATAAACAGATATTTCCTTTAATATCTTGTATGTTGCATAGAAGATATTAAATGTTATTACTATATATCTATATATTATGGTTCAATATGAAAATTTTCAATATCAATTTTTCTCCGTGATACTACCACCATTCAAGAGCTGAGTTGTCTGAGAGATGTTCATGGATATGTTAGATAAATGAGTGTTCCTCAAAGTATAGTAGAAGGAATAAGGAGAATGGTCATCCGTATTCTTAAATGTATAAAGAAACTCAGATAAGATGAAGCTGCACTCGATACGTTCTATCCATGAGCCAGAGTGAAAACTTCAGTCCGTAAAAGAGGTTTCTTGAAATACAGATCTCAATATTGAAATATGGTTCTTCTGGTTTGAAAAATCTGTGGTATTTCGGCATGTTTCATTTTTCTCAAAAATATTTTGAGAATCTTTTCAGGGAATTTATTAAACGAATCAACAATTTTTGAACGATTATGAGAGTTTTCGTGACTGAGGAACGATAGTTTATGAAGAGCGCATAATCACATGATGTCTCCAAATCAAATATAGCTCAGAACTTTCATGTTACATAAAGTTCCCGTGCCAAATATACTCAATTTAATGTCGTATTAAAACGTATAGCTTTGTTTCCGTCGAATGATTTTAGAATTTTTGTGTAAAATCGCATAATTATATATTGTCTACAAAATGATATGTGAAAAGTTGCAAACGTTTAAAGATACGTTAATTGAGTCATTTGAGTCCAGCAAAAAAAGTTGTGGCTTGGCATTCGAAAGTAGTACAATAAAAATAGTTGAATTCGGGTAATGTTCTCTGTTCTGTTCTTGAATTTGAAAATCAAAAAAGATTTCCCTATGAACAAAAACGTTCTTAAAACAAATTCTGAATATCGAATTTCTGCAGTTGCAATCGAAGAAGCATGTCTTTACTATACAGGTATTTTGTTGTTACGTGAGGGAACTTTTTCCTCGCCTTTAAAGTGTTGCAATCGTTTGAAAAAGGCGAAATTCACGACTTGCAAATTTTGTAGAAAGTAGGAAAACTTCTTTATACTGAAAAAATACGTACTTACATGTATTTGTTCCATTCAAACTGCAAAAATTTCAAATGCTGCATGTATAACTTTTATTTATAAAATGTGCAACATTAACTGAATTAGAGACGCATGCGTTTCAAATTTATTATATTTTTGAATGATCTTCTGGTAGAAGCCTTACTCAGGCTCATATTGTTTGCATAAATAATGTTATAAATCACCATTTTTACTCAGTACCTCGATGCGGTAATACGTAAATTTATTTTGCTGTACCGCACGAAGAAAAATGAAGAAATGCCTGCTTTGAAACTGTTTTGGCAGCTCAGAAAAACCTTCTTCAATGTTTTAAAAATTGGAATATTTGGCATTTTAAACGTCAATAAATGTTTACACAATATCTATATGTATTCAAAAAATTAAGTTCAACACGTGATTCCTTCAAAAATACTAATTAACCAATCACTGACAAGAACTGTCCGTATAACTGACGTCACACCAATCACAAAAGTTGCTGTTCTGCAAGTTTCTTCCGTTCATAAAAATTAAATTAAAAATAAATTTGAAGTAATGTCTCTTCATTTCGTGTAGAAATGAACTCAGTTTATTGAACCCTACAAAATGCAATTATTAGTTTCCCTATTAATGAAAAATGCAAATTCTCTATTTTTTAGCATACAGGTGAAATTTTATAAATTTTTCAATTCAAAAACCGAACACAAGACATTAACATTCTTTCTGCTTTCGGGTAGACCACGTCTATTTTATTGCTTGGCTCAAATAGTTTGATTAATCTCAACATTTTCGCTCTACTAACGTGTCATTATATTCTCCTCGTTTTACATATTAATATTTTGACATTTTATAGAGATGAGAAGTGCCTCTTATGTCTTGAAAAAATTATTATTTTTACAACGGATAATTCGATTTTTCATCGCATAATTTCGCATAATAGTCTGTTTTTTCAGCGCATAATTGAGACATTTTCAATGTCAGAAAATACTGTCCTTATTAATGACAACATTCAAAACCATTGTTTTAGAAATTTTATGAACATGATTAAACAGTATTGAAATTTATGAACCGCACGTTGTGTATTATTAGAATCTCGACTGTGAGATGCGCTGAGCTCCATGGAAATCAGCATGAATTGCGTCAATCAACGTGACGTGTATCATTTTCATTTGTCACAATTACAGCAATTAGATTCGTGTAATCAGCAGTACTCTGGTTGTCACGATTATTTTAAATAAGGATTTATGAATACTGCCGCAAGCTAAATGGACAATTGAGACTGGGAGTGCTAATAATGAGTTCATTAGTGATTTAATATTTTGACAATTTAGGTGACAATGTACCACTTTAACAAAATGTATATTACAAGGGTCAATATGCGTAACTGTGATAACGGTGTTAGTGAGATAAAGAGAAAATTCGAAATGAAGAGCAAATTAATTCCTATATTTTTTTCGGTGAAACATGAAAATTATATCTTCATTTGTAGAAAAAAATCGCTGCTAATTATCATTGCTTTAATTAACTATTTTGAAACAAACCAAGATGATCTTAGAAAACTAAAATGCGTAGGATCTTCAAAATAGAATTCCTCCTACATGAAAGCTTCTGTTGTTGCATTTTTCCGAAGAATGAAGGAAGGTACTATATTTTTCCTCAATATCGTTTTTTGACTTTCACTTTGACTCAGAGGATTAAAGGTTGTAGAATATGGATTGGGAGAGGCAAGGCATGGGTAAACGGAGAGGTCTGGATTTGGGAGAGGTTACAAATCAGAGACAAAGAATTTCGGAAGGAATCGCAAAAGTGAGATGTGATAATGATGAGCGAAACGTGAATTTTATTTATGTTTATTTAATTTTTATTTATATCTTATTTATTTCATTATTCCATTTATTTATTTTATAAAATATAAATTTAATTTAGAAATATGTGTAAAGCTTCTAAGTAGGTAATTGTAAAAATTTCCCTGGATCTTTTATATCAGATTCAAATTTCTTTTTTAGTTTGCATCAATATTGTTGCGAGAGGTAAACAAAATTTTTGATCTTATCACTCTTAACAGTATGACGGAGAATCTGAAATAGGTGACATACTACGAAATAAAATAGAAAATATTTCCTTACTTACATGTTTGCGAATTGAAGAATAGGACAATTAAATGAAAAAGGTATCAACAGAAGATTTTTTGTTTCTAGTAATGTTGTCAACTTCTACATTGAAAATTTGGTGAGATATTTTTTCATTTTAAGAGAAGTCTGACAGTGACTAATCTCATCTCACATTAAATTTCAAATGAAACGAATAATGGGGAATGAAAAATGCAAAAATTAATAATTAGTGTTAGTCTGAACTTTGGGCAGGTCTTTTCCTATTATTTTCTCGTTACTGAACGAGAAAATCGTTTCCTTTTTAAGCTCCATTATGCTGGTCGACATTTTTCGGCTGTCCGACCGGAAAAAAGCTCTGGCGGACGAATTTCCGGTTGAATCATGCATTGCTTCTTCTGGACTTTCGAGGAAATTTTACCCTCTTTCAGCAACCACCAATCTCATTGCGGCGCATCTCCAATACCTACAATTCCTGAAACGATTTGAGACTTTTTAAAAAGATTTCAGAAGCAATCTGATTTAAAAGAGAGTTTTTCAATATTACTCCTTCTCAAATAAAATACAGTTGAGGTGTAAAATATTTTCGCCGGATTAATTACTCCTGACATCTGGTGTACACTCTTAGCCAGTACGGTACACTTAAAATAGGCTCCAATTGTTAAGAATGCATAAAAATTAGTATATTTATTCTTTTCGACCATGGAAGAGTTCAAGGATAGGGTTCCCAAAAATTTTTGAAATTTTTTTCCTGAAAAAATGGGATTTTTTGTGTAAAATCCGGTATTTTCAAAATAATAGAGATAACTGACTTTTTTTGTTGTTGTACCGCACTGACTATCTCTCTGCAATCTCATGCGAACTGTGAAATCTAGAGCGATTTCTATAAAATTTCGTGCAATTCCATGAACTGCAATCTACATGCCCTTCCGTGGAATATCATGCAATCCCATGCAATTGTTTGCGATCCCATGAAATATCTTACAATCCCTTGTAATATCCTCTTGCGAAAAAATATTATAGGAAATTCAGTATAGGTATATAATGATTTTCCCATAATGAACTTCTTACAATTATTTCGGAATTCTAGAAAAATCATTATAGAAAATCATTATGAGGAAATCAGTATAGAAATGAATAATGTTGGAAAATTAAAAGTATTGATACAAAATGTACAGGAACTACAAACGAATGATTCATTGAACTGCTTAACGTACGATTTCGAATTATTTCAAGGGATTTCACCGGATTCCATAAAATTCAAGGAATTCCACAGAATTCTAAAAGAGTTGAAAGATTTTAAGTATATCAATGGATTTGAACGAATTCCAAGGAATTCAAGAGAATTTCAAGAGATTTCAAAATTTTCAAGGGATTCCAAAGAATTTTCTAAGACTTCAAAGATTTTAAGGGATTTCTTGAGAACTTTGGAAAATAAATCAAAATTAATTGAATAAAATGGAATTATTGAGTTTCCAAGGATTTTATGAAATTTCTAAGATTTCTAAAGATTTGGGCGGTTTTTCACAGGAATTTGACAAATAAATTTACTTCACATAATTAATTCGTACATATTTTCATGGATTTTTACGATTTTTAAAGATTTCAATGGATTTGAAAGGAATTCAACGAGTTTCTAGAGACCTTTAGGCTCAACATTAAATTTCATTACAAAGGATTTTAGAATTTTTTGAATATATTAGGAAGTTAAACAATTTTCAAAGGGCTTTGAAGATTTTAATTCATTTTGAAATATTTCAAAGAATTTCAAGACATTTAAATTTTTCAAGGTCTTTTGAAAGATTTCGTAGGATTTAACCAATTTTTTAGAAATATAAAGGAATTTGAAAGGTTTCAAAGGATTTTAAAGATTTTGAATTATTTTCAAAGGTTTCAGACAATTTGAAGGCATTGAACAAATTTCAAGGTTTTTTAACGATTTTTACTTATTCTGATGACTTTCTACGATTTGAAAAAATTTTAAGGAATCTCAAGGGACTTCAACTAATTTCTATTAAACATTAGAGAATATATTAAATTTTATTTCGTAGGGTTTCACCAATTTTAAGAAATATGAAGGAATTTAAAAAGTTTTAAAGGATTTCTAAGACTTAGAATTATTTCAAAAGTTTTCAAACAATTTGAAGACATTAAATAAATTTCAAGGTTTTTTAACTGTTTTTACTTATATTTTTACGATTTTCAAAGACTTTGAGAGATTTTGAGAGATTTCAACTAATTTCTAGAGAACTTTAGAAAATGAATTGAATTTTATTTCATAGAATTTCTACGGATTTCAACTATATAAAGGGATAAAGGAAATAAAAAAAATGTCGAAGGATTTAAAAGCTTTTAAGTCATTTTAAAAGATTTTCAGAGAACTTCAGAAAATAAATTAAATTCAATTAGATTGAGAGGAATTTCACGCGATTCCCAATATTTCATATGATTCTGAGATAAATCAAGGTATTTCACAAGACTTATAGGATATAATCAAATCTCCAAGGATTTCAAGGGATTTCAAATGATTTCCACTTATTTTAATGAATTTTTACGATTTCCAAAGATTTCAAGTGATTTTAAGATTTCAAAGGATATTTGAAGATTTTGAAAATTTCAAGGGATTTCAAAGAATTTTGTAGGATTTCAAATACTTCAAGGGATTTCTAGAGATCTTTGGAAAATGAATTAAATTAAATCGAATTTCATGGGACTCCTAGCGATTCCAACGATTTAAAGATATTTGAAAGTACTTCTAGGAATTTCACAAAATTTAAACGATTTTTTGAATATCCAAGGTTGTGAAAGACTTAAAATTTTTTAAGAAATTTCTAGAGATTTCTAGGATTTCTTCTAGGAATTTCACAAGATTTAAACAAATTTTTGTGTATCCAAGGCTGTGAAAGATTTCAAAAATTTTTTTAAATTTTTAGAGATTTGAACGGTTTCTTAAAACACTTTAATGAATAAGTTTAGTTTAATTTATATTTAAGGGATTTCACTTGATTACTACTTATTTTCATGGATTTATATGCTTTCCAAAGATTTCGAGTGATTTTAAGGAATTTAAACCAATTTTTGGAGAACTTTAGAGATTAAATTAAACTTTATTTCAAAGGATTTCTAAGGATTTCCACCATTTCAAGGGATATGAAGAAATTTAAAAAAATTGAAGGCATTTTGAGTTTTTTTTGAGTTATTTCGGAAAATTCCAAGAAACTTTCAAAGAGTTTCATAGGATTTCCAAATATTTAAAGAAATTTCAATTTTTCATTTTCACTTAATTTTAAATGATTTCTACAGATTTTAACAGATTTCAATGATTCTAATAGATTTAATATTTTCAACGGTATCAAGGGGTTTCAAGAGATTACAAAGAATTTTTATGGATTTCAATGAAATTTCAAGCGACTTGAAAGGTATCAAAGGAATTCACAGATTTTTCCTGTGTAAAGGTTATTTGTGCAGAATCGCTATTTTTGCGTATATCAATTCCATATGAGATTATGAGTGGTCTCAAATGGTTGTAAAATAAATTGTTCCTATCTAGTTTACCTACTTTTTACATTAATTCCTTTAACATTATTCTTGTTCTAATGCTGATTATCCTACAATCGTTTCCTAAACGATAATTTTCTATAATGAATTTCCTATAATCCATGGAATCTTCTGCAACCCATGCAATACTTTTCAGTCACATATATGCAATCATTTGCAATCCCATGCAATCTTGCAATCTTACAATCTAGTGTAGAGATATTTTTCCTTGCAAATCATTTTCCACTGAGAGACAAAAGGGGAATAATTTTCCCTTTGACATCGTTTTACGCAAACGACACGGCACTATTGATTCCCCATTTCAATATTGTGGTCTCCGATGTGTTCTATGCATGTTCTGATGGTAGGTCTTTGTTGGTTGAGATGAATGAGCACTATTTTCCGAAGCAGCAGACTTATCAGAAATCTTTTATCGTTCCTGCGATGTACTCGTACATGCACGATGATGCTTTGGCTTTTACTCAAAACATAAGGTCGGCAAACTTTTGCCATTTATCTACAACTCGCCGAAGGTTCTTCAAATACATAAATTGATTTTCATCGACGCAGGGGTGGAATAAACCAATAAAGCCTGTATTTCAGTTTTTAAAATATTGAACGAGCTTGATCCGAAACTCGGCATATTTTATAATTTTAAACAAAAGCTTACTCTCTAACACACTCTTGCACAGTGCCGCCCAGGACCATTAGGACACCCACAAAATTAGCGATTAAAATCATGCACTCACTTCCCGCATAATATCTTTCAAGCAAAATGGATCAACATTATTTATGAAAAAGCATTAGAGAGTTTATCAAATTCCGCGTCAAATCAGCCCTACTTGAAGCATTTTCGATGAATAGAAATAAAATGGAGGAGAAGAGTATGAGGACATAAAATGAACGATTAAAAACATGCAAGCGCTTCTCGCATGATATGTTCGGAACAAAATGATATAATATTATTTATAAGAAAAGCATTGAACCGATTATTAAACTCCGCGTAGAATTAGCCGTACTTGAGGCATTTTTCATGAATATAAATTGGAGAACAGTATGAGGACATAAAACTAGCGATTAGAAACATGCATTTGCGTCTCGCATGATAAGTCCAGAGCAAAATGAGAAAATATAATTTATAAGGAGGCATTCAAAAGGTTCTAAAATTCCGCATTAAATGAGCCCTACTCAAATTATTTTTGATAAGCATAGACAAGAAGAAGGAACACAGTATGAGGAAATAAAACTATCGACTAAAAACATGCAAACATGCACTCACTTTGCTCGTTCATGCGATTTTTGTCTTGCGCAGGCCCTTGCATTTGTTATGATAATTCGAGAACCAGTTAACATTTTTACATTTTTTTGAACTCATTTTTAAGAAAAGATTTCAAGGTCGCTTATGCGTGACTTTCAATAATTCACTATGATTTTCCTAGATTTTGCCAGAAGTTGAATTTGAATCGAGAAAATTGGCAAAAATCAGAAATTAGATTGATCTTTCTTACTCACTAATTCAGTCCCTATTCATGGAAAATACTTCAGACAAGGCTTATTTGGCGCGAAATTTAATAAGTTTCGTAACGCTTTTCTATCACTTATTTAATGTCATCTTTTTCCAAACATATCATTCGAGAAGTCAGTACACGTTATCGATCATGTCCTCATACTCCTGGACGGTACTGTATAACTTCAGTTGAATTCAACTGCATTCAATGAAATCAATTTGCCTTGATTTCAGTTTAATTAAAACTAAATTCGAAGTGAATTTACTATAAATTTAGTTCTGATTAAAATTTTAATGACTGTAATCGAATTTCAATTTATCAGAATTTATTTGTATCGAGCTGATAATTACCAGAATTCAGTAGAATTCAATTTGAGCTGAGCAAAATTTATTCGATCTAAGCTGGATTCTCTAGAATTACCCTGATATCAGCTGAATTTAATGAAATTGGCTGAGTTTCATTGGATGTAATTTGAATTTACTAGAATTTTTGAATTGGACTTGAATGCATTGTAATAGACTGAATTTGAATGGAAATTCACCGGAACTGACTTCAAACTTAGTTGAATAAACTGTAACATATAATTTGATGAAACTTTATTTGATTTTAATTTTGGACGAATTCACTTAAAATTAACTTAAAATTAAATTAATTTGATTAAATTTTGATTTGATATAATTCGATTCTTTACTCGCATGTTTTATGAATGAACTAGACGTAACTTTTAATTGAGCAGATTTTTTATTGAACAGATAAGGTTAAATTTCAATTTTATTGAGTTAACTTGAATAGTAGGGCGTAACGTAAAATAAACAATTCACAAAATGAAGAATCCTTCCGTCCTATTCTTTTCCTTTTTGCATGAAAATTAACTGTCCAAATTTGTTTCCGATGAAAAGGAAAACTTTGAAAATTTTTATGAAAACTGTCCGCAAAACCCGAAAAAACACATGTTTTTATTGATTTACTTCAAAACTATTGGTTGTATAAAAAAGTAGCAAAACAAAAGCTGTAGATTTCCATGAGACTGACTTGAAACCACTGTTTCAGGTAAATAAATACAGGTATACGATAATTTTTTTTTCCGTTAGATTAGTATGTGTAATATGAAATATGAATTTGGGTCTGTGTTATTGACACATATGGTAACGTGGCATATCGGGTCTATGTTTTTGGATAAGGTAGTATATTTGGGATAATATGCGGCAACAAAAAATGCAGTGATATGTCACAAGGTATTCCATATGAGGCTATATCGCACATAGGGCAATATGCCACATGAGATAATCTACCACTTCGGGTAATATGGCACACCGGGTCTATATTTTTCGTTAGGGTAGTATATCTGAGGTAATCTAGCGTAACAAAAAATGCGGTATTATGACAAAAGGTAATATTGCATATGAGTCAATATCGCACAAAAGGCTATATGTCACATGAGATAATCTGGCACATGGGGTAATATGGCATATCGGATCTATGTTAATCGTATGGGTAGTATATTTGAGGCAATATATCGCAACAGAAAATGCGGTAATATGACAAGAGGTAGTATGGCATTTGAGGCAATATCGCACATAGGGCAATATGTCACATGAGATAATCTGACACATGTGATAATGTGGCACATCATGTCTATGTTTTTGGTTATGGTAGTATATTTAGATTAATATTGAATACAGGGTAATATGGCACACAGTTCATTGTGGCACATAGGGTAATGTGACGTACGGAATAATGTGGGACATAGGGTAACATGATGACATGGGGGCATATATGATCTTTTTTTCTGGTGAGGATAGTATATATTGTACAATATTTTGCTATTTTTTCTAAAAAACATCCATGATTCCTGAAACAGCGGTGGCTATAATATATATAGAATTGGTTCAATAAAAACCACAGGTTTCCCCTGGGAGCGACTGCCATCCAGAAAAAAGACACTGGTTCTCAGTAGAAACGCGGTGAATTACACGTATGGCCACGTATCACGACTGTGAGCAACAACCTCCAAAATAGCTATATTATTGCTCATAGATTTTTTTACTGGATGCTAGTAAATACTTAAAAATAATTCTAATTGTTGAAAAACCTATAAAGGGGTCCACTTTGAGAGAAATTTTATTTTTCCGTGAAACGGGGAACCCCCCATGTACAGCTTATCGCGAATTACAGTTTTTATCTTTAGAAAGGCTTTCCACTTGGGAAAGGGCCCCCTCCAAAAGTATTTTTATTTTTTCAGTAAAGGGGGAACCCCTGATGTACAGTTTATTATTTTGTGTGCTTTTTACCTTCTCTTTTGTGATACATGCTAATATTTTCCTTGAATTCTTCTCATACATTCAATTCGTGGGTTGCTGTATTCATCTTTGGAAAGCGTTTGTAATTAGATAGGGGTCCCCCGTGAGAGTCTTTCTATTTTTCCTGAAAAGGGGGACCTCCCGATGTACGGTTTACTATTTTGTATTGTTTCACCTTCTCTCTTAAGATACATGTTAAGATTTTCTTTAACTTCTTCTCATACATTCTTCTCGCGGATTACTGTATTCATCTTTGAAAAGGGGTTACAATTGGGCAGAGGCCCCCTT
Organism: Melikaiella ostensackeni; assembly: GCA_032362435.1. Taxonomy (NCBI): domain Eukaryota; kingdom Metazoa; phylum Arthropoda; class Insecta; order Hymenoptera; family Cynipidae; genus Melikaiella; species Melikaiella ostensackeni. The sequence continues at coordinate 56,232,962 of JAUMHM010000031.1, forward strand.
TAATAGTTCATTTATTTTTTCTGGAAAGGGAGAGCCTCTCATGTAGGGTTTTTTACTTTGTTTGGTTTGAACTTTTCATTTATGATATACGAGTACGTTTATATTTTCTTTGACTTCCTCTCATACATTCTGCTCGTGGATTACTGTTTTCATCTTTGGACAGGGTTTTCAATTAGTTTGTTAACCCAAAATTTCACAAAGATATAGAATAAATAAGGAAAGAATAAATTAGGTTTTTTCTCATAAATACTTTAAAAAATCAGATTTTTGAATTTTTCTGTCAGTCCCTCGTTGAAAATCTTTAACAAATAAATACCAATTGCCTACGTCATTGTATTTTTTCTATGTATTGCTGTATTTTGCTGTATTCCATGGTAGTTCTACTATTTTTCAAGAAAATATACAAAAATGTACAATATTTGCTCACAACAAAGTGATAAAAAGTAAAAAATTCGTCTGAATAATAGACAAAAGTGCTACCTTCCTGTAATTTCTGTTGTGATTTATTACATTAAATTGTGGTTCCCTGCAGAAATGTTTGCGAAATTCTGAAATTCTTTGGGAACGTTTTTCCACTAGGTATTAAAAGGAAAATTTTAATTTGTTTGAAAATTCATGTCGAGAGATTTTAAATAAGCAATTAGAAACTAACAAATTAGGGTTGTTAAGGGTCGAAGACTAATTTGACAAAAATTATATTTCATAGAGATCTGCAGCTTTTTTAAAACACTCTTTCAGTGAAGCCAATAATTTTGAAGTAAATTAAGAAAAACACGTTTTTTCGAGTTTTCCGGGCATTTTCAGCAAAATTGATGACTATTCCAGATTTTTTAAAAAAATTTTTGACAAAAGTCCCAGGTAAAAAGAATTTGAATTTTCACAATTTTCTTAAATGTTACGTTCCAGAGTGACCCCGCCCATATTATACAGAAATATTCCTCAAAATATCCTTCATAATATATATTTTTCTTTGCAGCAATATGGTGCACTGCCCACAGCGGTCAAACCCAGGAATTTAGTGTTAATAATCCTCTGCTGGCTCTATTTCTGGACGGATTTTTAAGTTTTTTTTTAGAAATGCTCAGTTCAAAATTCGTAAGTTTCTTGAATTCTTCGATTTTTCAAGTTAATTTTGTGTGCAACAATATATAAACAAATATATTGATAAAATGAGAAATATTTAGAATATGACCTTTATCTAAAAAAAATTGTCTCAATGAACTTGATGTCAATCATAACTGATGCAAATATTCTTAAGGAACATTTGTAGTTATTCGAGTTTATGCTTAAGTTCATTCTTATGAACACATTATTTAAGCAAATTCTTTAGTATTTCAGTTTGTTGTAGGAAAAAAATTATTAAATAACTCATCATGTCTCATGGGCAGAGCAAGTATCGTAGTAGAAAAGTTATTGGGATGGAAAAATTTCATTAATAGGAGATTTTGCATAAAAAATAATTGAAAGTTTTGAATGTTCGAACAACTTTTGTTTGAATAATTTATTTGAAAATGTGAGTCACGAAAAAACTAGTAGCACTATTCGATTCTATGGGACAAATTGCATAGAGTCCATGTGTTACACAATTTTTTTCTCAACCCTATTTGTTTTGTAGTCTAATTAAATGCGTGAGTGGACGTCATACGATGTAATTGTTTATTTATATTACATAACCAACAGGGTTGAAAATTTTTCAAACAAATTTTATGAGAAATCGAAAATTGTACTCTTTTTAATAAAAAAAGTATATTCGTAAGTTCTAATTATTAGCAAGCTTATCTGAGTACTTTTCTTTTAGGTGTAAAATGATATATTGCTAATTTTTTCACTATAGAGTAATGCCAAGATGAATGCTCATTAGGACATTTTTTATTTACTTTTCATATTAAAGTTATTTATTCAACACAAATATACATGTTTAAGTAATAAGAATAATCTCTCACTAGATTAAAATAAAATTTTATCCATCAAGAAATAGGGTGGGTAGAGGATTATTATGAACACTAAATTCCTATTTTTGGTCTCGCAGCGCAGTGTTGCATGCGCGATTTCTTATTTGTTTTTATATTGTTGCACCACTTGAAGTTTTCTTCAAATATGTGTTACAAAGGACATTCTAAGAAATATTTCTATGAAAATGAGTTCGGTCACTCTAAAACATAGCCTCACAAACAAACTTTGAAAAATTCAAATTTTTTTTATCTGCAATTTTTGTCAAAAATTTTTTAAATTTTTTTTCTAAAATAGACTCATTAGTATCTACAACATATTTTTTCATCATTAAGAAGGTTTAGCTGTTTTTAAGAAAAAATACTTTATGAATTTTCTTTCCCTCTTCATAACTCCCACAAAAATACGTTTCCAGGGTTATCATCGAGAGAAATTTTACTTTACATGGATACGAACCTACGATAGGAATCTCAATATAATACGTGCGAGGACAGATTTTATATGCCTATTCGGCTAGGATACGAGTATTTAGTTAGTCTCTCATTTAAATTTAAATATCTTTGAATTTAGCTTAGTTAAATGTAAACCTTTTTGTTGACAATTTTTCTGGTGAAGCTTTCTATACAGTGCTAATGAAATATTTGATTAACAACATGATGACGGGGATTTATATTAAAACCAAAATTCAGTTAGTACTTTTATTGAAAAAGCTGAATTTTATTGATGAAAAGAATACAGATCGTATTTACGCACATGCGTAACATGCAGACATAATTATGATTTGCCAGGATTTAGTGGTGGGATGGTTATCTGTCAAATGTCGATAAAAGCATGAACATTCACATATCAATTAATACTGCTCCATTTTGTGGAAGTTTATTTCAATATCTCCCGTAGATCGCTTTTGAATGGAAGCTGTGGTTTGGGGAACTTGGAATGAACCAGAAAAAAGTACTTATGAAAGTTGAATTAAAATTGCTTCACAACGAATAATAATATTTTAATTTTCATACCGGATACATAAATTTTAGTTTTCATCATTAAATCTGAAAGTAAAGTATTTGCATTTCAATATAATGCATCACTGTCGAAAAAAGAATAAAATTTCACTGTGATTCACACAGTGACCAGATGTTGGTAGAAATGTTGAGGACATTGCTGTTATAGCAGACACTAGTGAGGCTATTTCAGATTTTTTTTTTCAAGTTCTTGACAAAAATCATAAGTAAAAAAGATTTTTAATTTTTCACAATTTTTTAAATGATATGTTTTAGAGCGACCACACCCATAGTTTTGCAGAAATATTTCTCAGAATATCCTTTAAAACATATATTTTTGTTTGGAGCATGACGGCGCACTGCTCTCGGTCCATAGCGTTCAAACTCAGGAATTTAGCGTTCATAATCCTCTACCGGTCCTATTTCTAGACGGATTTTAAGGTTCGAACCAAGAAAAAGTACTTATGAAAGTTTAATTAAGATTGCTTCATACCGCAAGAAAATATTTGAATTTTCATACTGGAAACATAAATTTAAGTTTTCATCATTAAATTTGAAAGTAACGTATTTGCATTTCATAATAATGCATCACTGCCGAAAAAGGGATAAAATTTCACTGCGGTTCAGACAGTGACTAGATGTTGGTAGAAATGTTAGGGACGAGGTGAATGGGAGGCAGTAAAGTCTCATTTCCGTGTAAATTCCATCGAGTTTTATTGCGCGGGCTGCAGCCGAAATCTCGTTTGGTTAAGCATATTTTTATGTGTACGTGGTGCGACGTAGCTTCATTTGCCCTGAAAAATATATGCGCTCATACACATGCCAATATTTACTGTGAAATTTCACTGGTTTAATTCTCATTCAATTAGTTTATTAGTTTTTTATTAAGAACTTCATTTATGTTGAAAATATACAAATGAAATCCATCATTATTCTATTCAAATCATTAAGATCTCCCATCTGAAAAGTATATTTTTCATTGCGGGACCCTAATAATCATTTCGTAAAATAAGATCAAATTGTGAATAACTTTATTTCTGAGCTTGCAGATAAAATATAGGTGAAAGATTATGTATAATATAAAATCATGTATGAATGCCAATCGCAATAATCGTAATAAAGACGATCTCCTTCTGCCCATATCGCTCCTCTGTTATTTCAGATTCCTCCTTCCCAAATTCAGATTTCGGACGCGCGCCCAAATCGATTACGTCCTCGATTCATTTTTACGACATTGAGTTTCGACGCTCAATTGACAATGCGATCGTGTACTATATAACTGTAAATTTAAGCCCAAGTTTGTTTTGTCAATTTAGGTGTTTTATGGCGCGTACTTTTTTCATCGAACTTTTCCGTCGTAAATTTGTATGAAGACAGAGCTCAAAAAATATATCGCAAAATATATTTCTCTAGATATTCATGAACTTTAGATAATTTAAGTGCATTAAAATATTTTTTATTATTATTTAAACGACGTAAACGCCATTCGAGGGAATTAGATAAGGATACTCCTTGGCTTACGAGCCTATAAATTCCCTTCCCAACCATCAAATCGTGGAAAGATTCCCAACGCTCGTTAACCTTCGTCCTAAAGCCATTGAAACCAACGAGAAATTACCGCTTTTTGCTTCAAGAAACAAACACCCACACTATGATGCTCCCCTATAGAGAAACTCCACATCGAAAATAGAATTGGAGTGCCAATCAATCACAGCCAGGTGGATAATAACTAGAAATATTCGTCTCGTCTGCATTTCATCCCTACTTTCAATTCAAAAAAATGGTTCAAGTATATTGCACTATGTTCTGCAAATAAAAGGGTTCAATCCATTTGTATTGATTTTTATCTGCATTCTGTCAATACATTGTTAGCTTAGCCACTTCAATTAGTGAAATACACACTGTCGAAGTAGCTTGTCAATTTTATTAATGCTTGTAACACAATATTCAACACCTTGATACACATCAGTTAAAGGAAACCTTAGGAAGACTTAAACACTTCAAAATTTTCGTCCCTGCTACATTAATATGCTGTAGTAACTAAACTTGAATTTTCTAATTCTCGCCTTGACGAACCTTGACACACCATTACTATCTTGTCTTAAATACCTAGGGTTCCTGTTAACCATGGCTAGGGATAAGTAAGCAAGTAAACAATGAGTAACCATTGGATTTTCCATTGAGTGACGTCAACCTTTCGTATTTCCCAACACTTATAGCTTATTTTCTTTTCTCAGCATAGTATTGAAATAAAATTCAACTAAATTTTAAGACTCAGATAACCTGATCAATTATTCGTGTTTCCGGTTTTTCAAATCACTAAAAATAGGGCGCTTCTGCTCGCCTTATGATTTGCTCTGCTCTGCTCCTCAATGTCTCTAGGGACTAGAGGCACAATTAAGTGGTATTCAACCCAACTCTTCGTATTATTTCCCGTAGCATTATACTCTAACCGATCCTTTTCAGGAAACACATACGAACCTATTTGTTTTTTGTCGCTCGGAAAGCGAGTTGTAACTATCGACTTAAGGCCTCTTCCCAGAAGACCTTCGGAGCTAGTGCAAGCAAGCAACCCGGACACTGGTGGACAAAAAACATCCTAAGGCCCTCCCTGGGATCTTCTGAGCTTATTCCGATGCCGCCGTATTGGAAAAGACCACGTATGGCGAAAAACACCAAGCAGCGTCGATGACGAGCGGACAATAACACCCACCCGGCGGTTCTCGTCTCATCCACTCTAGCTGATCCGATCCCAACATCGGGATCAAAAACACGTGTGACGCGTCAACCACCACCACCGCCATCTAGCGATCACCCTCGCAACCTTCTACGCCTGCGACAACGTACAAATACCAGGTTCTCGAAAGAGAGGTGGACGATTGCCTTCACCCAGGAGGAACACTAACCACGCCTGACCTACCCAGGAAATTTCGAAGGCTGTGGACCCATGTACCGGGACCCAGAAGAACGAAACTTCATCATTCGGAAGTTACTGGACGAGATGGCCACACCCCTGCCTTTAGAGTGACCAACTCGTCTCCTTCGCAATCGCCACCTTCTTCCTCTATTTCTTTCTCCCCCTCTCGCTCGCACTCACACTCGCTCTTTATTTTATTTTCCCCTATTAACTTCCTTTTCCCTGAATAACTTTCTTTCCCCTAAATAAATTCCTTTCTCTCCAGTAACTTTCTTTTACCCTTGTAGCTTCCTCTTCCCTGTGTAACTTCCTTTGTCCCTAGGAACTTCCTTTTCTTAATCACTCTCTTTTCCCTAGTCACTCACTTTTTCCTAGTAACTTCCTTCACCCTAGTACTTTCTTTTTTCCCAGACCGGTGTCATCTTCTATTACCTAGTTCCATGGCAACTCCTTTTCCTAGACCTCCTAGTTACTTCCTTTCCCCTAGGTGCTATATACTCCTACCTTCCGCTATTATCCATTCTCCACCATGGACGACCTGGAGGCCTGAAAATGCTTAATGGAGCAACGCAACATCACCTGGACCTACCGAACGGCCCCGACGAATCAGAAAAAGTGAGGAGTAACCGTTCCTCTTAACTTTAACCTACCCACCTACACCATTCCCCCCCTCCCGCTCAATTACGGAATTCCACATCCTCACTTCTGAGGTCCAAATAATGAGACCACCCAGTCCCTCTTCCCCCCAAAAAAGAAAGTAACTTCCCCAATCCCACCAACCCCTTGAATTACTTTTCTCTCCCAACGATACCCCTTGGGGTTGTATCAACCTCTTCAATGTTTTTGCGAATGACTGCTGTCAGTCATTCTTAACAATGTGTCTATACTGTCAATTGTGTCCGGGGAATACATGTTCCCATTTCCTGAGTTTGTCTTGTCAGTCACACTCGCCCTGTTGTACGCGAGTGGACTAATTGTTCCAGGCGAAAGAATTCATTCCGACCGGACATTTAATTACTTTTTACCGGAAAACAGCAGACGCTGAGGAAGAGAGAGATATTTTTGGTGGACGCCTATGGTATGCAATCGATATCGCACATCCGGCGGAATTGTGTCAGGAACCTGGACCAACCTATAGTAGAAGATTCGATTTTGGCTGATCCAACGACAGTGAGAAGTCACAACAGACAACGTTGAGCCCTAATGAACTCGCTTGACGTGCAGTTTGCCAGAGGCACTTTAATCAAAGAGAAACGACCAATTACAATCACCATTTCAAATGATCTTCCGCATCCCTTGAAACTAGCGTGTTACGCTTCAGTCGCGTATGTAACTTATGACAAAATCATGAACTTTGGAGTTTCTTGTGCACACAAAGCAAAGAGAAATTTGAGATCGTGAGTGAAATATCTTATGAGTATATACAAAACAGTGAAAAAAGAATTGTTCATCTCTCTGTATTACAAACAGGTCTCGTCGCTGCTGTGTCAATCACTGGATGACATGAATTGAGAAATTATTCTTGATAATACTTCTTCCTTACTCACAATGACGTACGTATGCCACTTGATACCTGTCATACATTACTTGAAATGATTAATAGTAAATAATTATCACCCGTATGTCTGACTGAAAATAACTTATTCTGCTTGACATCCTTTACCTGTGTCTTAAAACATCTTACACTAGTTGGAATTCTTTATGTCTGCATTGAAACGACTTACACTACTTGATGCCATTTATTTCTGTCTTAAAACGGAGTTTACTACTTGAAACTTTATATACTTGACTGAAAATTATTTATACTATTTAATTAATACCCTCATTTCTGACTAAAAATACCTTTTACTACTTAACATCCCCTATGTCTTACTTCAAGTGACGCATACTATTCGACACTCGATATACTTGACTTAAAATGACATATGCCATTCTATTAATACCCATATGTCTGACTAAAAATAACTTATACCTCTTGAGATCCTTTATGCCTAACTTGAAATAACTGGCACTATTTAGAATCCTCTATCTCTGGCCTAAAACAACTCATACTACTTGATATCATTTATTTATGCCTCAAAATTGCATATACTACTCGAAATCCTTTATTTCTGACTCCAAATGACGTTTACTACTTGGAACACGATATACTTGATCTAAAATGATTTATACTACTTAATTATTATCATTACGTCTGAATCAACATTACACATACTGCTTAACGCTCGTGATGTCTGTCAGAAAAGAACTTATACTACTCGACCGCCCTTTTTTCTAACTGACATTGATATATAGAATTTAACTTCCCGCATGACTGACTTGAGATGATTTATACTACTTGCTATCCCTTATTGATTCATAAAAATTAAAATGAACCGAAAATTTGAAATATTATATAACTTTTATTAGAAATCTCTGATCTATATAGTTTTAAAAATTTTTCAACGTATTGTCATATGTTCAAAATTGTATGTATCTTTGAGTCAATTCTGTGCCCCTTGGAGATTTTAGAAAACCAGTTTCAGATTTCTAGAATAAAGTTTGAGAATAATATGAGAATTTCAGTCTGAAATGAGTCTAAAACATTTGACAATATGGGTTACTTTCAATTTTATTCATAATTGAACAAAACCAGTTGCACAAAATATACCCTTATAAAATTGATGATATTTAAAGCTATTAACTTTTCAAAAATTAATTTTATGTTGCTGAAAATTAGTGTTAAATAAAGGGGCATCGCCCTACTTCTATGCGATACTGTAAATAATTTAATATCTACTAAAGGTAAAAATGGAATATTATTTGGAGAATGATTCTCTTTGATATTTCTTCATTATTTTTTCATAAATAAAGAGCTGAAGAAAAGTTTGGAATTTCAGAAAGAACAGCAAATATCTAGCATCATTCTAAGACAAGGTAGGTATCTCTTCATATTATAGAAAGATCTCGCCGCCGCCACCGCCGTCGCTGCCTTCGCCGCCCCCGCTGTTTTATGAATTTTTAGTAGGCCCTCCAGAGCCTCCCATGAGAGCCTCCAGAGCCTTCCACGAGGGCTCCAAGAGCCTCCCGCGTGGGCCTCCAGTGCCTTTCACGAGAGCCTCAGGAGCCTACCGCGAGAGCCTCCAGAGCCACCGAGGAGGATAGGGTCCCCTTTCCATTCACCTTTTTACCATTCGTTTCTCTCCAATGATAGATGCTGTAATGTGATTCGTCGTAAATTTTGTAAAATGAATATACCTTAATAGACCTTTATTTTGCTCATGGTCAATTATGTATTGCTTCATCTAGATGTAAACATTCTAATTGTTTATGTATTAAAAATAATATAAAAGATTCTGAAAACGTTACGAATATTGTTTGGAAAGAAATCTTCGATAATTTAAAAAAACTATATCATCTATTACTGTTCTGTTAATAAATCAGGTTCATTATGTTGTGGTTCATTTGAGAGAAAAATTTTTGATTCTCTCTTCATGATTGGACAAAAATACACTAATTCCAATATTAAATTAGATTTTAATGTGGTAATGATATTTAAATAAAATTTTATATTGATTATACAATTTACTGATTATTACTAGTTAATTCATTGAATAAATAAATTATTATTTCATATTAGATGAGGTGTAATAGATTAATTGGCAGTAAACTTTTCTGTTCATGCGAAAATGATTAATTGATTAGTTCACTGTACCTCCCAGTGGTGCACCTTGAAAAAAAAAAATTATTCAAGTGAAATAATTATTTGTTTACTTCTTATAATTCAATCAATGAGGCTAAGAATCAATCTTAATTCGAAAAAACTATAACATTAACATGTTTATAAAACAAATAATATAACCAAAACGTGGCGGTTGATGCGAGCAAATCGCGAGCAAAGGATGTCGACCCCAAGTGAACATTAATAGATTGTTTAGGCAAATACTTTATTACCTTGTATTAATTATTACATCATTAACATACAATTTATTACTCAACATAATATTCGGTAACATTTTTCAAATGTAACACGCAACTTACAATTATTCACTTACTACATATAATTTACTATGATAATATCCTACCCTATTCTGTTGCTGTAAGGTTTATTATTAAGTAATAACAATGTGTGAAATTGCACCAACCCTCCCATATTCATTCGTTATAATTTATATAGGACGAGGTATTGAAATGAACTACTTTATATTTATTCTTACTGAATCAGTTCCACCGGAACATTCAAGGTCATCAATACCTAACATACCTGGACCAGTCCGTTCTTATAGTGATGGAGATATTGCTTACTACTAACGATATTTTAATGGTGCATATGCGGAGGTGAATTCGAAATTTATTCGTCCACGCGAAGTTGTAAGGAACGGTTTTGTCATTGGATTAAATGTAGATGATATACTTGTTCCAATATCTCATAGAAATCGTTATATAATTGTATTAGGAGACTCGCAGAAAATTCCACTGCCAGAAGAAAATACTTATATTTTTCCTTACTTCTGCCCCGTCAATCCTAATCCTGACTTTTCTAATCATTCACCGTCGTCACGAATAATTGCTATAATGTTCAACCATCTTAGACAAGCTCCTCGTTATGATACTGTAAATGTTGCTTTTTACCAAGAACATATCAATGATCGATGAATAGACGTGGGTCGAAATTCGGAATTTACTCGTCAACACATATTTGTAGATTACGGTTTTATCATTGGACTTAATATAGGTGGTATACTTCTTCCAATATATGGTATTGATCGTAAATAGATTGTAAAGCGTGGCGATTGGAATTATCTACTGCCCCCAGAATATGCTGGATTTTAGCCGTATCATTAACCGATTGATGAACATCTTAATCCTTACCATCCTTGATCCTCACCTCAGTCAATAACTATGCGAGTAAGAGAGTGCGACTAACTCATGTCAAGATAATTTGACAGTTGCATTAAAAAGTCAATGTGTATTATTGAACTAAAGAAATATATGGGTTTGATGCTCTAAAGAGCCTAATCACTTTATCTTACTTATAGCATTACTAAAAGTATATGCGCGATTTAAATTTATGCCTTACTAATTAGACTTAAAGGACTCGCACTAATTACATAGGAAACGGCTTTTCGTCGGATTATCCTACCTCGGGATATTTGGAAGTTTTTGACGCTCCGATTCAAGTTGCACTTACAAAAAAAAACCAGAAATAAAGAATTGAACTAGTGCAGGAACCTTTGATTGAAGTTTGAAAAAATTACACAGGCTGAAATTGGAACATTATTTCGACCCAGAGGCGTCATTATTCTTATTATTATTCTTAGGTATTCTTCTTAGTTTCAATATAATTTTTCTGTATATATGCTGTATGCGTATCGCGCAGTGTATCCTTTTAGATTGCGGGAAAACTCGTATCTTTGCGTTTTTATCCACAAATGAGCTAAATCTGAAATGAGGATTCTCATGTCGAAATGAGGATTCTCATGTCGAAATGAGGTGTTTTTACAATTCCTGTGATTTTTTCGTGCATCGTCCTATCACCTTCAAGTTTTTTTATGATATAGTAAATTCTAGTAAACATATACATCTTCCTCCAATCTGTAATTCGCTATCCTATTGGAATTTGGTCATCCATATCTTCATCTTCATTATTCGAATTCACGTCCATCTTGAAAAAACAAGTGTTAATAACTAAGTGAGTTGTATCCACTCACTTTTCATGTCTCAGAATATCTAAACATCCGATTGACACAAAACTGCTTAAGCTAATCCTAAAATAGCGCGTGCAACTGCTGACAGCTGACTGCCTATGGAACCGTAAGGGGAAGATTGAGCAATCCAAGTTGACGTCATTTTGTCAGAAAGTTTTGTGTTGGTAGAATACGAACATATATCTGCCTTTGTCTGGTACGCTTGGAAGACAAAGGCGTAGATAGATACATCTGTTTTCTACCAAGACTGACCTTCTTCGTGAAATGAAGTCAACTTGTATTACCCGATAGATTTGCACATCGGAGTTTGCGCAGTGCGTTTGGACTGAAGCAGCCAATAAAAGTTTGGTGGGCACTTTGAAGCACTAAAATATTAAATTTTTTTTTGTCGGTGTTGACTAAAATGTAATGTTTGAATTTGAGTATTTCAAAGCGTCTACAATGAATTCCCATACATGTTTGAGGTCATTAACTCTAATGTGTATTCATATATTACTTGCTTCTGCATCTGGAGCATTTGCAAGATCTGAATCCTGCTTCGTATAATTTTCATCCTTGGAACTCTTCTGTTTAGGAATTCCTAAAATTCCATCGGTGTTGACTTCTTGAACTTGTTCTGAAATAAACATTAATTGAGTATAAGAATATAGTATTTTTATATATTATAATAGAATCCTTCAACAGCCTTCATTGAAAAAAAAATGCTCGCTTTCATCACTGTAATTGAATATTTTTCCTAATTTAATTTTGTCCTTGTCGTAGTACAAATAATGATGATTGAATATCCGTGCTTAACTTTGACCAATTATTATTATTATTTTTTATCAAAGTTATCCCGATCTATATTTATTTCCGATGCGATAAAATATACAAATCATTTACTGACGCAAATATCAACAAACCACAACAAACTCAGCCCAATTATGAATTGGGCTAAGCTAGGCCGATTTCCACAAGGGCTGAAGTGCCGAAATGTCTACATATGTTGTACACGGAAACATTGGAATAACTTGGAAACTAAAAGAGATAAGGTAATTTGGCAAACGAATTAAAATTTGTCATGCAAAAATTCATGAAAAATGCTTGTTTCTTTAAAAAATTGGAGAATTGATTTTTCCACCTCTGTTTAATTATCTAGTTATAACCTAAAGTAAACGTTCGATGAATGATTCTTGTATTTAACACTTGCACTTTTGCGCGTCAATTCTGTTAACCATGCCTGTTTTCCTTCTTCGCTCGGGTTGCGACCTACGACTGTTTATGTTCAATCGTTCCTAGACTAAACAGCGACACAGTTTTGGAAGTGTTCGTCAAAAATCCCTTTGTGAGCCCAGTCTAGCATAAGAACGACGAATTTTCTCCTTACCAGGCCTCAGTTTCTCGTCGGTCTCGGACTCGAGAAGTTGTCAGACGATTCTGAGTGCTTTTCTCAATAAGAACAAAGACCCCTGCTCTT
>JAUMHM010000031.1:56246069-56269988 GCA_032362435.1 Melikaiella ostensackeni
ATCTTGTAAGTGGATATTTACATTAAAGAATGATGAATCAGGAAATCCCACAAAATACAAGGCTAGGCTGGTTGCACTAGGGTTTAGTCAGAAATATGCAGTAGACTATGACGAAATTTTTGCACCAGTAGCAAGAATTTCCACTTTTCGTTTTCTATTGGCATTCGCGAATCAGTTTAATCTCCTAAACAATCATCTCGTTGTTGGTATGAACGTTTTGATACAATACTGACAGAAAAAGTTTTTGAAAATTCTCCAGCTGACAACTGCTTATATCACTTGAACAAAGGTAACATAAATAAAAATATTTATCTACTTTTATACGAAGATGATATTGTTATTGTAACATATGATCAAGAGGCCATGTTTAGATTCAAACAATATCTGCATAGTTGTTTTAAAATGACCGTCTCGAAAGAAATAAGATTTTTCTTAGGAATCTCTATTGAACGAAGAAATGAAACAATATCGTTAATTCAAGCTTCATATTTGAAGAATGTTTTAAAAAAGTTTGGTATGAGTGATTGTAAATCCATAGATACACCTTTACCGTTAAAAGTAGACTACGATGCGTTAAATTCAGATGAATATTACAATGCACCTTGTAAAAATTTAATTGGATGTTTGATGTAAGCGATGTTGTCTACAAGGCCGGATCTTTGTTTTTCAATTAATTTCTTAAGTCGATACCAAAGTAAAAATGCAAAAGAATTGTGGAAATACTTAAAAAGGGTATTAAGGTATGTGAAAGGAACTTTGGATCTAAAACTTACTTATGTTAAAAGCGATTACAAAAACATATTGATCGGTTATGTGGATGCCGACTGGGGTAGCAATGAGCTAGATAGGAAAAGTACTTCTGGCTATCTGTTCAGGATTTTTAAAAAAAGTACAATAACGTGGAATACTAGACACCAAAATAATATCGCAACTTCATCCACAGAAGCTGAATACATAGCACTTTTTGAGGGTGTTAAGGAAGCGATGTGGCTTAAGGCGTTATTAACTAGTATAAATATAAATACAACAGAAGCTATTGTCATGTATGAAGACAATACTAGTTGTATAAGTATTGCGAACAACCCCACGCATCATAAAAGGTCAAAGCATTTTGATATTAAGTACCATTTCACCAGGGATCTAATACAAAAGGATATATATATCTCTTAAATATCTGTCCACAGGAGACCAATTGGCAGATATTTTTACGAAGACGGTGACTGCTTCAAGGCTAATCGGAATAAGATTCACTATTGGTTTACATTAGTGATTTATCAGACACGTTTAAAATTCACATAAATCTGTTCCCATATGGTATGTTTTTCAGTTCAATTATTATCTATTATATAATACATTTCGTGTTTAATTTAGTAAGTACTCATATTACTGTCGCCTACACTTTTTGAGTGGGAGTGTAGAATTTCCATAATAAAATAACAAAAAGCGAACGACAGAAGATCTTATATAATTTTGATATTTTAAATGCGTAGGCTCTTTTTGGGTCGCATGCTCGAGCTTGTTTATAAAACGTGCCGATATGATTTCTTTGAAAAGACTTCAGTGTGCGTAATATTTCGTCTTTGACACTGAGTTCAGTCGCAACTCTGCCTTCGTACAATAATGAGCGACGCGTGCATTAAGAGCGTCGAGCGTCGGACCGAGCCTTTGTTTATTTATGCTCGTCATTGCTGTTAATACAAATCAATCGATTTAAATTTTGGATATGTTATAATTCAATGTATAAGAACTTGTGTGATATTGTTCATTTCGGTCTGTTTTGAAATCTATAAATGAGATTTTCACCTCAAAGTTCTGAAAAGTTCGGGTGTTGTTAAAAAATCGAAAATATAAAAAATAAGTCATTTAATTAGGTTCATTGAAAGCGCTAAAGACTAATAAGTAAATCTATGGGAAAACCAACACGATCCGATAATTATTAACGGAATGACGGCAGTTTTAAAATCATTTGTCCAAATAACTCGGCCCGTAGCAACGCGTTATCCCCTCTCTTGCCTACTAGGCTGGCTGAGTCCACGCGCTAAGGTCGTTGTGCAATCCAGACGCTCAATTATTAAAAAAAGAGCGGAATGACAAAGGTTCTCTATTTGAGATCTTACAATGTTTCATATCTGCAAGATTTATTACCCATAGGACCTTCAGATATGGCCGTGTCGAATATTTTGTTTTTTTCATTATATTATGAATCTAAAGATTTCAAAATTATGATTTTCTTGGGAAAACCTTCGAATTTGAAGCTGAATATTGTTTGGCTCGTTTGTTCAAATAACTTTAACGTAGGCGAATTCATCGTGATTTTTTCCGAACATTCGTTTTCAGGCGATATTTTACGTGAAATCTCGAAAATTGAGCAATTTCTAATAGGAATGAGTACACAACATAATTTTAATCAGTTATCTATATTTTTTTCATTACAAATTGAACAGTTCAACTTCATTTTCCAACTACAACTTTGCTTCAATTCTTTGAACTTGTAGTCCTCGAACAGTAGGCTTCTAATACAAAAATTTGCAAGTTTGTAATTAAATAATTTAGAATCAAATGTCTCTAGAATAAATTTAAAAGAGTGGAAGATTAGGGAAATAATTTGTCAAATTAAAGCCCTAAGATTAGGAAGATTTTACAACCGGTCACTGAAAATTTTATTATTTTTTATTCTAATAATTTTGAATGTTTTTACTATGAAATTTTCCGGTTTCAAATTTCGATTACTATCCTTTAGGTTTTTAAAGCGAAGGAACAAATTCCGGGCAATCCTAATATTCCAGGATCATTGAAATGACACCAAAATTTAATATGTATGGAAAGTTTCGGAAATGTGAGGAGACCTTCGGAAATTTATGGAAACTCACCTAAACTTATGAAAAGATTTGAAAGTATGCGGAAGTTTTCTGGAAGTTTGAGACGTTTTGGAAATATATGCAAACTTGCGGAAACATAGGAAATTTTTCTGGAAATTAATGGAAACTTTTGGAAATCTATGCAAAGTTTTAAATGTTTGTAGACGCTTCTTGAAAATTTATGAAAGGTTTTGGAAATTATGGAAGGCTTTGTGAAATTTGTGAGCGTTTTCGAAAATTTAGTTTTTTGAAATGAAAATTCAGGAAAGATTCGGAGCTTGTTAAGTTTTTATCCACGGTTGAGAACTCTCATTTTATTTCTGGAGCAATGAATGATCTTTTCCTATCTTAGAGCCCAAACTGCAGGAGACTGGTTCCCTCCTCAGTATACAACACAAACCGATCAGAACTCCTTTGGTTCTGGCTTGGTTTTCATATTTTCCTTTGGATGAAAGCAGTTTGGTGGGACTGATGTTATAAATGGACATTCGACCTTATGACGATTTAGCCGCTAAGTTTGAACATAATTTCATACTCATGAAATAAGTTTCTTGCATCAAGTTGTAGTTAGGCGAATACTTTTAATGATGAATGATACAAATAATAATGTAGCCTCGGATAGGATTGACAGTTTTGTTGAAGGGAAGCATGCCCTTGGAAAAGTTCGAGGCGATGAATAGAGACTGAGTGTTTGAAATGCTAGAGGTGTAACTGATCTTGAGGAAGGTTGATATTTTATGTGTAGGTGCCGCAAACAAAGAAGAAGGGATGTGAGGTAAAAAAGACAGAGAACGGACTCAAACTTTGGTCAGGAGTAGAAAATGAATCATATGGTAGCCAAGAAGTCGATCTGAGTATGAACTAGAGAGCAAAACCACATGTCAAAAAGTGTGAATGTTTATCTCCTATATTACTATGGGTTAGAAAAAAATTATGCATCAGAAGGCTGTTTATTACAGCGTGCCACTCTCCAGTTGATGGTGACAGTAAGGATGTAACAAATACCTTCTGGACTCTTTAGATGATATGAGTACTTGCGGTCCTGGCGAAAGAATAATTTTACAAAGAAAAATGAATTACTACGTTGGTGTGCAACGCAAAGGTACTGATAGGGTACTAAGTCATTTCGGAGACTAAAAACGAACGGTAACGGGATAAATTGATTAGCTTATGCTGAGGAGAAGGCTTGTTTATTACAAATACTTGGTGTAAAGATAAAATTATCCACATGTATACTTGGTGTAGAGTCGAAAGCCAGAGTATGATTGACTTTGTTGTAGCGGATGAGAGACTGAGAAGGCTTGTAAGGGATACAAGGGCTATATGAGGTTCTGAATGCGAAACGGATCACTACCTCTTAGTTTCAAAAATGAACATGGGTCAAGGGTGAAGGAAAAAAAAAATTAATAATGAGAAGGGACAGAGGCGAGTAAGAATAGAGAATTTTTAGAAGGCAGAAGTATAGTTGGTATAATATGAACAGTTGAATAAATATTTAGGGCACCATAAAGAAGACTGGAAGTCGGAATGAGGCAAAAAAATGTGAAGGGTGCATGGATAATACTACATGATAGCGAAGTACTAGCGCTGATGAAGTCAGAATCAAGAATGCTGATGGTGAAGTGGTATGGAATTCAGGTAAAGTGAAAGTCTGTACGAATGATCTTTTCAAGAAATTATATGGAGGGCAAACCATGGAGCATGAGAACCCTGACACTGAAGAGGATACGTTACACAATTCCGTTATAGGTAGCGGAAGAAGAATCGATATCGGCGACATTATGTCCATGATCAAGAAACTAAAGAATGGTAAGGCTGCTAGTATAGATGGTATCACCGCTGAAATGCTCAAGAGCGGTGGCGCATATTTGTTTAACAGGCTGATCGAATTTATAAATATGTGTGCTGTGAACAATGGAATTCCAAATGATTGGTACTTATTGGGAAAGTCATGGGAGTAACTAAGGAAAGGATCTGGGAAATTCGATGTGCATTCATGCCAGGGACATATTTAGCTTGAAATAGATTAAAATAAAAAGTTTAAGAGTAAACAAAAAAGTTTTCTTTGCATTTGTTGATCTGGAAAAGGTTTCGATAAGGTGAATAGATCTAAAGTTTGGGAAGCGAGTGTAAAAGTAAATGTACAACTGAGCGATTGGTTTGATATTCAGCAGGGCGTTAGGCAAGGCTGGGTTATGTCCTCCTTGATGTTCAGTACATACTTGGACAAATGTCTAAGAATGGCTTTCTTAGACAGAAAAGGTGCTAATCTGTAGAGAGTGAAAGTACGTTAACTGGCATTTGCAGATGATAAGATTGTTACTGCAAAATCAGTCGACGATTTGCAGAGAATGATGAGCAGACTGGATACCAGCATGAAGAGTATCGGTCTTGAGATCAACGCGAATATAACAAAAATTATCGTGTTGAAAGAAGGGCTGAGGAAACAGTATGCAGCATTGCCTTGAACGAGATGAGGTTAGAACAAATTGATGAGTTCGTGTATCTTGGAAGTTTATTTACGACTAATGGAAAAATAGATGTGATAATTTTTGTTTCATATGAAAAATGTTATAATCTTTAAAAAACTGCACTCGATTGAAATTATCATTCATATATTTAGAGAGCCTTAAATGAACTCTTGATTTCTAAGAAAACTATGAATTGATTAAATGAATGGTTTTGAAGTTACAGGTATGGCGATGCTAGCTTTATTTAAAGTCAGCGCGTAAGCCATTTTTCATAAAAAATTGCAGAACCCCAAATTTAGGGCTTAGGATTCTTTTTAGCCCTCAATGAGCCCTTAATTAAGGTATGAAACCGAGTTTGTTTGCAGCACTCGTTTCAAAATTATGGGTGTAGCAGTGTCAGCTTCGCATATGAAATCAGAGTTTGCATGGTCCAAAAAAAAAATTGAAGGACCACGTGATTAGACTCAACATTTATCAAGAGCCCTAAGTGAGCCCTTAAATTTTCAAAAAACTGAGGATTGATTAAATGAAGAGTTTTGAAATTACAGGTATGACAGCGCTAGTTTAATCTGGAGTCAGCGTGGAAGCCATTTTTATAAAAAATTGCAGAGCCCCAAATTTGAGGCTTAGAATTCTATTTAGCCGTTAATGAGCCCCTGATTTTGGGCTAAAACCTAAATTGATTGCAGCACTGTTGATTGTTTTAAGTTGAAATCTGAAGATTTCAATAATTTGAGCTCTATAGAGCTCTATAGAAGAAAGAAAAAATACGTATTAATCCTTTTTTATAAAATTATTTTTGTCCTACTCACAAGCCTTGTGAGAGAAAGAATTGTCTTTCAAAGCATAAAAAATCATTTTTATTAAATGAGAAGAATTACAGGGTGTTTTTCCCCAAGAGTTTTCCCCATTGTGTAAAGTGAGCTGTTTTAAGTAATTTATTGAAGATATCGTTAGAACTGAAATTGTGAATATACCTACTTAATACTTCATATTTACACTAGCAATATTATACGCGCGCTACGGCGCATATAAGATCTAGAAATCAAATTAATTATTTTCATGCTAAAACATCAAGTAGAGATGTAGACGTAACTTTCTAAGAACTCCTTCGGATTTGAGAAATACATTCTCATCATGACACCCGGGCTTCGCGCTCGACATTGTTTGAGCTTAGTTTAAATTTTAGAAAATCGACATTTTACATTATATTTTCATGCTTAGATATAAAATTGTAAAACAAATAAGAACCAATAAATCAAAATGCAGATATATAAATCAAATACTTTCGAGCAAAAATTTGCAGTATGTGAGAAACAATGAGAAAATTTTAGTTCCATACAAAATTGCTATAAATCCTGTATATGTTTTGAATTGAAAGTATAGAATTGGCAAGTTTCAGAACCGAAGTAAGTAGCAAAAATGTTTGTTTGTGAATACTTCAATATCATCAATGACAGTTTAGAAGGAAATATAGATATAAAAAATGGTTGAAGGTAATTTTGTAGGTCTTTTCGAGGTGAGAGATTTTGCTGTTGAAGCCTTTATTGTGTTTTGCGTTGTTTCGCAATAAATTGGAATTTTTGATTTTCTTATGGAATTTTTCAAGTTTAAAACAAAAAATATTATTCCTATTTAAGAACGGCTGAAAGCAATTCTGTAGAACTTTTAGAAACAGATAATTTTTGTCCCCTGTCTATTTTTATCGTATCTATATCGTGGTTTCATGGGAAACTTGAATTTTCAATTTTCTGAGTTTGATTTTAATGGCTGAATCCATAAATGTTGGCAGTAGAAGGCTAATTAACAAGCTGGGCCTGTCTTTTAAGACTAAGAAACAGTGTGCAAAAGGAAAGTTAAATTAATTCAAAGCGGATGCAAGAATAAAAAAGACTTCTCGATTCGAGATGAATTAATTAACCTATTTGTATTATTGTATGTTTATGGTGAACATCCCCTGATATTTAAAACAAAATTTCCTCATTCATTTCAAATATTTGAAATATTAGTTGATGCTTCCTCTATGTGGAAACAAATATATTTGCTAATTATCCATAATAAGGAAGCACCGCGCTCATCAAATGAGCAACATACACTTATGTATACACTATAATTCTGTATATTTTGAACTGTTTTTCGAAATTTTGTTCTCCATAATTTTGTTTCTTCGACCCACCTTTATGTGCACCAAGGGAAAGAAGTCATCTCCCCAGTACTGGTGGACACAATATTTTTTATAACAAATGCATGATTTCAGACGTGTTTTATAATACAGGTAAGACTTCTGGTTCTCTCATGCGGCAAAAAATTAGAGGAGAATTCCAAAAAAATCAAAGAATTCGAACAAAATAAGGTGGATTTTGAGGACTTGAAAGAATTGAAAAGAATTGTAAATATTTTAAAGTTCATTTCGGAAAATTACAACAAATTTGTGATCAATTTCAAAGAATTCGTAGCGAACTGCATAGAATTTCTAATGATTCCTGAAGAATTTCAAAACATTAGAGTGGATTTCCGAAGATTTAATTGCATATTCAGAAACTCACTTTTAAGTACGGAAAAATTCAAAGTGAATTCCAAAGAATTCGTAGTGAATTCCAAAGACTTCAAGATAGATTCCAAAGAACTTAAGGTGATTCAGAAATGAGTTCTACTTTCTGGAATAAAAATTTTTCACCAGTTTTTATTGTGAGACGGTCGATTATTGTTAGATTCCGCATGCAGGATATGAGCTCATGAATTTATAATAATTTTCACTCTTCGCCGCTAAAGTCACACTTTTTAAGCCAAAGTGAAATGTGTGATAAAGCGCAATTTTAATTAGATAATAGAGAAATCGCATGCATTTTTTTATCGCTTCATTCAAAAGTAGATTATCTAAAAAGTTAATAATTATTTAATAATTACCTCACTCTAACCGAAAAGTTGACAAAAAGTAGGAAATTTCAGAAAAACCGCAACTTTTTAGCATTATTCTGAGAGAAAATTGCCATAAACAATACTGAGTTGTTTGAAACTTTTTTTGGAACATCTGATCATCAGTAGACATATAATAATTCATGTATTATAAACAAATTTTACTGAAAACAACCACAAAAAATGAGAATTAACTCCAAAAACTCGCGACACTAAAAGATGTCAAGTAGTATACATCATTTTAAGTCAGGCATATTGTAAGTTAATTGATTTACAATATGTCTGACTTAAAATGATACGTACTACTTGACATCCCTTATTTCGGCCTAAACGATGTCATAGAACAATTATAGAATGCTGTTAAAACTGGTGTTATCAAATCTTTCCCAATCTTTTGCATATTTTGGCTAATCTTTAGAATTTTCTGAATATTCATAAACAAATTTGAAAGCTGCACCAATTTTTGACAATTTACGATATCATCGGCAATTTAGAGTTGAAATGTTTCAAAATATCCGCAAACATACTGGAATGATTTAGAATCCTGTCGAATGTTCGAAAATTTTCACGAACGAAAAACTGATTCGTGAACAAAATGGAAGTAAATTACAGAGCGTGAAAAACACATCGAATAAAAAAGTTTGAAAAAGCGAATGGTTTTTAAAAACGCGAAAGCATCGGTTTTCCATTCAACTCACTCTATTTGACTAACGGTAAAGCAGGATGCACCGATCATAGGGCGGAGTATAATAGAAGGCTTTGACATCATGAATATTCCATTTTCATCTCACAGGCGGGCAATATAAAAACGCGAAATTGGTAATCAAATATTAAACGACTGGTAGCCAGGAAATATGGAGGAAATTATAATGGAGAAACCGTCGACCGTGTGAACACTGAGATTTATCCGTTATAGGTATACTATATGTATATATTATATTACTATATACTTCATTTTATCTCGAGTAGGACGAATAGCCGATTTTCACCCCGGTCCCGAGTTCCGTTCCGTCAATATCAACTTGAGTCATTTTTTTAGAAATATCCATTTCGCGCCCACAACCCCGGAAAATGGCCTGGAGAATAAATTTACGCACGAGCGATCTCCGGATTTATTTCTATAATCAAAAGCCTTTTCAAATAATTCGGCCCCTAATTCTCGACAAATAACGGAATTCCTTCAATTTAAAGTCGGGGCCAGAAATCAAGATCCTTTAGATCTTTTGATTGCAACTCGCTCCACAGGGGTCCCAGCGCTCTTTAATAAAAAGCATATGAAAGCCCAAAGTCTTCCGAATTCAACGATATAGTCACTTTTATCTAGAAAAATTGGTGTTAACAATGCGAAGGTGAAACATCCTGAAAAACATGGGTTTTCAGACACTTTTTTCGAGCCTTAACTGTCATCTCTTCCCAAAGCGAGGTGGACGATAGGAAAAATCTGAATAACTTTCAGATATTCCTTAATATACATCTGTCAAAATTCTGATTTACTTCATCATTTTCCTTTTACGGGGATTTATTCACAAGCACTTTATCTTGAGAACAGAAAATTATAGAAAGCTGTGTAATAACTTTATATGAGCCATTTTGTGATGCGAGTGCAGTCCAACGATTTTTATGATAAAATCGCTCTTTTGCAAGAAGCAGCATTTCTAATAATTCTGACCTTCATGAGTCTTGGCGCGTGGAAAGAAATCACGGAAATAAAAAAAGTCTGCTAATCTTACTAAATCGAGACAGCGTGGATTTTTCTATAATATTTACAGAAAATTCTATAAGATTTGCAGAATTTTTTGTACTTCTTTTCTTTTGCGTTATTATTTAAATATTTTCAAATTATAAAAACATTCAATTTTTTGCCTTCCTAATTAACCAAGGAGGGTGTAAATCAACAGGAGGAACAAATTTGTCTACAAATTTTTCTCTTCGAAATCTAGATATTCGAAGATAGTCATCAATATTGTACATTTTTTAATTACCTGACTTGTGCTACAATCTTCATGTTGCATTATTCTTTAACAGTATTATCTTGCCAATCATGGTTAACTGTTTGTGTCATGAAAGAATTTTTTGAAATTTTTTTTCCTATTTCAAGCTTTCATAAGTGGTACTTCTGAATTCCCACAATAGCTGATGTGCTCTTCTATTTCTGAGTTTTTTTTTACATTAGTATACTTTATAAATTCTGTAACAAAAGTTTCTGCATCTTTAATCCCAACATTTGGGTCAAAAATCAATTTTTGGCTATATGCTGATCTTTTAAATTCAAAAAATTGGTGGCGATTTTTGAAGTGGGTCAGAGCTTCATCAAAAATGATAGTCACTTGGTGGACAAGATCAAAATCAGGAAGTTCTGCTTCAAAACATTCAATAATTTCATCTTTTGCGAGCAAAGCATGAGCAGAGTTATGTTTCGTGTCATCGCATGAAGCATTAATGTTTACCTCAATTTGCCTAAAGATATCTGTTTTTGTTTAAGTATTGTACGGAGGTTAATAACGAGGTTTTTCCAAGTTATAAAATGCCATCCTTCAGACCAAAAATAGACGAAATTTTGTTAATTAGATCATTTATTAGAAATTCCTGATAAAATTTTTCGAGAGTCAAGTATGCTCTCCTCATCAGGCACAATTAATCGAATTAGTTCATTTTTTCACAAGTTCATTGTACGGAGAGTTTGAAAAAATCATGATCTGTTATTCCTCATCTTGATAAAAATCTGTAACATTGATAGTTATGAGAAAACATAAATGATTACAATACAAATACAAAAATCAACTTTGAAAGTCAGGTTAGAAATATGAAAATAAAAATTTACCTGTGATGGACGAGAGTTATAGTTCAAACATGTCAAGTATTAGTTATGTTTGATGGTTACGTTTTTGAAAAACACAAGATATTTTGAAGTGTTTCACTAGTGATAAATAATTAAAAAATAAGGGAAGAAGTCAGAACTTCCGTTCTCCTCCATTTTAAGGTTCAAAATTAAGAGAGATACAAAAAAGCAAAAATTATGCGACAAGGATAAGATTTACAGCACCGTAACAATAATTAAAATAGGAGTTCTTAGAATAAACGGAGACAATTTTCTTTTCCATTTCCACTAGTCGAAATAACATTAGGTAAGAAAAAACGCAAATGAATTGAAAGAAATTTTCTGTAAAAAAAATTTTATATATTTTTTTAAATTGTCTAACAAATTAATAATTTAATAGAAGGAAAATAAGCCAAAGATGAGATATTAAATTTGATATTATATATAATTTAACATATTGATAGAGTTGTTGCTCAAAAATGATGAAAAACACAACTTTTTATTAAAGCAAATGAACAACTGTTAATTACTCATGCAGAAAAAAGTAATGTCACTGTTGTTCTTAATAAAGAATCTTATAATTATGAAATAAATGATTTACTTAATAATGTTACAATTTATTAAAAATATATGGCTTACTTGGATTTCACAAACCGGATTGCCCATCGCGACCTGTTGTACATATCTTTGATGAATACTCCTACACATAAAATGGCTAAACTTTTTAATAATAACTAACAAAAAGTCAAGTTAAAATTTTTTTGAATTAATAAACGATTATTAAACGTACAGTTGCGCCTGATCTCATTATAGTGTCTTTGGATGTTTCATCTCTTCTTACAAATATTGTTATTGATTTAAAAATAAACAGTATTCTTAGTTATTTTTATTCAGTTATTCTTAGGTGGATGAGCATTAAAAGTTTTACGGAATTACCTCTGACTGAATTTGAAAGAGGAGTTAAGTTTTTGAAGGAACAAACATTTTTTCAATTTATGATTGTTTTTCACAGACATATTACATTCATATTATCACTCACACATTTTATATATTTAGATGATACTTTTCTCATTCCACCTCAACATCAATTAGATGATGTAATATTGAAGTTTAGTTCTTATCATCTCAGGCTTAAATTCACACATGAGATTGAAAACAATAACTCGATTCCTTTTTCGAATGTTACGGTTATTAGAACTAACGATGGTACTATTATTTATTACGGATCGTTATAGGAAGGACACTCATTCAGGTAGATATATTAACTTTTTCTCTAACCATCCAATCTAACATAAAATTACTATTATACGAATTTAGTTAATACAACACTTAAATTATTACGTGAATCTTTCCATAAGTCTAATATCGAATGCATTAAGAATAATTGTTTCTTAACAATCATAAAAAAAAATTGTTCACTGCATATCATTGATGAAATAAAAGCTCTTAGAGATTTAAACACAGAACAGTTAAATTTGTATCCGATTCATAATATTATAGATTAGAATTTTTTTGCTTCTGTTCTTTTCCATGGTAGACTATCATTTGGAATTGAAAAGATTTCGTGTGATTTTATTGTTAAAACAGTTTATAGAATCAATTGCGTACTTGATATATTTTTAAAATTAGGAGAAGATTCCCTTGATAATTCTCAGTTGACCAATGCAGCATATAAAATTGTTTCCTTAAACTGTGATATATGTTACATAGGTCAAACAGATAAATTACTTTCGATCAGAACATAAGAGCATCATGATGATTCAGGACACAATCCAAAGAACCATGAAGTAATTGCTAAACATCAGGTTGAAACTGGTCATGAGTTCGACTGGAAAAATATTTTAGTTTGACACCACGAGCCCAATAAGTTTGAAAGACTAGATGCTGGAATGTTCTCTGTTAAGAGTGAAAGTAATCAATATTCAAATGTTAAAACTGATTTTGATTTTTACAGTCCGCTATACAATATAATTTTAGATTCCTCAATTCAATATCTAAGGTTTTACTCATATTCTTTCCATTGAATTATTAATTTGTTGAAAAAAAATTGAACAAAATTACACAGTTTTTTTTACTGAAAATGTTATTTGATTTATTTGTATTTTCCTTACTCAATATCATTTCTACTAGTGGGTACTGTAAGTTTTATTATCTCTGTCGCCTTATTTTCACTTTTTTTTCTCTCTCTCTCTCGATTCTGAACCTTGAAATGAAACAAAATGGAAGTTCTGACTCCTTTCCTTATTTTTTACTAATTTATAACTAGTCAAACACTTTAGAATGTTTTGTGTTTTTTAAATACTTAACCATCAAACATAACTTATACTTGACATATTTTCATTATAACTATGGTCCATCACAGGTAAATTTATATTT
This sequence comes from Melikaiella ostensackeni, assembly GCA_032362435.1. Taxonomy (NCBI): domain Eukaryota; kingdom Metazoa; phylum Arthropoda; class Insecta; order Hymenoptera; family Cynipidae; genus Melikaiella; species Melikaiella ostensackeni. The sequence goes on from JAUMHM010000031.1 coordinate 56,259,509, forward strand.
TCATATTTCTAACCTCACTTTCAGTAACAGATTTTTATCGAGATGAGAAATAACACATCATGATTTTATCAAACTCTCCGTACAATGGACTTGGAAAAAATGGACTAATTCGATTACTTATGCCTGATGAGAGCATACTTGACTCTCGGAACGTCGTGTCAGGAATTTCTAATAAATGATCTAATTAACAACACTTGGTCTATTTTTGGTCTGAAGGATGTCATTTTATAACTTGAAAATATCTTATTATTATTGAATTACTCAGACGCAAAACAACATCAACATCAACAACGTCGATATATGAAGTATGTTCGAAGGATGTTAATAAAATCAACGATTTTTCGAAATGCGTGACTGTTTGGATTATTACCTTTTTCTATTTGAGAAAGGGAACAATCTGAATGAATCGATTCTAAATTAGCTTACAATATGTACGAGATCTTGTAAGGACAACTTTTCAGAAAAAGAAATGAAGCAAAATTAGTCTACACTGTAAAAACTAGATATATCTTTTTTTACGGTATCTTTTTTTGCATGTCCTTTTGTTAATAAGATAACTTCATGCTCTCATTTTCAATGTGAAACAAATGACTCTGAGTTCCCACCAGTGGTTTCATTCAAGTACCACTCGAGACTGTTTTTTTTGTTAACTCTATTTCAATACCTGAAATGAGCCCTGAAATAATACTCTGTTTTTACAGCGAACTGTTTTATCTAAAAAAAATCCCTTTATTAACGCATCTTCTATTATTGCTGCAATAAATATCGAAATATAGTTCGAAGGTAATAAAAGACTCGTATCAATAAATGTCTTGTTTCAGAGTTCAGCTATGAAAATCATTTCAGCATAGCCTCTTTACATTGCCGGAGAAGAAACGTGCCTGTTTACACATTTCGTCATTTCACTGAAACTCTAGAAACGAGGTAGCGAATAATAAAAATATTGTTTACGACCGAATAAAAGTTAGCGAATGGTGAGAAAAAGTCTCATGAGTTTTCTGGAAATTCTAGGAGAAAACTAGCTCCCCGCGAAACGAAATTAAATGGAGAAAGAAGTTGTCTGAGTCACAGGCGTACAATAACTCGAAAACACTGGGGCTATGAATGTTTAATAAAATTCGGATATTCCCTACCTAGTACCTATGCTTCGGCTCTTTCCTCTCTGTCGTTTATTTACTATCAGAACTCGTTCGCTCTCAGCTTGTCGAGTCAACGCTTTTGGAATATTATCTTTACCACCTGCCATGAGAGCCACAGCCAAGGCAGTCAACACATTGTTGCGAGCGGGTATTGAAGTTGAATATTCATTTTCAGCCAGCGAAATGTACTGCCTCTCTAATCAAAATACGACGGCTTATGGAATCAGAATGACAAATCGATCAATTTTCACTTTCGGAAAATGGCGTGTCAAATTATTCATCTCCTGACACAAGCACGCATAATTTATCATTATTTGTTTATTTGACAACAGCTTACACAGCACGTAAAGCATAATGCCAAAGCTGATATTTTTGTTTAGATCAAAAGATCTGTATAAAGAAGATGAATTAAAATTATAATCTCACTAATACCCCATTTTTCATTAACATTACAGAGACACTATAAGAGCCCTGACCGATTGTGCAGAACTGCCCCTCAGTATAACTGGAAGTAAGATCTCTAAGGAGAATCTTCCCTACAAATCTCGCATGAGAAGCACCTGAGCAAGAATCCTAACGAATCTGAACGGTATTCTGCCATGAAGGTACTGCTGTCCGATAGGATCGATTTATAGGCGTGGTAGCACCTGCAGAGAGGATGTCTCCCAGCCAAACCAGGTCGTAGGGCCTCTATTCCACCTAATGTGTGAAGATTTTTCAGCTTCAGGACCTAATTAGGCTCAGGAACTGCCTTGCCCGAGTCCTCCAAGACCTGGAAACGTTTTGAGCAAACTTTAGGGAGCCTTTCTTCACCCACATCCCAAAACTTTCTACATTTGGCTTAAGGCCATCTTTAATACAGGTATATCGAATGCTAACGGGACACGATTTTGGACCGCCAAAATTTTAACTTGCAGACTCGAAGAACCTGCAAAGATAAGTCCACAGCTATCTTACCAGCAGTAAGCCTCTTAGTGCAAGCCAAAGAAAAGGTACCCAAACTACCAAATAGCTTACCCAGGTAAGTAGATTCCCGAACCATCTCCAATTGAGAGCTCTCAATCGTAAAATTGGGTATCAACGGTGGCCTTTTCTCATGAAAAACCATCATTTTTGTCTTGGATCTATTGATTTCCAAATCATTCAACCTACAATTTTCAGCAATAGCATTACTTTTTCCCTGGAGATCAATTCGGAAGTCACCAGGAATAACTATATCATCAGCATATGCTAGAAGAATGATTTCGATCAGGTGTGCAACTGAAATCTCTTTGACCACGCTCAGCAGGAATTTTTCCAAATACCCGACCGTTAAGATGAAGGAAACCAGGCTAAGAAGCTCATCCTGAAGGACCCCGCATTCCACGTTAACTGGAGAAGTGGTGCCCCTTCAAATGTGAATGGACATTCTAGCTGCAATATACAGTAAAGGCTCTTTATTACTCTGATAAATTTTGTGCCTAGTCTCAATGATTTGCGCCAGAGCAGATCATGGTGGACTGAGGAAAAAACTCTTTATGAATCGATAAAACAGGCAAAAACCTTACTACCAGGAGTGAAAAGATGTCTGTATAATGGAGCTCAAAACAAAGAGGTGGTCCATACAAACTTTGACAGCCCTAAAACCTGCCTGGTATTCCGGCAGACACTGATGCTCATTCATCCAAGCGACTAATCAGTCCAGGACAACTCTCTATCTATATCATACCCTTTTAGCAAAATTGTGAAAAATATTATGTGCATTTTTTCAATCTTTCTGAAAACTGCTCTGCTCTATGGAATAAGCAGAAACCTTGCTGTTTTTCTACTTCGAAAGACTAAAAATGAAGGGTAGCATGCCTTAAGGGCCTCAGCCACATTTTCACGTTTTCACAGGAGACAAAAACGTTCTCAATATTCTATTACAGAATAAGAAAATACTTTTGAGGTAAATTAGTTCTGAATTGAGACATGAGAAGTTTAATCTAAAAATTTTATTAGGTTTCAGAAAAATGTAGGAACGATTTTTTTCGCTTGAGGTGCACGTTTTTCCTATTTTGAACAGTGAGGAAAAATTCCAATTTCTTAATAAAGAAAGAAGCGAAAATATATTTTCTAGCTATTGAGTTATTGAATCGATACAAAAAAAGTTTGCATTGAAAATATTATTCGGATTCGAGAAAATGGAGGAGGACTTTTTTCTCATCTCGAGGGGCACGTTTCCTCAACCTTGGACAGTAATAAGAAATCTAATTTTGAATTTGAAGAAGGGGAAATTTACTCTCTAGCTATTTTTAGTAGTTATGCTTTCAAAATCTTTCATACAAAATTGTGAATATTTGAAGAACTCAAATTTACAATCGATAACCTAAAAATCGTTCAATTATGAAGGTTCAAATTCGAAATTGTCTGTATGGGATATGGACAAAGTGAAATACTGTATGAGTAATTTTCTCAAGAAATTGTATGGAGGTGAAACTATGAAACATAACAACTGTGACATAGATAAAGATACGTTAGGCAAGCCCGTTGTAAGTGGTGAAATAAGAATTGATATCAGCGACATTATATCCGCAACTAAAAATCTGAAGAATGTTTTGGCTGCTGCTGTGGACGATATCATCGCTAAAATGCGTAAGAGTGGTGAGGGACATTTGTATTCAATCTTGATTTACTCCGAACTTGAGACATCTTTTCGAGTTTACTCCTTTTCCCTTTGTTTAGTATATCCATATCTCGGCAGCAAGTTCTTATTTTTTGTAAAAATTCGAAAATCAAATTTTCACGATTTGAAGCCGCTTTTCAGATGCCATTAAATTCTAACCTCAAAATTAAAACCTCATTTTCTCGAATTTGAATTATTTTCATTCATCAAAAATTTATTCCCTGTGTTCAATAACTCAACATCTCGAAAGAAAGTTACCAGTTTTTCAAAATTGATTATTTAATTTTTCATCGCTGTCCTAAGCCGACTCGTACACTGTCAAAAAAAATGTCAATTTTTCCAATCAAACTTTTCTGGTATCGATTCAGCAGTACATCAGCTCGGAAGCGTATTTTTGTTTTGCTTTTCAATTGCGATTTCAATTTTACAGAATGTTTCTTTGCTCTCCTTTAAGACTGACACTTTGTTCCTTACCCTCTCATGATCTGCCACCTTTTAATTGTATAGAGTGGAAGAAAGATTTTAGATACTCATGGGCCCTCGTGAAGAGCTTTGCTTAGTGGCTGTGATTGGAATAAAGAGTATGGATATTCCTATGGCCTTATCAGTCAGTATTAGTGTTCATGTATGAATCATGATGACTCTTTGAAGCTCTTCACCTGGGGTGATTGCTGGCGAGATTGATCAGCGACTTGTGTCGAGGCGCAATTGTGAAAAGAGTATGTCGTTTGAATGAGCAACACGCGACTTCTGGATTGATCTAAAACTTATCCCTTCTTCGACACATCCCTTACTTACGCCTACCGTATAAATTCCTCGATCCCCGGCAGTATTACGAGGCTAGAACGGAAGGAGTTACACTTACACCGAAAGGGATTTGGCCTAATAGTATAATAACAATAATAATAATAATAATAATGAAAATTTTAGTTCTATATTATTCGATCTGAAAACTTCTCAAGATGAAATGTTGGAATTTCACATACTTCTAATTTGAAGCTGTCTAACGCAAGCATTTTATAAACTTCACAAAAATATTGCGATTGAAATTTTCTTCATGCATCTCTTCGAACAAAAGAAAACTATCTACAAAAATCAATTGAAAAGTAAACTTCTTTCTTCAATTCAGAATTTTTGTAGAAAGGCATATGTCTAACATAATGATAATCGTTATTGAAATAGAAACTAAAGAATTTCCATGCAATGGAAGACATCTTCAAGCGGGAAGTTGATTTTACAAAGTAACTACTTCATAATTGTTAATAACAAAATGAAGAGAACTGAAATGATTGAATTTTTCTTGGTAATCACGTGACATGCAATGAGAAAATCTAGTTAATTTCAATTTATTTTCTCCTGGTACATCTTCCCTCAGTAAAATAAAATCGATTAGACTGTTATTGCTCGAGAAAACCTGACTTTCACTCGTAATAACCTGCCCGACCCCTGACTGTTTGATGGACAGAAATCTAGAAACGTTCTCGATATATTTTTTATTAGCTTTTTTCTTTAGTCGTCTCCGGAAAAAAAATCGCTGGGTGGCTTCAATGTTATTCCTGCAAAAAATATAATCCTTGTCAAAATTTGTATTCACTTCCGATTTAATCTTCCAGAGAAAAGTATTTTTCAAATTCAAGAAATCGTTTCTTTGACTGTTTTGCTTTAATTCCAAGTAAAAATCTCTTTCATTTTAAACAACGTTTTCCCTCTTGTGTGAATTGAAGGAATGATGTGCTTAATACTATTCCATGGATTTGAAGAAATATTCTTTAGATTCAAATAAAGTACTAGAAAAAAAAAATCCATTCAATCCCATTGTCCGCGCTTCATATGGATCAAATTCCCTCACTTTTGAAAACGAGAAACGAAAATATGTTTTCTCGGATGGAAGCTGTGAAAAGGGGCTCGATTTTCTGCGCTCACCGTATAATATATACAAATAAATAGTTAAAAAGACGATTAAAAAAATTATCTTGATTTACGATTGGTCCTATGAAGAAATGTTTCACAGCAATTTTACAAATTCTACTTTTCTGACTATTTTTTTCTTATCTCGCGACGTTCGGCTCAAAAATTAAATTAAAAACAGTCCAATACTATTTTCTATACTTTTTTGTATTCCGCGTTATTTAGCTCAAAATTTGAATTTTCGATTTTTCAAGAAAATTCAGAAACTTGTTATGACAATCTTGTAGGTCTTTCAAAACGAAACATTTTTCTTCTCTTGACTTTTTTTCCATTCCGTGGATTGTTTGGCTTGAAATTCCTATTTTCCTTTCTTTTTTGGAATTTTGGAAATGCTATAACTCTCACATTTTTTTTTTATTGAAAAAAGTCATGAGGATAAATTGTTCGACTTTCTGAGTACTACGAACATCCGTACATAGAATTTGTAAATTTGAAAAAAAAGTTGTCTCAAAATTTTTAAAATGCTTCCACTCTTTGAATTTGCGTCCAAAATGGCTGGCTGAAGAACCTGGCCTTTATTTTAGGACACTCAAAGAGTATACCAAAGGCCAATCCAATCGAACAATTCTTTCGAAACTTATCGTGCTCACAAACTAAAAATCTACAGACACACACCCACCCACACACACACACACACACCCACACACACACACACACATTCGTAAAAACATGTTTTCCAGGTTCAGGGGGTCTCAAAACGTGGACATTTGACGAAAACGGGGGGAGGGTCAAATTTTACACAAAACTAATACATTCTCTGATGAGAATGTAAAAATGAAACTGGCTTTGACTACTTTACTATAGACGATATGTAACCAGTGATGTAGCAGACAGTCCTCATTTTCTAGGCCCGAGTGCTCGAAAATAAAATATTTTATATATCTAATTCGTTAAAAATTAATTATTTTCAAATTTGGCATCACTTTTTCTAAAATTCGCCCCTTTTTACCCTAAAGTGTCCAAGAGATGTATACTAATAAACTGTCACATCGGCATGATAGAAAAAGTCGCGAGTGGAAACTTAGAGAGCTTCAGTGTGGAAAAAGTAAATAAATAACTGAATTCGGAAATTATTATTATTAATTAAAGAATACCTTCCATAACTTCGAAATCGGTTTTCGATCAAGGAAAATTCTTTCGTACTCAATCTATCTTGAAAAAGTGGTGTAACGAAATATCTCAAAAACATCGCATTTATTGCTGTTGAAAGCCTGGTTGGTTTTTGATTGACTTGGAATTGCTCTATTTATAACATTTGAAGTTGGAAAATAAAATCCGCTGCTAGCTATCAATTTGTTTAATTTTAAGAGATTGCAAAATAATGTTATGGGTTTTCAAGAGATTTTAAAAGATTTTCAGGGATTCAGATAATTTCTAGAGACTGTAAGGAGTTGTAAAAACAAAACTTCTAGAGGTTTCAATGGGTTTCAAAAATGTTTTGGAAAATACAAAATATTTTATAAGATTTAAGGTATTTTCGATGTTTTTAAAAAATATTTCAAGAGATTTCGCAGCACTTCCAAGAGGACTGCAAAAGTAACTCTAAAGGATTTGAAGAGATTTTACAGATTTTCTGAAAATTTGATATGATTCAAGAATATTTCAAAAGATTTTGAAGAATGTTTTGAGATTTCATGACCTTTGAAAAGATTTCACAGGATTTTTATGGATTTTAACTAATTCTAGAAAACTCCAAGTTTAAGAAAGTCATTAATTTCAGTAAACTTGAAGCGAACTTGAAATAATGTAAGGGAATTCAAAGTGCTTTGATGAAAGTCATAAGAATTTCAGTGAATCGAACGAAATTTTAAAAATCAAAAAATTTCCATCGAATTGAGTAAAATCGAAGTGAACAGAATTTAGAAAGAACTTTACAGAACTCACGTGTACTGAAAAATATATATATTTAGAAAACCAATGAATTAAATAGAGTTCAAAAAAGTTCAGGAAGAATTATAAAGAAATCAAGAAAATTTCAAAGGATTGAAAGACGGCAGGCTACATTAATGAGAATTCAGGGTAAAATCCAAATAAATTTTAAAAAATCAAGAAATCGAAAATATTGTATTGATTTCAGTAAGATTGAAGTCAATTTAAAAGAATTCAAGGGGATTCGAGATCATTCGATGAAATTCTTACCAATTCAAGATAAATGGAAAGGAATTCAGGACGAATGGAACAAAATTTTTGAAATCCAAAAATAATCCATTCATACATAACATGAAAATAATACATAAATATGTATTGTATATAAATATGTATGTATGAATACATAACCTTAAAAATGCAAGGGCCGCGTGGTCTCCCACGTTGGTCCTTATCTTCATCATTACATAGAATTTCTTGACTTGAGATTATGGACTTGGTAAACATCTTTAAAAAATTCTTTCTCAAAATAACTGAAAGTAAGCAGTGTTTAACAGTTTTAACATATTTAAAAACGTCTAAAAAAAAAGGTACTTGAGAAGACCATGGTTATGTTCTTTCTATGCATTTAATCAGGATTAATCTTCATTCACACTTTACAAGATGTTATACTACTATGAAAAATTTCACCGTGATGTTTTTTACACATTGTTAAACTTACTATTTTTACTTCATTTTTTAAATTTGGCTCATGACATTGGTCCGACATAGTCTGTGAAGAGGGAGTGGGACTAGTCCGAAACGTCAGACTAACATGTTTTAATTGGATCTGAATAAAGTTTTTTCGACCGCTAAGCCGCAGAAGTTCTTCTCCGATTATAATAATATTCGGTCACGTAAGGTTTTTTACACAATAATCCATTAGGCTCAGATAAATGGGTATGAATAGAATTCGTGAATAGGGATTTGATTTGATCACTAAAAATTCGAGGTGAACTTAAAGTCTTCAGGTTGAATTAAAAAACAAGTTTCAATTTTAAAAAAATCCATTGAATTCAGTGCTCTTCAGGGGAATTCTAAAGAATTCCGAAGAATTCATGAAAATTCCGAGATAGGTATAGACCTGAATTTAATAGTGGTTAGCCCTTGGATTGTCTCTTAATTTATTGAAAGAAAATTGGCTCAAGTGATTTATTCATTTGAAAAAGTAATTGCAGTGCGAGCTATAGTGAGGTTATCTTTAAAAAGTTACCAAAAATTGATTTGAAAAAAAATTGACTAATATTGACTATGTCGCAACACAGGGATTTTCGGAGGATTTCTAGGGATTGCAAAATGTTTTAAAAGATTTCGATGGGATTCGAAGGATTTTAAGTACTTTCAATGGGTTTGAAAAATTATAGGACGTTTCCAATGACATAGATAAAAATGTATGGGATTTTACAGGTTTTCATGAATTTTCTATTGATTATGACAGATTTTAAACATTTTTGAAGTTTTTTAAAGTATTTGAAATTATCATAAGGGATTTTATAGGGTTCTCGAGAAAATTATATGATTTCGTGAGCTTCCAGAAGATTTCAAGGCATTTTAAGAAATTTTGCAGGGTTTAAAAGATTTCTATGGCATTCAAGAGTTGCCAAACCCTGTTTAGATACTAAGGCATAAGTATTTTGAGATAAACAAATATGTATTTGTATATAGTTTTTATAGGGTTTGTGGCCAATGTACTGTTAGTAGTCCTTTTTTGTTATATTAGCATATTTTAAGTATTAGAACTTAAATAAAGTGCTTTAATAATTAAAAATACGTATTTTTGAGTAATTTATATTTTTTCAGTGCAATACAACTTAGTACTCCAAATTTGGAAATTCTGTATATGAATAGATACTATTGGAACAAACGTGGTCTAAAATGATACTTCTACCCTACATTTTTATTTAAAAAATGGTATAGAAATTAGTAAAAGGACAACAGACGCGCGCGTAGCGCGCGTGTTTGTTTCATACATGAAAAAGCGAACGTACAAAAGGACGTTTAATATAATATATATAAATGAATAATATGAATAAAAGCACGTACAGAAGGACGTATCAAAGGATGTACCAGAGGACGTCCTAAATTGGCATACAAAATCACGTAATTTTGTACGTCCTTCGGTACGTCGTTTTGGGCGTCGTCTCTGACATCATTTCTTACTTTAAGAAAAGTGCTTCAAGATTTTTTTAAATTTAATGCAATTCAAATGTGTCTCATATACATAGCGTGTTCATTAAACAAACAGCATAATGTTATATAAGCTATTTATAATATGTAGAGATGGGATTATATTGACCCTCAATCGTAAAATTATTTTGTTCGATAACAACATTGTACCACGAAGGTACTCTAGCAATATAAGAAATTCCAGATGTCAACACTAAATGACGAGATAAGAGATATTTGTATCACAATCAACAAATTACATGTAAAACTTTCTAATTTACGAAAAACTATCGAAAGAAAATTAGCACATCAAGACTATGAACTATTTTTTGAATTTGAGGGAAAAAAACTATAAAAATCTTTGAATCTCACAAAGTAAAGTGTAAATCAAAATTTGAAAGTCTCATTAATACAAGAAGCATAATAATTCACAAAAAAAATTTCAATCAGAAGATGAAAATTCTGATTACAATGTGAGCCCAAACAATAAAAAATTCGTAAATTTAACCCAAGTTCAAATTCCCGATTATGTAGCTAAAACGGCCAGGTTGCGACAGAAATTTGGCACGACAATTCCTATCCATAGATTGCCCGTTAAACAGCTAATTGCGGATTTTGAATCTAACATACAAAATATTAACGACACAGACCAAAACAA
>JAUMHM010000031.1:56270088-56281171 GCA_032362435.1 Melikaiella ostensackeni
AAACGTCTGAAGCAATTCAAATTGTATTCAATTATTGGACCCTAAAGCCAATTCGATCACCAAAAATTCCAAAATAAGCTATTTTTATTGGTCGTCACTGAATAAAACACTAGATCGCTATAGGGTTTAACAATTAATTAAAATAAACATATAAATAACGGAAATTTCGGGAAAACTAGTAAAACATTTATGGTAAAATTCAACAATTTAGTTTATAAGGCTTCGTTTATCACTGTCTTTGTCGCTTGTAGTCGCATGCAACTCATCAGTTCTGGCGATTATTTGAGCACTAACGAAGAATTTATTGATATCTTAGGAGTAATAAGTGCAGATTTCAACAATATTTCGCAATTCGCGTTCTTTCTGACACTTGCATGTACTGTTACATCATGAGTTCTGCGACGACTGGATGGTCTAGACGTCGGCCATCTTGAAGACAACTGCGCCAGTGTCTTCGCTCGCTAGCGAGTAGATCTGTAGATTACCGACACGATGTCCGGATCAGCATGTGCAAGTGCCGATGAAAAAACACGCATCGTGAAAGTTTTTTTGAAATCTGAAGAGGCTAATTCATTCTCATTCGGAATCGCTCATCAATTGTGAGTGCTAAAATAATTGCCAGAACTAATGTGGATTAAGTTGCGTGCGACAACAAGCAACAACGGCGGTGACATAGAAAGCCTAACATAAATTGTTAAATTTTGACACAAGTAAATAGTGCTTTATAATTTAAACATTTATTTTTATTTTTCCGAAGTTTTCGTCATTATTTTCAGGATTATTTTCAATCAATTTTTCAAACCTATAACGATCTGGTGTTTCATTCAACGACGATCAATATAAATATCTCATGCATAACATAATGCTTTTCGTATAATGAATGTAATGAATACGCTGTATTCATGCGACACACTTTTGTACGTCCGCTTTTTCAAGTGGGTTGCTCGTGCTATAAGAAACGAAAGGGAGTCTTTCACTATTCCTGTGCGTTATTTATAGGCAATTCTCTAACGTCAGATACGAATCAGATTACTTCCGATAGCCTCTGGGTTAGTTTCATTATATTCACAGTATCACAAAGCAAAACTTCTATTCAGTTAAAGCTGGAGCCTCTAATTGAGATAGTATCTCTATACAAATTCTCTACAATCAAAGAAAGTTAACTTCAACATTAGCTTCTCCAAGTAAAGACGAAAAACCCGAAACTGGAAACTGGAAACCCTACACTAGTCTTGGTCGCTTTGTGGACTTTGCCATTGAATTTCTCTATTCAAGGGAATCTTGGTGAGCAAAATCTTAATTAAATATCAACACGAAGATGTCTTACCCAATGTTAAGAAGTTTAATCGGTTTTGTTCCAATGAGAGTAAAGTTGGTGTATTCTTAGAGTTTCCGGTTTTTACTCCAAGCACGTACCTACTTTCTCATTTGGCGACAATTCACCACAGTCCAAAATTCACGATCAATAGCCAATCGCTAGCGACAATGAGCAATCAGTCATCGGTTCGAACGTGACAAAATTTTATGAATTAGCACAACATCCAAAGCTCAACATTGCCATCATGTAATCACATTTTCGCGGCAACGATAAATACGAGACCAACCCTTCATTAGGAGAAAAGTATCAGAATGGCTATTTGTCGACTGATGTAATTATATGTTGAATGATGAATACAAAATTTGACCTAATATTCTTAAAAGCTCAAGTAGTTTACTGGTTTTCTTTCGGAAGAGTAACTCATAAATAATCACAAACACTAATCATGTTCTAATTAATGTACGAAATATTTCTAATTCTAAGAAACTAATATAGGGACAGAAAGTCCTGACACTTGGAAAAAACTAGCTCCATCTTAGTGAAAAAAAAATTCCACTTAGTTCGCATTAAGCAAAGTTATTTGGAAATCTTCCGATCTGTTCAATTGAATTTTCCGTACCTCAACAAAAAATTTTATAGTGTTGTCATAGCAACAAATGTGGAGAAAAACCACTGTTCACCATGTCTACATTTGTAAGGTCAACTTTCAACTCCTCTCAAAGTCGCAGAAATCTCCGCAAAAGTTGGGAATAATTTAAGTGGATTACTCGTCTATTTGTGAATGCAGCTCAGCTTTGAAAATTGAAAAATATTATAAATTGTGGTCACCAGAATTATTTATACTATGAAAAATAATTTCAGCTTTGAATTGTGATATCGAGACGAATCAAGATTTAATAGAAAGAGCCCAGTACACTGATAAAGCTTGGACCACTAAAAATGAAAACTTGAATAAAAAGAGGGTCTGCTTGTTTACGGTTCACTGCAGAGATTAGGTCAGAGTCTAAGACGAGACCTGGCCATATAGTTGCAATTTCGTTTTGACTTAGCAGCTTTTCAAAGTGGGTATATTACATATATTCAAATTTTATTCTCAAATTATGGTTAACTTAGAATTACATTTTTCCGAATCATGTGCAATATTCCGTAATTTTCTTTAATCGCTTGAAAATATCATTAAAATAGAATAGAATATATTTATTCTTCGTATAGATACTCCTGCGAATTTTTACAATGGAATCATTTTTTGTTCTGTATTCATACATATTGATATAAAGAATATTTCTTATATTCTTCCTTCTTGTTCTTCTTATATTCTTCTAAGAAACAAAATTGTGGAAAGAAACAAAATAATATGAATATTTATACAAAATTAATTGTTGTGCATTCCAGAGCAAAGCAATCACATACGCACGTATGTTATTTGTTGTTAACCTAAAATTCATTTAGGAATAACTGTGTGTATCAGATATATCATAAAATACAATTTTTGATAGTGATCTTTCTAATTAATATTTTTTCAATGTTCGTGGTATCAATCAGTTTCAAATCATTAATGTTATTAATATATAGGGCTCAGATCAACTAGAAGGCTCAAAAAGAATCGCATGAGTCGCATAAAATTACAAAAACAGTCATATGGGATTTCGAATAAAGTCCCAAAAAAGTCGCATCAAATTCGGAAAGATAATGCATAAAAGCAGTATCAGACACTTAATGACTGAAATAATAACTTTATTTGTTGAGAAATTCAGATTTCATAATTCTTCTTGATTTTTGAATATTCTTTCCACAGTCGAAATAAACTTTAAAGTTTACGCAATCTTTCAACAATAATCATTCACCTTGAAGGATTTCACATATGAAAAAAAACCACTGTTAACCATGCTAAGATTTGGAAGGTTAACTTTCAGTTCCTCCCAAAGTCGAAGAAATATCCGGAAAAGTTGGCACAAATTTAAGTGAATTATTTCAGATGATTTTATGGTTTTCGACCAGGTTACGATTTAATAAAAGATGTTTAAGGTTCTCAGTTTTCTGGCCATATATACATATTTAAACTTATTAGGTTTTCTTCGACGTTTCGCGCACTAACGTAGGGCCTCATCAGGCATTACAATTAACTATCAGGCTATCAGGTTAAGTTAAAATAAGTTGACCCACGAATTATTTTACTAATAATAAATAACAAGCTTACTTGCCATGAGTGGGAGTAATAATAGTTTCTATGAACATTTTGAACTTAGGACGAATATGATTCATAAGATAAAATTTACCTAAATGTGTTCTTCAGAGAATTTACTAACATTTCGCAAGTTAACAATCTTGAAACTATTACTGATAGCCGTTTATATTAATTATGGAAACTTATAATTTGGATTCTTAATGATGAAACTTCGCCTAATTGACTGTCATTGTTGTTTTTGATGTTAATTGTAATGTCTGTTGAGGTTCTACGTTAGTCGGCAAAACGTCGAAGAAAACTCAATAAGTTTAAATATATAATGACCAGAGAACCGAGAACCTTGAACATCTTTTATTATTATTTTAAGTGGATTACTTGCGTATTTGTGAATACAGACCAACTTTGAAAATTTAAAAATATAAATAATTGTGGTCACAAGAATTATTAATGCAATAAAGAATTCTCTGCTTTGAGTTGAAGTATCGAGATGAATCAAGGTTTAATGGAGAGAGCTCATTCCACGAATGAAGGTCGAGCAGCCAAAAAGTGAATAAAATTGTATATTTTCATAAAATGTGAGTTGGAATAATTTGGAATTCAATTAGCCAAAGTCTCGTGAGAGAATATCACTAAGAAAAAGTGTCATGGATGTCCATTACCAAACTGCATCCGACGCACAGTGGGACAAAAAAAAACGTACGTGGACAAATTGATTTTCAGAAGACAATTACATATTATCCGAATGAAGCTTTTTTTTCTATATGAAACTTTATAAGATTCCGCATCGAACTATCATTCTGGATTTTTGGAATTGGGAGAAAATTTCTTTTACTTATCAACAAAAATGAAATACAATGTGACTTTTGAAGAGTATCGGTTTTTAACAAATACTTGGATTAATTCAAATATTTCTAGAAAGCATGAAGCAACTATCGAAAAAAGACGTCCGATTACAACGCAAACATTAAAGAATTTATTAAAATTGTTATAAACAAGTAAGTGGAAGAAAATAGTTTCTTAGGGATTGACAGCGATTCGTCACTTGGTTCGCACTGAATTTAAACAATTTATGGACAAAAAGAATATTTTTAGTTGAATAAGTAAAAGATCATAAATAATTTATAATTTTACAGACAAGTCTTATGAACAATTACCCATAACTTGTATTTCTGATGGAATGAAGTTTTTTTCACCGAATCGATCATATATTACCTGGAAATGAAACCTAAGTATCATATTTGGTCATCCAATAACAATGGATGATTGTTTGAACAATATTAATTAGCAAATACCCTATTCGTCTATTTTGAACGTAGAAACTTGGTTCTTTTGGCGCAATCATCAACAATAAATTTCAATTACAATGAATTATTTTTACCGCAAACAACAATCGCTTGAACCAATTTCTATCATTTTATGTATTCATGAATAAAATTCCACTTTCTTCATGGACTTAACAGCCAGTTATTAAGCAATGACTTATTGCTATGAGTTTCTAATATTTGATAATTGTATAAACAAACAGAATTAGCAAATACATTATTTGGCTGTTTTTCAGCATTTAAAGTTTATTCTTTCAGCATAATCAGCTTCGAGTGTGAACATCGGGCCGTTTATACGTTGAATTTGCTGGTTGTTGTTGTAGTGTTAATTTCTGTATGAAATGCCTCGAAAAATGACAAGATAAGAAAGGAGTTCTAACTCCAATCAGTGGTCTGTGTAAGTAAAGATTTTGAGATGATTTATACATTTTTCTGCACGTTTTCAACTTTTTTAACTTAAACGCATTATTCTCGGAACAAGGTTTTCAAAGCCGGTGAGTAAGATATCTCAAGAACGGCTTTTCCGACTGCTCTATTTGTATCAGTTATTTGAGATATAAAACTCGTGGGATTGAACGATCTTTTTTTTATGAATATTTTTTGTTTCTATGGTAAAAAAACCGTTTTTGAGCAAAACGCCTTTTTTGGATCCCTCGTAGATTGTCTGTAACGCGCTTGTTTATTACTCTTTTATCATCAAAAAATTATCGTAACTTCTTGAAATATGTGGTAATTGAATGTTAAGACATTGGTAACAAAATACATAAACCTGTCTTCATAAAAAATCGCAAACAATCGCTTTTTTCCACCCGAAAAGGTAGAGACCCCCTTAACAATGCTATAAAGCAATTTTTTTCATCTAATATATTTGTAAACTAAAACTTGCGTTTTTCTTGCGATCAGTTAAAAACAATTGATGGTTTGTTAAGGAAAGTTAATTACTACTCGACTTCATTCTTCGGTTTACGGAATAGTTCGATTGATTTTGAAAATAACTTTCTGGAATAAGATGATCGGAGTTAGTACTATTCGGCAGACACATTGTGTACGGCTATGATAATTGTAATATTATTAACAATGAGAATAGAGGACCGTTATCGAAGTATCTGAAAAAAAATTCAAAAATTTGTTATCAGCAGTTGATTACACTGAAAGAACAAAGTTTAAATTCTGAAAAATAGCCAAATAATGTATTTATTGATTGAGTTTATTTATACAATCATTAAATTTCAGAAAGCTATAGCAAAAAGTCATTGCTAATGAACTGGCTGTTGAGTCCGTGAAAAACGTGGAATTTCATTTATTAATACACAAAATGATGAAAGTTTGTTTAAACAATCGTTGTCATGTCTTCTAGGTATATTTGAATGAACTCCAAAAATCCACTATGACAATTCGATGCGGAATTTGATTGGGTTTCATTTAAAGAAAAAAACGTTCTATTCGACTAACAATTGTTTTTCTGAAAATCAGTTTGTCAACAGACGTTTTTTTGCCCCACTGTGCGACTGCGAAGACTTGAATGAAAAAGGGGTCCGCTTCTTTCGGTTTACTACAGAGTCCAGGTCAGAGTCTAGGACTAGATCTGGCCACATAGTTGCAATTTCCTTTTAAGTTATAAACTTTTCAGTAAGATATATTACACATACTCATATATTATTCGTTACTGTTATACGCTGTTTTAAATCATGTAAAATAGTGCATATTTTTTTTCTTTTAAAAATATTATTAAAATAGAATAGAATTTATTTAGTCCTTTGTTTAGATACTCTTGCAAGTGCTTACAATTCAAACATTAATGAAGAACTTTAAATAAGTTATAACGAATTTGTAAATGGAAACAATATGATTTTTTAATAGTATTGAGAATCTAGAAAGATTTTTTTTAAATTCTTTTCAACTTATGTGATATTCACCTAGAAGTGACTTTTTCCCTTGAATATTATTAAAAAATAACAATTACTAAGACTAATATGTTTAATTTATTTAACAATAACTTAAATGTCAAATACACATATAAATAATATGAGTAATTTGTGTAATTTAATGTAATGTGTACAATAATTGAAATTTCATGTAATGTAATGTAAAATGTGATATGTAATGTAAAATAATTATAATCTTCGTTTATTTTGCACACGGAGAACCGAAAATTCTGATGAGAAATTACACTGAAAATCCCTAATAAGTCTATCCGCAATATGTCGTTCCGGAAATTTCGTTCCATGACCAGGGGACGAAGGGGTACAGAGTGCGTTACCCTAAAGCCAGCAAACTCGTCCAGTACCGCATGAACAAAGCGGGCTGTATCACAAGCGCATAATTTCCTCAGTTCGCACGGTCCGCATTTCTCTTCATTCGCTTTCAGTGTTCACGTTATGTGTTACAAAAATGCCGCAGGAAAACAAGAGGCAGCGTTTATCCTTGAAAACAAACAAACATTTACAGAAATTTCATAAATATTTTTTACTGCGAACGAAAATCATATAGAAATGGTTCATCTGCCCTGATTGTTGACATTGAAGTCGCTCCGTCATATGTTCAATGCCATTTCAGACAAGAACCAAAGTCGGACCTATATGGGATTTTCAGTGTAATTGCGAATCTTGGGAGCTTTACCGTTTTTACATTCCTCTTTCTGCATTTACACATGTAAATTAGAACCTTATACATAAATTATGACACATATCTTCAATTACAAATATTATTTTATATAATTAGGTATCTGTAAAGATTATTCTTTACCTTCCTCCCAGCTCATGTGAAATTCAATTAGCAGGACTAGGATCATGCTACTTTTTTGACTTTTTTGGAAAATGCGCCTTCTTGTGAATTTTTAGAGGAAAAAGTGACTAATCGACTCTTTTCTATTCTTCTTAGAAGCTCGCTACTCAGTTTAAATCCCAATCACATAGATACTTTTGTGATTAAAATTAAAAACTAGAAAACATAGCCTTTATATATTATCTTATTTATTATATTATATTATATGTTTGAACCATAAATATACTACTCTACTTCGATTGAAATTTTTCAAAATTTAATGCGACTTTTTGAAGACTTTGTTTTAAATTCCGTGCGACTGTTTTTGGAATTTTATGCTACTCATACAACTTTTTTAAAGCCTTCTAGTCGATCTAGGCCCTGTATATTAATGATATCATTGATTTGAGTTTGACTGATACCGTGAACATATAATTTTTTTATCATTATACCATTAAGTCAAATCCCTTTCGGGGCAAAGGTAACGCGTTCGGTTCTAATCTCGTTTCACTACTGAGGATTAAGAAATTTGTATGGTAAATTTGGGTACGGTATGTTTATGAGGAGAAGGGAAAGGTTTCAGATTAATCTCATAACGTCGCTCCGACACTAGTCGCTTGATCAATTTCTCTAGCAATCAACCTAGGTGAAGAGCTTCGCAAAGCCATTATAATAACGGGAGTAATTATAAAAATCCACTAAGAAAATATTAAAAATATATAAATTAGAAGTATCATTATTAGAAACTTTTTTAAATAATATATTCAATACAAAGTGTTATTCCCAAATGAATTTCACGTAAAAACAAACAACTACGTGAGTATGTGTCTGCTTCGCTTTGATATTCACTACAATTATTTTTTTATTAATATTTATATTATTTCGTTTCTTTCTACAACTTTGTGCCTTCGAGCTTTATCAGTGTACTGAGCTCTTCCTATTAAACCTTGATTCGTCTCGATATCTTAATTCGAAGCTGATATAATTTTTTATTGCATTAATACTTCTGGTGACCACAATTTTTAATATTTTTTTCATTTTAAAAGCTGAGCTGCATTCACAAATAGACAAGTAATGCACTGGAATTTTTGCCAACTTCTTTCGGAAAATTTTTCGACTTTGGGAGGAGCTGAAAGTTGAGCTTCCAAATCTGGGTATGGTTAACAGTGTTTTTTTTTCATGGTTGCTGCTATTATAACAAAACAAATTTTTCATCGAAATATACGAAATTTGATTAAGTAGACCGAACGCTTTCGAATCACCTTTGCTTTATGCAAACTCAGTGCGATTTTTTAAATTCCCATCTCAATGAGAAAATATTGGTCTTATGTGAAAATTGACTTTCGCGGATTTTATCAAATCTCGACGTTTTCGGACTCACTGATCAAGAAAAAATGGATTTCACTTCCGTGTCTGTCTGTCGTTGTCGTCGTCGTCGTCTGTGAACACGATAACTTCCGAAGGCATTGTCCGATTGGATAGCCCTTCGACACACTGTTTTAAGGCCTTAAAAGAAAGGAATAGTTCGTAAAACAGCTAATTTGGATGAAAACTCAAAAAGTGAGAAAATTTTAAAAATTTTTGAGACCATTCTCCCAAGATTTGAAAATGATATGTGCGGCTATTGTAGTACTCAGAATTTTGAATAATTTATTCTCATGACTTTTCTGAATCAAAAGAAAATTATGAGAGTTATAGAATTTACAAAATTCAAAAAAAGAAACGAAAATGAAAATTTTAAACCAAACAATGCACGATATGAAAAAAAGTCAAGGAAAGAAAAAAGTTGCTTTTTGAAAGCCCTTTAAGACTTTCATAACAACTCTTTGAATTTTCTTCAAAAATCGAAAATTCAAATTTTGACTTTCTATCTCGGTATTAGAAACATAAGGAAACGGATTGGGAGGGCTTCTGGACTTGTTGGGAGAGGCAGAATGGTTTATTTGTAACAGAAATACCAGGGGGGATGAAGAAGGGGAAATTACGTTCACAGGTAAAGGAGACACCGTATTAGATTACATTCTGGCAGAAGGAAGAATAAAGAATCTGATGGTTGGAATAGAAGTGGGCAATGATATATGCTCCGAGCACTTTCTGATGATAGCGGCATTTAGATATGGAGGACCAAAGTGCGGTATGGGGAAGAAGATAGGAGTGGGGGAAGGAAATTGAAAATGGGCATTTGGGGAGAAGATAATTTGAAAGGATCTAGAGAAAAATGGAAAACGAGGAGGTAGGGAGTACGGAAGAGGAAGGAGTAGACACGCTGCTAGAAAGACTTAAAAGAGTGATTGATAATTCATGATAAGGCAAGGAAGGACGCGAGACCGAAAGGAGATAGAGAGGGGGGTAAGAGAGGTTGATGAGATGACAAATGCAGGGAAAGTAAAGACAGGATGAAGGAGAGTGTATGAAAATGGAGAAAAGGGAAAATGGAGAAATAAAACTCAACATGAGAAAAATAGATCTCGAGAGAATATTGAGTGAAAAAAGACAGATGGTTAAGGGAAGATACATGAAAGAGGTTGAAAAAGCGGCAAAGGGAGGGAGAAAATGGGAAGTAATGAACAGGGAAAAAGGATGAAGGAAAGGTATGAATGAGGAAATTGAGATGGACGAGTGAACGAAGTATTTCAAGAGACTGCTAGGGATATGAAAGATACAGTAAACGGTGGAGAAAGAAAGGCGGAAGCAGGAGACGAGGACAGCGAAAACGACATTAGTAGGGGCGAGGTGACTGAGGCAGTTACGCGGCTGAAGAGAAACAGGACAACAGGTAAGGAAGGCTTGGCGAATGAAGCACTGAAATATGGTAGAGAAGGAGTGAAAGTAAAGATGTGGAGGATTTGCAATAAGGCTTGGAGAGGCCATGAAAGAGAGAGGAGTAGATGAAGGCTTGAAAAAGAGGATAAAAGAGATATTTGTGGAGACTGAGATAAGGGTGAAGATAGGAGAAAAGAAAGGAGAGAGAGCGAGAGAGAGATCTGATTATACGTAGTAGGGAAGAGCCAAAGATGACTCCTAAAGAAGGACAGTAATGGTGTAGCGTTGCGGAGTAGAGATACAATTTTTTAGGTTAGTAGTGGTAAGAGGAAACGGAAGCCCAGGGCAAGGTCGCAAGCATCTAGGAATAGGAATAGTGGTTAAGTCGATATGTAAGAAATAGTTGGTAAGGTGGTATTTGAGGATTGTCATAAGAAAGCATGTAATGGTTCTGTAAAGACTCTTGAACTCGTTAAAGGGAGAGGGTATAATTAAAATAGAGATTACTGAAAATAAATAAGTTTTGTTGGACTCAAATAAATTTTTATATAAATTTTGAGAAATATGCACCAAAAAAGATATAAAATATAATTTTGTTTCAAAAAGCTGAATACGCTGGTCAAGTTCAACTCTAAGGTAGGAAACAAGACTTTGATACAAATTGTAAATATTTTAAATTCCATAAGCAAATTTTACAATAAATTAAGAATTATTTGATAGATAGCTACAAAA
>JAUMHM010000031.1:56281181-56313471 GCA_032362435.1 Melikaiella ostensackeni
CTTTGACAGTGTATTTATATAAAACAAAATTTAAAATTGCAGCAAAATTTTAATTTTATTGTATTATATTGAGCGTATAGAAAGAAGGAGACATTCTTCTTCGATGCAACCCTCTTCATGAATCTACTCTTACATGGTATCATATTCGGCAGGCTTATAATTCGAAATATTGACAATTCGTGTCGATTTCTTGTTTTCTACCTTTGACTTTAATTTGACCAGCCTATACGATTTTTCTTTCATTTTTCAAACATTTTTTTTAAAGAGAAAGCTATGAAGTGTAGCGCTAAAATCAGAAACGACAAGCTGCAGAAAACTTTAGTTTCGCAATCTTGAATAACTCCGCATTAAACATGGTCTACTTCCTCCTTGAGAAGTTGATACTGCAAATTTAAATTCGTAACGTGACTTCATTAGCGCGCAACGCAGAAGTCTCTAACGATTCAATTTTTTTAATCTCTTTCATTATGACCCTTAGGAGTATGCTTTTCTGGAAATGAGATGATAGCTGATAAAAAAGAGCAAAATGTGATCTTCTGCACGATTAGCACTAGCAGGAGGGAATTCTTTTTAATTAAAATTTAATCCACTCTTTTTCAAAATCAAAATAAAGTGCAAATTCTTTATTAGACCTAATTTTCTGAAAAGATTTTCTGTTGATTTCTATCTAGAAATGAACTATGAGATTAAAAAAAAACATCTTTTAAAACATAGTCTCTAACAAAGTCGTCTTATGTGACACATTTTCAAAAAAAGCCTTAAAAGAGAAAATTATGTTTCCAAACATCAGTATGATCAACTCATTAAAGACAATTGTGAAATGAGGAAAAGAAGGGAAAAATGGAAAAGAGTTAACCAAACCAACCTCAAAATCCTTTCCTTATTCTTTCTGCGTCTTTTTGATTACTGGGAACCAACATGTTGCGAGGACATCATAATTGTCGCTAATGAGCCTCTCACACTGAGGCTAATTTAGACCTCATCAGGGTAATTTTTATATGAAACAATGGTTAAGTACTTTTCTTCTGTGTTTTATATCAATAAGAAACTAATTTATGAAATTAAAATCAATTATTAAGATACTATCTATATTTTTTTCTATATGTGTTGATCTACAAAACTTTTCTAAATATCTTTGGGAATACTTCTCTTTATCTTGTTTGAAACAATCGCCTCTATTGAATCAATCAAAGTGATGCTTGGAAATACAATTTTCTTGTTTCGAGGCTTTTTCTGCAATTCTGATACACAAGATGCCTTGTTAAGGATTACGTTTTCAAAGATTTTTTCAAAATTTACTAAACAGAGACAGAGATGAGGGTCTCCTCCTGCGAGAGGCCTCTCAACCTGAGCAGCAAAAATCTATTTGAGTGGTCATCCACAAATTACGTAATACGATTTGACAATACGTGACTTATTGCATTATGAGTTATTTGAAAATGTTGAAAAATTTAACCTAAAATACTTTAAATCCGGAAATTTCAAGAAAAAGTGTTGAATTTTGAACGAAATAGATGGATTTTTATTCAAACAGAAGATTAACTTTCTACCAAAGAGACGAATTTTGAAAAAATACATGAATTTTGAACCAAATAACTGATTTCACCCAAAAATACGAATTTTCAACATAACAGTTGAGTTCTCGACCGAAAAAGATTAATTTTTTACCAAGAAGTTGCAGTTTTAACCTAAAACATAAAATTTCGACCAAAAGAGATGAATTTTCAAGAAAAAGTTAAATTTTCAACCAAGAAAGATTTTTTTCAAACAATTCGTTGAATTTTCAAGCCAGAAGGCGAATTCTCAAGGAAATAGTTGAATTTCCTACCAATAAAGATCTTTCAGTCAAGAAAGAAGAAAAAATCCGACCAAAATGTTCAATTTTCAAGCCAACAAGACGAAGTTTATATAAAACAGTTGTACTTTCAACCCGAAAATGTGATTATTTAACCAGTAAGATAAATTCTTTACCAAAGAGATGAATTTTTAACAAAATACATAAATTTTCAAAAGAGGAAAACTGATTTTTGGCCCAGAGAGACGAATTATCAACAAAATACATAAGTTTTTAACCAAAAATGAAATATTTAAATTTTCCAGGTAGAAAAAAATAAGTTTCAACAAAAAGAACGAATTTTCTATAAAATAGTTGAATTTTCAACCAAGAAAATGAAATTTCGAATCAAGAAAACGAATTTTCAATAACACAGTTGAATTTTCAACCGAAAGAGGTTTTTCAGTCAAGAAAGAAAAGAAAATTCATGAGGAATGTTGAATTTGCAGGCCTTAAAGTCGACTTTTCTGCAAAACAGTCAAATTTTTGACCAAAGAAGAATGACTTTCTCACATAAATTTCGAAGTTTAAGCAAAAAATATTAAATTTTCAACCAAAAATATCAATTTTCAAATTAAATGATGAATCTTCACCCAGAAAAATGAATTTTTAACGGAATTTTTCCACTCTCAACAATAAGAGATGAATTTTCAACAGAATACATATATTTTCAATTTAAAAAATTAACTGTCAATTAAAAAACATATGCTTTAGCCCAAAATGGAATGGTTGAATTTTTGGGTGAAAAATTAATTTTCAAACAAAAAAAAACTAACTTCCTACAAAATAGTTAAATTTTCAACCAAAAATATGAATTTTAAACCTACATGATAAATTTCCAACCAAAAAAATAATTTTTTAACAAACTAGTTCCACTTTGAACCAAGTACTTGAATTTTAAGCCAACTAGTTAAATTTTAATTAAAATGGGTACATTTTCAACAACAACAAAATTCGACCAAACAAATAAAATTCCAACTTAAAAGATAAATTTTTATCCGAAAAAGATAAATTTTCAATGAAATACACAAATTCTTAACCAAACAGTTGAATTTTCAACCAAGGAAATTATATTTCTACCAAAAAAACGAATTTTCAACAAAATACATGAATTTTTAATGAAATAGTTGACTTTCCTACTAAAAAGAATAAATTTTCAACAAAAAAACGAATTTTCAACAAGAGGCTCAAATTTTTAAGCTAAAAAATGAACTTTAAACTAAAATGCTGAATCTTTGACCAAAAAAACTAATATTTGACAAAGCACTTCAACTTTCAACCAAGTACTTGAATTTTCAACCATTAGAGATGAATTCACAACGGAAAATGTAACAGTTGACATTTCACTAAAAACGATTTCAATTTTGAAGGAAAACGTTTGAATACAACCAGAGAAGACGAATGTTCAACAAAATAGTTGATTCCTCAACCGAAACAGATTAATTTTCTATCAAACTTTTGCATTTTTATCCGAAAGGGATGAAATTTCTACCAACCGAGAAGAATTTTCAAACTAGAGTATATAATTATATATTATCGTATTATAATAAGCAAAAACATAATTGTACACTTTCCAACCAAAGAGAATAAACTTCTAAATAAAAATAGTTGGATTTTCTTATTGTGTTCTATTAATTCAGTTCGCATTTAAGTTGAAAACGAAAAGAAGGGCAAACAAGGGGAACAGGGAAAAGACTATGAAGTCTGCGTTAAGTAAATAGGAATTTTGATACTTTATAGGCTAAAGAATTATAATTGAAACAAACTTTGAAGTCCATTCTTAACGCTCTGAAAATATTATTTCATTTTAGGAAACTGAAAATTTTCTCTTCTACAACTAATGTCATTAAGGTCCTACGTTTATTTCATTAACAGACTTTTTATGTATGTTCGTTCCTTAAGTTTACAAAATCTTAGTAAGATTTTTTTAGGGGGGGGGAGCTCGAAGCAAATCTTACGGTGTGTTACAAGGGAGGGTCAAAAATTTCAGAAAAACACCTTACGTAATTTGTGAATGACCCGTAAACTTTCATTTTTGAATTTATTGGAAAATTTTCTTCACTACGAAGCAATTTATGTAATAAAAAATGTTCTTTTTTTAAGGGGACCTTCTGAAAAATTTTACAGGGGGGCCTCCAAGTTTCTAGTTATGTTACAGTCCAGCTATTAATACACAATTATACAATTTTCATCTAAGATTCTCATTTTAGTGAACTTGATCAGTTCTAACAGAAGATTCCGTTTCACCATCCTAGAACAGTAGGGCAGTCGTCTGGGAAACGAAAGGTCTTGGGCTCGAATCCCAGCGGAGTTGAAAGGCGCTCCTTCTTTCACAGAAAAATGGTATTTAATTTCCAGTTTAAACAATTTTCATTATGTTTTAGTGATGTAAAAAAATACTCCTGAGATTTGACTAGTTAATTGGGTTGGGTCGTTAGATTTCTGGCTTGCAGACGGTAAAACGAAATCTTCTATTGGAACTGATCAAGAAGACTAAAATAAGAATCTTTGATGAAAATTCTCTAGAACTCTTTTAAACTGAAGTGCTTTCAGGAATGAACTTTGACTTGAGATAAGAAGCTTGGAGAGTAAATAAGTCGGCAAGTCATCGGTTACAGAGGAGACCCCATGGAATTCTGATAGGAGTCTTGAGAGTTTGTTGCAAAGCAAAGTATGACCTCCATTGGTGAAAAGGAACATAAGAGAAGCCATCCATCAAGAAGAGACATCGTACGACGTGGTACCTATCCTACAAATCATAGGGCTCTCTTTCTAGACTATTCTGTCCTATATTTGTCTTCTCTTTTCCGTCGCTGAAAGCTGGAAGAAATGACGTTGAGACGCGACAGGACAATACCCTCGAGTTCCCGTCGTCGTGACCAGCATTTTCAATTCGTCGCATAATTCATTTTTTCATTTTTTTTCCGCGTCTTCTTCTAATTCTTCCAACTTGGATTCCCACCTTTTCATTTAAAAACAAGGGGATTAATTATAGTCGCTCAAGGATCGATAAAGTTCCGATGTTTTCCTTGAAGTAATCGTCAAGTAGTTTGCTTAAATTATCTATCAAACCCTTTTCTAACGCAAAAAAAAAACAAATTTAAAACATTTTACTTCCTTATAGGGAAAGCTTTGTAACTATGCAAATTTTCGAACTTCATTTTTTGACATATCTTGTCATAATTTGATCTCAGGAGTCCAAAAATGAGGTTTTGAAAAAATAGCTGTGTGTGTATGTGTGTGTGCTAACAATACTCTTTTTATTGTTATTGTAGTCCTAAATAACAAACTATAAATATCCATGGAAGACAAATATAATATTTGTTTGCGTGGGAATTCGAACCCGCAACCATCATGGCTACTACGCTTATGTAAAGCTGGAATGTATGTATTCAAAGCACGTTACCATCTGAGCCACGCTACCTCTGTTTATAAAAGTTGTTAAAGTATACTTCTTTCTTTATCTGAGAATCGTAACAAATACCAGAACTTTTATAAAGAACGTTTTTTGATTCGATATTCATTGTAGGTGTGTTTTTATATGCGCAGTAATGTTCCAACCTTCTAAAATGTGCATTTCGACGCTATAGTAATTTTTTTCTTGAATTTTGGAAAGTTATGTATTAGTAGGTCTTATTATTACATGTTTTTAATTTTTAGAGGTCGATTTAATGTACGGAAATGTTTTTACTATCATGGGAAAATGTTGAAGAAGCTATTTCTTTCATTTTTTGTACTTTCCAACTCGAAATAAAAAATATGTATGGATTGTAGTTTTGAAAGGTAATGAATAGAAAAAGATGGAGGAGGTAAAAATGGATTTAGAGATTGCTTTCTTATAGAAGATCCGGAATTTCTATTCTGAACTGTTCGCGTCCCTTCCTATTCAAACATACCATAGAATTCTCTTTAATTATATCTTGTTCTTTTTTATAAACATACGTACTTTTGTTGAAATGCTTCCTCATAGAAGAAGCTTTGCAACGATGAAAATTTTCGAACATTATCTTTTGGCATAC
This sequence comes from Melikaiella ostensackeni, assembly GCA_032362435.1. Lineage (NCBI taxonomy): Eukaryota > Metazoa > Arthropoda > Insecta > Hymenoptera > Cynipidae > Melikaiella > Melikaiella ostensackeni. The sequence goes on from JAUMHM010000031.1 coordinate 56,287,035, forward strand.
TTTGACATCATTCGATCTCAGGTGTCCAAAAATAATGTTCTAAAAAAATGTCTGTTAGTCAAAAATACTCTTTATATGATAACTCGAAAATAAGTTGAGATAGTCATGAAATTTGAAGGTATTGTAGTCACAAATAATTTCCATTACTGATTTATTTTAAAGCAGGATCAGATAAGAATACATTCTTTTTTTGATTTTGTACATCCTTTCTCAACAAAAAAGGTTGAGGTTGATTTATTAAATATTGTGAGAATGAAAAAAAATGTATCTGAGAAATTCGAAATTTTCAAGAATTTTGATCACAGTATTGGCAGTGATACCAGACCCTGTAAGCCCAATTTTGTCAAACACGGGATGGTATTTAGTTGATATAATTTGATAAAATGTTTACAGTTATTTTTCAAAAACGTACATCCCTAAGAATTTTGGAAGCTTCGACATTTTTCGTTTCTGAGTTGTTTTTTTAATTTAATAATATAATAAGCAAGTTTGTTCATTCGGCAAGATCAATCGGTTGATGTATTCAAAAAAACTCTATGACCAAATGTAGTTATGATATGTAGGTACGGATTTATAAATATTTCTAACGTTTGTAGAAGAAATAATTCCTAATTTTTGAAAGACATCAATATTTTAAGTATCAAATTTATTCTTTTTGATGAAATAAATCTATTGAACTATATAAAAACCCTCAATGGTCTATGAAAAATAAACATCAAATAATAATTAGCAGTGATAAATAACAAATGTATAAAACAAATAATAAATTATGAAAAAGCGCAGGCAAAGTCGACTTTTCTGTCCCCTCAGACTCCTTTCACAATCCACAATCCTCTTTTCCATTCCCTCACACTCCTTTCCAACCCAAAATCTCCTTTTCTATCCTCACAGATTCCATTTGATCTGAAATTCCCTTTTTCATTCCCTTGGACTCATTGTATAATCCAAAATCTCCTTTCCAGCCTTCCTAAGTCAATAACTTTTTAAAATCATCCATTATTCGAGAATTATCTGTAACATAAAAACCATTGGTTTAACCATTGGTTTAACGATTGAAGTGAACAGAATAACAGGTCAACAAGTTTAAAATAAATCTCTGAAAATTGAAGGTTTTGAAAGTGGAATGAAAAAAAAACAATTAATATATAAATGATTAAAATTTTTAAAATGATTTTCCTGTAATTTTTTTTACCCGATCTCTTGAAATTTCCTATAATAAGAGAATAATTAGGGCCGAGGTTCATTCGCTCTTTGCCTTTGTTTTCTAGATTATTTTCATAGAATATGTAAAGTTAACCACTGACAGTTTCTCTCGCAGTGACAGTTCTAATGTTCCTAAAATTTACGTACCTGTCATTTTTCTTGTACCTCAGTTCAAAATGGTATATATTTCAATTTTTTAGATAGTTGTCCACGTGTTACTCCATGCGGTGCATCTTGGAAAAAATTTCATTGAAACATATATTTCATTTCATTTCTAAATATAATTTGAAAATAATAAATCTTTACGTTCAATAAATACAAAAATAAAGCACGCGGACAAAAAAGTGTGGGCTAATCTTACAGAAGGTGATTGCATACATTTTTTTGAAAAGTTTACAGAAAATCCTATGAGATTTGCAGAATTTTCTTTATAATTTACTAAAAATCTCTGTCAAACTCACAGAAAATATCCGTAAATCTGCAAGTTACCTAAAAGCTCTGTGAAGATTACGGAAAATTCTGTAAGTCCTACAGAAAAGATATGATATCACTATTTTAATGAAGGACCTCTGTAACATTAACAGATTTTTTCCTGCGTGCACATGAGTAGAATTGAAATTAATAGGAAATTCGCAACAATATTTGAATTGAGTATTAAATGAATTAACATTTTCAGGTATTGCGTTCTCATTCCCCAGGCGAAAAAGTTGTGCATAGTGTAAAAAATTATGTTTCATTTTTATTTATGTGTTAATGAATGAATTTATCATCGAAGTCTTTCATCGTAATTATAAGCATGCAATGTAGAAATATTTTCCCTCAATTTCCAACGGAAAGGGGGAGGAAAAGTTGTTGAATGAGTTTAAAGGTTTTTATTAAAAAAATGTTTACTTCACCCGGATCGATGTTATGCATGATAATAATGAAATACCGCACAATTCTCATTATTTCATGAGGAAAACAATATTTCTAAGGCTGAAATTTGTAGAAAATGTTATATAATGCAAATGAATTCGTAATTATTTTCTGTAACGTTAAATTGCAAAAGTTTTTAAAGAATCGGCGTTTTCAGTATCATGACAGCTTGCGCTCATATACGTCGTTAGGAGTACATTTCCTTCAATCATATAAATTATACTCTGGCATTTTCTTGGACCAAAATTGAACCAAATAAACTTTAGTTCTTAGCATCTTCATTTTCTTATGGCTTTTCATCTTTTGATTTTGTTTTTAAAAAACGCGAGAATACAATTCATAGGATTGTAGAAAATGTATTTCTTAAGAAACATAAAGAGGCAATTTTTCGTTCCAGGAAATGATCATTTTTACGATTTATTAAATATTTTGTTCTTCCACATACATTTCTAATAACATATTAAAGTCTTATAGGCAGGTAGGCGGCAAACGTGCGATAGTTATTAGAAAATGGCGAAAAGTCAAGTTTTTATCATTTTTTGCAACTTTAGATTCATTTTGAGAACATTTCAGCCTCAGAAATATTGTTCTTCTCATAAAATAATGAGAACTGTCAGATTTTTCGTTATTATTATGCATAACATAGATGCGGTTGAGGTAAGAATTTTTTTAAATGAAACTTTAGTGGAGTCATTTTGAACCCAATCAGCAACTTTTCCACCTCCTTACAATTAGAAATGAATAAAAAAAGACGTTTTCACTGCGCCCTAATGATCATAGAAAATAGATCAGCCCAAATCTTGTCAAAGTCTTATTTCTCTATAGCCACACTTATATTCACATCAGTAATGAATACAAAACAGTCCCATATGTGGGAGCACAGTATTGATGAAATGATCACAATATTAAAGATGCACCATATAATAAAAATGCCCAAACTACTTTGTAGCGGTTTTTAGACTTTTTGATGTGTGAAAATCTGAAATCTCGATGTTGAGAATTAGGCCTGAGCCAGGGCGTTAAATGCTTTGGATGGGTGACGAAAAAGTGTAACGCATTGAGTTCCTCAGTCTTTACACCGGACGCTGGGCGCAGTCTTAGACTGCGGAGAGACACTGTGTGCGGTGAGAGGGAGAGAAACCGAACGCCTGCTTCTTCTCCACTTCTCTTCCTCTCATCGCTCCAGCTGTGCTTCGTACGTCATGATAAAATAATATTTGAAATATTTTTAAATTATAAGATATTTGTCGAAACAGTTGTAAATTCTTAGAAATCTTTGAAGACTTTCGGAAATCTCCGACGTTTTTATGAATTCTTTGATTTATGTAAGATCTTAGCTTAAATTGATGATTGTTCACATTCTTTCAATTTTTTTTTTGCAATCTTTCGAAATTCCAAAAAATTGCTTTCTAAATCGCGAAATATTTCTTGAAATCTCTCTGAAATCTTTCAGGTACTCTGCAACACTTGAAATCTTTGTTAGATCTCTTGAAACTTTGTGAAATATTTGAAATCATTCTGAAATATTTAAAACTTTTGTGAACTCTTTGATTTATGTAACATTTGAGTTTAAGTTGATGATTGTTTACAATCTTTGAAGTCATATTCAATCTCTTGAAATCGCAAAAGATTTGTTAAAATCTCTGATATTTTCGAGAATTCTTTAATTTATGTAAGATTTTAGTTTATTGCAATCTTTTGGAGTCCTCGTGAAATCCTTTGAAATCGCAAAATATTTCTTGAAATCTTTGTAGAATATTTGGAATCTTTGCAATTATTCTAAAAACTGCAAAAATGTTGTGAATTCTTTGATTTATGCAAACATTTTTTTTCATGCTGACACTTGTTTCAAATCTTTGAAACATTTTGCAATCCTTTGAAATCTTTGTGATACCTTTCGAAATCTCAAAAGATTTCTTGAAATCTTTGTAAAATATTTGAAATCTATCTGAAATATTTGACATTTTTGTGAATTCTTTGATGTCTATAAGATTTTACTTCGAGTTAAAAGTCGTTTGAAATATCTAAAGTATCTTGCAATCTTTTGAAATCCTTGTAAAATATTTCAGAAAGGCAAGAGATTTCTTGAAATCCTTGTAAAATCTTTCAAGTCTTTGAAATCTTTCTGAAATCTTTAAAATTTTTCTGAATTCTCTGATTTATGTACAATTTTAGTTCAAGTTAACAACTGTTTGAAATCTGAAGCAATTTGCAATCTTTTGAAATGTTTGTGATATTTTTTGAAGTTGCGAAAGATTTCTTGTAATCTTTGCAAAATGTTTGAAATCTCTGATACCTTTTTGAAGTCTTTGACATTTTTGTGAATCCTTTGATGATAAGATTTTTCTCTAACTTGACGTTTGTTTGAAATCTTTGTACTATTATGCAATCTCTTGAAATCATTGTGAAACCTTTTGAAATCGCAAATGATTTCTCAAAACATATGTAAAATATTTGAAATCATTCTTAAACCTTCGATAATGTTGTAAATTCTGTTACTTACGTAAGATTTTTTTTCAAGTTCACGCTTGTTTGAAATCTTCAAAACATTTTGCAATAATATGAAATCTTTGTGAAATCTCTTGAAATCTTTGTAAAATATTTGGAATCTTTCAGAAATTTTTCTCAAATAATTGACATCTTTGTGAATTCTTTGATATTCATAAGATTTTACTTCAACGTGACGTTTGTTTGAAATCTTTCAAAATCAGAAACGATTTCTTGAAATCTTTGAAAAATATTTGAAATCATCCTGAAATCTTTGATAATGTTGTGAATTCTTTGATTTATGTAAGATTTTTTTTCAAGTTAGCGTTTGTTTGAAATAATTGAAATATTTTGCAATCTTTTGAAATCCTCATAAAATCTTTTGGTATCTCAAAAGATTTCTTGAAATTCATGGAAAACATTCGAAATCTTTCTAATATTTCTGAAATGTTTGATATTATAACGAATTCTTTAATTTCCGTAAGAGTTAACGTTTGTTTGAAATCTTTGAACTATTTTGCAATATTTTGAAATGGTTGTAGAATCTTTGTGAAATCCTTGAAATCTTTGAAATCTTTCTGAAATTTTGAAATTTTTGTGAATTCTCTGATTTATTTATAATTTAGGCTTAAGTTAACAACTGTTTGTAATCTGAAGCATTTTGCAATCTCTTGAAATGTTTGTGGAATCTTTTGGAATAGCAAAAGATTCCTTTCAATCTTTACCAAATATTTGAAATCTTTAAAATCTTTTTGAAGTCTTCGAAATTTTTGTGAATTCCTCGATGTACATAAGATTTAACTTTAACTTGACGTTTGTTTTTAATCTTTGTGAAATCTTTTGAAATCGCAAACGATTTCTTGAAATCTCTGTAAAATATTTAAAATCATCCTGAAACCTTCGATAATGTTGTGAATTCTTTGATTTATGTAAGAATTTTTTTCAAGTTAACACTTGTTTGTAATTTTTAAAACATTTTATAATAATTTGAAATCTGTGTGAAATCTTTTGAAATCTCAAGAGATTTCTTGAAATCGTCGTGAAATATTTAAAATTTTTCTGAAATATTTGTAATTTTTGTGGATTTTCCAATGTTTATAGGACTTTATTATAAGTTAACATTTGTTTGGAATCTTTGAAGTATTTCGCAATGTTTTTAAATCTTTGTGAAATCTTCTAGTATTATAATGAAATCTTCAATTTTTGTGGGAATTAGTTTAAGTTAACGTTTGTTTGAAATCTTTGAAGTATCTTGCAATATTTTGAAATGTTTGTGAAATCTTCATGAGATATTTTGAAATCACGAAAGACTTATTGAAATCCTTGTAAAATCTTTAAATTCTTTAAAATCTTTCTGAAATCTTCAAAATTTTCGTGCATTCTCTGATTTATGTGAAATTGCAGTTAAACTTAACAACTGTTTGAAATCTGAAGCATTTTCCTATATTTTAAAATGTTTGTGAAATTTTTTGAAATGAAACAAGATTTCTTGTAATCTTTACAAAATATTTGAAATCTCTGAAATCTTTTTGAAGTCTTTGACATTTTTGTGAATTCTTTGATGTATATGAGATTTTATTTTAACTTGACGTTTTTCTGAAATCTTTGTGAAATCTTCTGAAATCGCAAACGATTTCTTGAAATCTTTGTAAAATATTTTGAATTATTCTGAATTCTTCAATAGTGTTGTGAATTCTTTGATTTGTGTAAGATCTTTTCTCAAATTAACGATTGTTTAAAATTTTTAAAGCATCATATAATAACTTGGAGTCTTTGTGAAATCTTTGTAAAATATTCGAAATCCTTGAAATCTTTTAGAAATCTTTGACATTTTTGTGAATTCTTTAATGTATATAAGATTTTACTTCAACTTAACGGTTCAAAATCTTTGTAGTATTTTGCAATCTTTTGAAATCGTTGCCAAATCTTTGTGAATTTTTTTATGTTTATGAGATTTTACTTCAACTTCACGTTTGTTTGAAATCTTTGAGTATTTTGGAATTGAAAATGTTTACACGTAAATCTGTCGTGGGTCGCAATTTAGGACGCATACATCATTTTCTTAGATTTTCTCTATCTTCAATTCAAAAAACATTTTTATATCATCCTTGTAGAAAATACACTTTCTGAAGTATGGATTTTTGAGTGGATTTGCCCTCGATTTTCAATATAAAATTCTATCTTGAAGGACTAGTAGATCCTAATACAATCATGTATAGGACCCTCCAGGTGGTTGTTGATTTTCAAAGGGATTCCTCAAGCTAGCCATGGTTCGAGAACACGGTTCAAAGCAAAGAGGTTTCAATGGGTTTGTCGAAGAGCCTCGTAGAGATTTTATAGTGTGAAGGATCCATACAGGGTCACAGTAGAAGATAATAAAATAAGAGTAAATTTTCAGGAAAAGAAAAACTATATTTTTAAATAAAATGCGATTACGCACAAACGACAATAATTCCTCAAATAATTTTTCCTACTCAGAGAAAAACTCCATAAATTATCATTAATAATAATAATTTTTAATTCATTCGTTCGCTTTGTCCACATTGAAGCTCCTGTGTTTCCTATTGCATGGAAATGCTTCAGTTTGAATTTGAATAACGATTGTCATAATGTTAGAAATATTACAACAATTTTTATCTGACCTAAGAAACATCTAAAATTAGCCGTAATAATTAGACAACTTCAAACTGAAAGCGTGTGAAACTCAAAAATTTTGTCTTGAAAGTGTTCCGAATTAAATAATATTGAATTAAAATTCTCATGAATAAAAAATTTCCAATTTGAACCTTTAAAAAGGCAACTAGTTAAAATTCAACAATATTTGACTGTGTAAGAAAAACTTAACGATTTTGAAACTGAAATTTTCCAATTTTATGGTTGTAAATCATCATAGTTCAAAATGAAATAATTTTAAAAAGTTTTAAATGCATAATTCTGAAGCAGTTCAATTTTTGAGGCCACAAACTTTAAATTGTTCAGGTTTGAACCTTAAATTTTAAAACATTAATTTCTGATGAAATTTTATTTGATGAAAAATGTTCAATTCAATTTTAATTTAATTTGAAATTCAACAATTTATTCAATTGTAAATTTAACAGTGATGAATCAGGCTCCTGATTTTATATCGTGCGTAAATTTCTCAGAGTATGAAATAAAAAATTATTCATTTTTAAGACTAGGAACATTTTAGGTGAACAAATTTTCACTTTTGCATGCTTAGAAGTGAAAATTTTGAAATTGAAAGTTTCTAAATCGAAACTGTTCAATTTTCCATGACTACTACTCTAAAATTGTTATAATTTTGAATATTTCGTTTTCGGATAGTGTTCAAATTTGAAGTCTCTGAAATAAAAATGATTGAAACTAGAAAGCCTAATCCAATTAGAAATAAATTGTAATCTTAATAGTTTGAATTTCAAATTGGCAAATTTTGAATGTCTCAATATTTGATATTTGATTTCAGAAACTTAGAATTTGGAAAAGTTTTGCTTTGAATGATTCAATTTGTATTTCAGTTTTGAATACTTGAAATGAAACATTTTTTTTCGGTTTGAATGTTTGAAATGGGAAATGACCAAGAATTTTTTTAGTGGCCTCCCTGAAATAGTGACATATTTTCAAATTAACCATCAATGAAAACGTTTCGCGTCATCAGCGTGAGAATAATTTCTAATATTTATCTTGTCAAATAAAATATTAACGATGAGGAGAGCACTAGGCTCGAAAATGATTATAAAGATAAAAACAGAAAAGCAAAGATGATAGTCAACGATAACAAAGATAAAATCAAAGCGGAAGATGATAAAAAAGATGTAAAATGATTTCAAAGGAAATAAGAAATTATTTTTGAAATTGGTTGAGAAGATTATGAAACAAAATACTAGCTCGAAGCTAGTCGAAATTTAGAATGCTGATGCTGGAATGGTATTGGATGTGGACAAAGTTAAAGTCTGCGTCAGTGATTTTCCCAAAATAGTGTATGGTAGTCAAGCTATGATTGTAATTTAATCATAGTAATTAAATCATAGCAACTGTGGTCCAGAAGAGGATGCGTTAGGCAATCCCGTTGTTGGTGGCGGAAGAAGAATCGATATCCGTGACATTATATTCGTAATAAAGAAACTAAAGAATGGTAAGGTTCCTTGTATGGATGGTATCAACGCTGAAATGGTCAAGAGTGGTGACAGAAATATCTTTGTGCGGCTGAGCGAATTTATAAATATGTGTGCTGAAAACCGTTAGATTCCAAATGCTTGGGGAAAGGCGATTATTGTTTCACTCTGCAAGGGAGAGGATAATAATGGTGATTGTACTAATTATAGAGCGATTAGTCTACCAAATACCGTCGCTAAAATATTAACCAAAATACTTATTTATAAGGTCATGGGAATAAATGAGGGAAGGATTTAGCAAGTCCAGTGTGGATTCATCCCAGGGAGATCATGTGCGGATCAGATATTTAGCTTGAGACAGATCATAATAAAAAGTTTGAGAATAAACAAAAGAGTTTTCTGTGCGTTTGTCGATCTGAAAAATGCTTTCAATAAGGCAGATAGAACTAAAGTTTGGGGAAGTTCTAAAAAAGTATCGAGTGAATGGTTGGCTTTCAAAAGCAATAAAAGCAATATATAATAGTAGTAGTGCAAGGCTGCGTTATGTCCTCTTGGATGTTCAATATATACATGAACAAATGTCTAAGAATGGCTCTCTTAGACGGAAAAGGTGTTGATCTCGGGATAGTGAAAGAGTATGGACTGGCTTTTGCAGATGATAAGATTGTTACGGCAGATTCGGTCGATGATTTGCAAAGAATGATGAGCAGACACGGTACGAGAATGAAGAGTATGGGTCTTAAGATTGATGTGAATGCAACAAACCTTATCATGTTTAAAAGAAGGGGTGAGAAAATAGTATGCAATATTGCCTTAAATAAAGTGAGGATAGAACAAGTTGATGATTTCGTGTATCTTGAAAGTTTATTTACTGCTAATGAGAAAATAGATGCAAAGATAAATAGACGTATAAACGAGAGTAGGAAGATTATCATCAGTGTACGGTTATTACTAAAAGTGAAAATGTAATAAATGGAGCTAAAGTTGTAATATATAATTCTATGCTTGCTGCTTTTGTGCTGTATGGTAGCGAGACCTGGGCTTACGAGTATGATAAAGGTGTAGAAGTAAAGTGAACGCGGTTGGCATGCGATTCCTGCAAATATATGCTCCTGAACGCTAATGGACAAAGTAATGAGCGGGTTTTCGAAAAATGTGGTGCAGAAAAAATATTGATTGTCGAGAGTGAATGAAATTTGTGTGAATAAGACTTTAAAGCAAAGGGATATGAAGAGTCGTAGAAACACAAGAGCTTGCATGAAAAGATGTATGCATGTAGAGAAAGCAAACGAAGTATGCAAGAATAGGGATGTATGAAGGACAATTGTTCATAAGAAAAATAGTGACGCCTCGAACGAAAGATCTTGGATTCTTATTGGTCCGCGTGCAGAGCTTTTCTCAGTGGATGCGGTTGAGATAAAGAGTTTGGTGTTGCGGAAATTGTTTGTCGCTTTAATGAGCAACACACGACTTCTCAATTGATCCAAAGCCCATCTTCTCTCGTACACATCCCTTACTTACCCTTACCATGTGGATGAATTGAGCTCAGCTTGTATAACGAGAATAGAACCGAGCTAATTTCGCCGAAAGGGAGTTGGCATAATGTTGTGGTAATAATGGAAAAATTAAAAGTTAATTGATAAACTACTTAGTTTTAAGATAAAAACAATTGAAATTGCTATATTGGAATTAGAGAGGAAAGAGTGTAGGAGCATGAACAATTGCGTGATGTAGTTCATGAATATGTCCTTAATCCGCGATGGTCCGCGATTGCTGTTGCTCGTGAAAAGAATAAAGTCTCATTGTACCAGAAAAGCAGACAACGTCACATTTAATAATCTTTATTCCACGTTCACTCTAATGACAAAATTACAATCTGGTACAAAGAAATAACCACTGAATCTTTTTTATCTTGGAAAAGCCATAAAAAGAGAACATAAAGAGCAAACGGATTTGTTTTTGACAGTTCTACCGTTTTCATTTGCTCCTATTAGTCGTTATCCAGTAGTTAATCCTCGTCGTTGGCGTACGAGATGAACTTGTGACGCAGAGGGATCGTTAGTTTTAATCGTTTGACTGCTATTAGTTCTCTGCCTTTCTCCATCCTTCCATGATTTTCCGTCTCTTTCACGACCCTGCTTTTCAGCTTTCCTTCCACAGAATCTTCACTGGTTTACTTTCTTCCTAACTGCGTACTCCCGGGCACTTTCTAGCTCAGGCATTATCGATGGTGAGCATTAAACGTTGCTTTTCTCGACTCCTTTGAACTTCCCTCCTTCCCACGGTTTTGATAACAAACCGTCTTTTCACCTTTCATTTATCGTCGAATTAAATGCGGTTTCTAAGGAAATTTAATTCAATAACGAGGAAAGATAAATTGCCGTGTGAAAGGGAGGCGAAATATCTGAACTGGCATCAGTGTTGCAATAAATTAACACACAAGGATCCCACAGACAGGAAGATAGTATCTTAGCTTGGAGCATGTTCGACATGAGGGAATTGAGTCAGACTCCAAATCAGAGTCTATTATTCGAAGGACTCGACATGTCCGAGATAGTATCCTGGCTGACTGAAACGGAATTCATCTCCTGGAGGAATAATGAACACTACAACATTGCTGTTCATAATCAACTGGATCCGAAGGGCTACACACTGATACTAAATTAAGGTTTATATCTGCTTATGAATTTTTTTAAATTCTTTGCATTCTTTCGAATTGCTTTGAATTTTCTTGAACTCCTTTGTTCTTGTGTAAAGGGACCAAATAACTTTTAATGCAAAAAAATGTTTGATTATGACCCATTTATTAGAGTTTTAAGGGGCTATACATAAAATGCACATACACCAGACTACACTGAATCAAATCAGTAACGATTTTATTTGATTAACAATGAGATATCGCAGATTGCTAGTGACATTTTTACTCAGGTTAACTAGTGAATTCTGATCTTGTCTGATTAACTTCTGTGAAAATTTCTCTGATAATCAGTGATAAATAAGTAAATAAGAAAAGCTATAAATAACCGGTCCCAAAAAAATTATTCGTAAGAGATCGAGGTGGACAAAGTTAACTTAACAGCCGATTGCACAAAATCAAATCAGAAGCCTTAAATGATATATGAGATATTTCTATAACATTCATGTTTAGAGCTTACAACATCTTGAAGTAAAAAATATTAAAAATCTTTTCGAATTTCGACGATTTTATTGTATACAGAAGAAAAACTGTCACAAAGAAGTTTCTGCTTCTCAAAAATGTAAACATTTTCAAATTAGGAATTCAGAATTAAATTAGGAACCTTTTACGTGTTACCTGACTCATTCTTTTTAGAAATGAAAGGTTTTTAATATTTGAGAATTGAATCACTAAAATTTATGAAATAATCAATGATCAATTTTTTTAAATTCTATCACTTTAAGATTTTCCTGATCTTCTTAATTATGGAGGTTAAAAAGGATGTTTTCAATTTTCATTTTACCAAAGATATCTGGAGACATACCTATATAAAATCTTCAAGCAATATCCTTTGCAATGAGGGATACATGAATAATATTTACCTATCAATACTTTCAAAACATTCATGTGAAATTAACTAGAACATGGTATGAAATAATAAATGAATGATTGCTACAGACAAAAACTCACGATAAGCGGGCAAATAAGGAAATAAATGAATGAATTTGAAGATTATTATTATTAATAATTATTGTAAATTCTTCCCTATTCTTCTTAATTTTTTGGAATAAATTGAATAAATTCAGTTTTATTGAAGTGTATTCTTAAATCCTACGGATTCAGAGGCGCCAACCCGTGAGGGGGCGACCTATTCTATAGGGGTGAGGGGGGAGGTGAAGGCATGGATATTAGGTAATATATTTCTCGACGAAAGTGTTCAGATGGAACAAAAAGTGAAGGCAAAAACTTCTCAATTATCAAAACGAGACGATTTTTTCGATGATATCGTAGGTGACAGCCTGAGTGATATTTGTAGAAACCTGCTGTCTTGTGCGTATGAAGAAGAAAACTCTTATGAACATTTTAATACATTATCGAACAGGTTTCAACTTCTTAAATTTGGGATATACTACTTGATGTTATTATCATCGAATTAAGACTTCCTTGTTACTAGAACTGGATGATTTTTTTCGATGATTGCGTAGATAATAGCCTGAGTGAATTTTCAAGGCAAACACTGTCTTCTGTATATCGAACAAGACACTTTCATGAACAATTCAATCCACCATCGAAAAGATTTTAACTTCTGAAATTTGAGATATACTACTTGATGTTATTATCATCGATTTATAACACCTCAGTTACCAAATCTCGACAATTTTTTCGATGAAAATCATCAAAATCATCGAAACTGAATGATTTATTTCGATGATATCGTACATAACAGCCTGAGTGAATTTTTAAGACAATCATTGTCCTCTGTATATCAAACAAGACATTCTCATGCATATCAGAAAAAAAAAGTTTATGAATAATTCCGTCCATTAACAGAGAGATTTTAGATTTTCAAGGTCGAGATGTCGAGATATACGGTTTGATGTTATTATCATCGAATTGAATCTCCTCAATTACCAAGACTGGACGATTTCTTCGATGATATCATAGATAACAGCCTGAGTCTGTTGTATATGAAAAAAAACACTTTGATGAACAATTCCACCTATCATCGGAGAGATTTGAACTTTTCGATGTCGAAATATTCCATTGGATATTCTTATGATCAAAATAACATTCCTCAATTACCCAGACCGGACGTTTCTCTCGATATTATCGCAGATAACAGCCTGAATGATTTCTTGAGACACTCGCCTTATTTTTTATATCAAAGAAGATATTCTTGTAAACGCTTTTACCCTTGATCTGAAATATTTCAACACTTAAATGTCGAGATTTAGTATACGATGCAATTATCATTGAAGTAAAACTCCTCAGTTACCAAAACTGGACGATTTTTCTGATGATATCGTAGATAACAGCCTGAGTCTTTTGTATATGAAAAAAGTACTCTAATGAACAATTTTACCTTTCATCAAACAGATTTTAACTTTTCAAAGTCGAAATATACCGCTGGATCTTCTCATCATTAAATTAACACCTCTCAATTACCAAGCCCGGACGTTTCTTTCGATAATATCGTAGATAACAGCCAGATTGATATTTTTAGACACTTGCCTTATTTTTTATACAGGAAGAAACTTTTATAAACAATGTCACCCATCCTCTGAGACATTTTAACTCTTAAATATCGAGATATACCATAAGATGCAATAAATTATCAGCGAATTAAGACTCCCCATTACCAAGACTGGACGATTTGCTCGATGATATTGTAGATAACAGCCTGAGTCTTCTGTATATGAGAAAAGACATTTTTATAAACAATTTCAACCATCGTCAAAGGGGTTTCATCTTTTGAAAATCAAGATATACAGTTGAATGTTCTTACAATCAAATTTACACTCTGGTCTCTTTCGATTTCACTTTTACTTTTTTGATAGATGGGAGACCTCCAACATCTTAAGATTAACAGAAAATGTTTTAACAAATTTTGTAAATAAATAAGGAGTTATTCTTATAAATAATTCATGTAAACGGAAACAATATCGCAGCATTTTTCAACTTGAATTTAATAATAATTATCCACGCCTCAAAAAATATTTTATTTTGCGAACTATGTGGTCTTCTAAAAACAATCCTCATCGTCAGTAACAAGTGATATAAACAAATGCACTTTTCTGGTCTTGTTTATCTGAAGAATGTTTATTTAAAGTGAATTTGTTCAGGAACAGCATCCCAAATACATTATTATCATGCATTATCAGCTGATAACAGTTTTTTTTGCTGCAATTAGTTTTTATAAGTAAATTTCTAATTGAATTATTATTTAACACCTAATGTTGATTTAGAGAAGCCGTTGGCGGCACATTACAATAATAATTATTGTCATATAACTTACTAAATTGGCATAATATTACTCGAAACATTCTTTTTAATAGTATAATGATAGTATAGCCTCTTATGGAAAGATTCCTCAGAACCGCGAGTCTTTTGAAATATTTAAAATCTTATGAAGCCGTAGAACTTATAAGGTGAGTCACTTTTATGGCGACTTCGATAATATCTTTATGGCAAGAAATTTCTTGCGCAGATAGCTTTGAGAGGCATAAGTAGCAAAGGCGGATAGGACATTAGACTAAAAAACCAAGGAAATGGAGGGTCGGAGTGAAATGGAGGGTCGGAACAAATGAGAAGGAAATTGTCCAAGCTATTACATCGAGAGAAAAGTAATAAGGCGCAAGATGAAGAAAAGGTGGTAAGAATGTTACCCCAATAAAATCTGATAGTTTAGTTGAATTTTGACGCACTAATAAGCAAGTCGAATTATGGTTATTCTTAAATGAGCACAATTTTATTGACTTCTAACAATGTCGTTAATAGAAATAGTTGGTATAATGTAGCGTTTCATGTATCAAATATGTTCTTTCGAAATTGAGTAATTAATTCAATAAATAGCCTTTCATTGTTTCATAAGGCAGAGTAGATGATTGAATTATAATTCTTGCTTGTTTTACCAATCGTGGTACTAATTAGCGCCGTTGTGCGCATATCGGACTTGATTAACTAATCAATTAATTATGATGTAGCACGGAATTATCCTACAATATTGACTATATTATCAAATATGCAAGTGCTTGAGTTACAAACTGGTATACTTAAGTTGGAATCTGGTTTCAAAGATATATTTTTCATATTTAAGGATTTCTACATTTCCGCCATCTGCATCTTTTCCTCTTCATGCAGAATCTTTCCCATCATCATGCTTCCTTTCTTCATCTTATCACAACTTTCTTGTCAATGTATTAAAGTCTCTCTACCTCTCTCAAGTAGCATGCATTTTCTTTCCTCTCCTCTACTTCTGTACTTGCTACACTCTTCCGTATTACCACATCTCACACTCGCGATTACTTTTTGTGATCTTGCGATCTTCTTACCTCCTTTTTGTCCAAATATTTTGCTATTCCCTCTACTCCTACCCATTCATATTTCTCATTTTATGCTGCTTCTTTTATTTTATTTCCCATAACTTGTTTTAATACTTCTCTGTCCCTTTCTAATAATACATACTCGTACCTTCATTCCATATTTGTGCTCTCTCCTTACTTATTCTATTGACCAACTATTTCTATTTAAGTACCTTTTTCTCTCTCTCATTACCTTTCCTTCCCCTTTTTCTAATTCCCTCTTCTCCATGCATGCTTTAATTATCGTTCGGTCAGCCCTTTCCAAGAAGTTTTTTTCAAATCTATATGCTCTTTTACCTGCTTATCACTACTGCTGCTCTTTTTACTCTTTCCCCCACATGCTCTCTAATTTCTCCGTTTTTCTTGAATAAAAATCCTAAATAAACAAATTCCTTTACTTCTTCAATCTTTCCACCTCTCCACTGTCATTCCCTTTCTTCTTGCTTTCTGCTTTGTTTTCTGAATGATATAACGTAAAGTGCATCGCGTTTTTCATGAAAAAATGAATATTTTGAAAGAAAATTTTCATTGTTTGTAACGCTAAAATGAACACCGAATAGACAAATCCCGAGAAAGAGATGGCTAATATCAAACACACTTGAATTCAGTTATATTTTACAGACACAACACCGACAATAAATAAAAAAACGCTCTGCATAGCATCCTTCCACAAGCTGAACTTCACAATTATAAAGTGAATTTCGCGATTCAATGCGAAACAAAAGTGAAAAATACTTCCAAATTTCTTCAGAACTACGCGACGGAAGATGACAGATTAAAAAGCAAGAGAAGCCGATCTAGCAGCGCGTTCGCGAGGCTGTAGTGGCCACTGTTTGATCCCAAATGATAAAATCGCAGATTACCCGGAGAATCACGGTCGATAATTTATCTTTCTCCTCAAAACTACTAATCGGAATATATAAATAAGAACTAACAATTTTCTTTATGGACGTGAATCATAAATCATTTTTTACAGGAAAAAAAAGATAAAATACTATTTATAAAGTTAGTTACTAAGTTCACAAGTCATTGATAAATCCATGAATTCACTAAGTTTATACAATTATTTATTTATAATTCCACAAGTCCCTTTCCTTTATAAATGAATAAATTCACCAACTATGCGAAATTAATAATTTCCGAAATCACAAGTCTCTGTCCTTTATGAATAAATAAATGAAAAAATTCTGTGAGTTTTGAAATTATACATTTATAGATTCACAAGTCTATTCCTTTTATAGATAAATTAATTTACCAAACTTGTGAAATTATTTACTTATAATATAAATAGGCTGAACAACTTTCCGAAATTGTTCATTTTCAAATTCACAAGTCTCTCTGCTCTATGAATAAATAAATCAATGAATTTACCAACTTTGCAAGATTATTTATTACCATATTCACAAGCCTCATCCTTCTGAATAAATAAAAAAATTCTTTAAAATTTCAAATCATTAATTTATAGATTCACAAGCCCATTGCCTTTATAAATTATTAATTGACCAATCTCTTGAAATTATTTATTCGTAAGTTTACAAAGCTCTGTCCTTTATGAATGAATGAATAAATGAATTTACCAACTTTGCAAAATCATTTATTTTCCAATTCACAAGTGTCTGTTCTTTATGAATGAATAAATGAAAATATTCTTCAAGTTTTCAAATTATTTATTTATTTATGTGGAAAAATATGTGAAAGTTTGAGATCATACGAAGAGGCTGTCCGTGGTTTTGAAAAATTGAAAATCTCCAGCGTACTATTCCGAAATAATTGAATAGTACTTCAAAATATTCCAATGATACTTTAGAAGCAGGTGTACACTTGTACACCTGACTTTTATAGCGGTTATCCGCTTGTGCGTTTGTTAGCAAGTACATTGCCACCTCGCCTCTCACAATCCGGGGTGATTTTTTACTGTAAGTCCCCTTGCCTCTCACGATTCGGGGTGCTTTTTCATTGTGAGTTCCCTCACCTCTCACAATTCGGCGTGCTTTTTTATTGTGAGTCCCCTTGCCTCTCACAATTCGAGGTGCTTTTGTATTGTAAGTCCCCTCACCTCTAACAATCTGGGGTGCTTTTGTTTGTGAGTCCCCTTGCTTCTTACGATTCGGGGTGCTTTTTCATTTTGAGTTCCCTCACCTCTCGCGATTCGGGGTGCTTTTCCATTGTGAGCCCCCTCACCTCTCACAATTCGGGGTTCTTTTTTATTGCAAGTCCCCTCGTCTCTCACGATTCCGGGCGCTTTTTCATTGTGAGTCCCCTCGCCTCTCACAATTCGGGGTGCTTTTTTATTGTAAGCCCCCTCTCCTCTCACAATTCGGGTTGCTTTTTTATTGTGAGTCCCCTTGCATCTCGCAAACCTCGGTACCTTCTATTCGTCAATATTCTCAATCTTCGTCACTGTCATTTTCAATAACAGGGACAATGTTACGTTGTTGAAACATTCGACTAAGGATTTCAGCAGGTCTAATGCCAGCGTGAGCTTGCAGACTCCTCATTATACATCAGCGGACGTGCATTTAACATGGCACGCTGGAGATTTTTACTTTTTCTAACCATTGGCAGTCTCTCCGATTGATCTCAAACTTTCACATATTTTTCACGGTGATAGTGCCTCAAGAATTTCTCATTAAAAAAAAATCGAAATAATTTTGAAGTTTTTTTTACCTTTTCTTTTTGTCTAAAATGTCCCATAGTTTTTTCTAAGAATCCCTGTATTAGGCCCCATAACAAATCATTCCCCATCAGAATCGATTAAGCCGTTTCTGAGAAAAAAAAGTTTTTCGATTTTTCTACTCACCCCCATAACTCCCATAAAAATGATTTCTCATGTATAATCTTTCGAGAAATTGAACCTCATATTAGTACCAACTCAGGGTGAAAATATCGAACAGATTCGGCCACGGGCAGTTTATACATGCTTATTTCGCTATGCCCCCTGATTATTCGTAAAGGAAAGTGACTTGTGAAGTAAGTAATCAATAATTATATAAACTTATTGAATTTATGCATTCATAAATGACTTGTGAACTCAGTAAATAACTCTATGAATAGTATTTTATCTTTGTAATTCTGCAAGAAATAATTCCAGGATGCATATTTATAACGAAGATTGTTAATTCTTATTTACATACTCCGATAATTAGTCTTGCGGAAAAAGATGAATCACTGACCGTGATTCTCTGGGTAATCTGCGATTTTATCATTTTAGTACAAAAAGTGGCCCCTACCGCCTCGTAAACGCGCTGCTAGATCGGTTTCTCTTGCTTTTTCATCTGTCATCTTCCGTCGCGTATATTTCAAAAAATTTGGAAGTATTTTCCACTTTTGTTTCGGATTGAATCGCGAAATTCACGTAATAATTGTGAAGTTTAATTTGTGGAAGAATGCTATATGGAGCAATTTTTCATTATTTAGTGTCGGAGTTGTGTCTGTTAAATATGACCATAGCATATACTTTGTAATCTGTATTCAAAAGAGTTATCATCCTGTAATATTCTACCTTATGTTTCTTTCCTTCCTAGTTTATCGGTTTTATCAATTCTTCCTTCCATTCCTCGGGAAGCCTCTGCCCTTTTCCACGCTTTTCGCCATCCCTTTAAACTTTCTTCTTCTCTCTCCGCTGCTGTAGAAATATGCCTCACAACTCAGCCCGTTCCCTGCTTCTCTTTTCTTTAACCTATTGAGTTGCACTTCTATCTCCTCATTCTCTGAGTCTTCCTTCTCTTCCTCTCTCACCTCCCTCTGCCAGTTATCCATTTCCCTTTCGTCCAAGCCTCTGAATATTCCCTGAAAATACTTCTTCCACTCTTTCATTTTTATCGTATCACTTACGCCTCCTTTTTTCTTTCTCATTTTCCTATTAAACTTCCACGCTTTCCTTCCCGTTTTGATACTACTAATTTTCTCCTCTATCTATTTTGCTTTCTTTTCTCTTTTCGTTTACAATTTTCTGTATACTCCTTTCTAATCTCGGCATACTTCAACCTATCTGCTTTTCCTCTTTTCCAGTCTTTATACTTCTTTTAACTTTCTTTTTCTTTTTATCACAATCATTTTTCCGCTAGAGTTTTGTCCAGTCTCTATCCTCTTCCCTCCTAATCCTAATCTTCTTAACTTTACTTGCCTGCTTCACCTTCCCATTCGATTCCTCCCACATTTCTAACAACTCGATCTTCTCAAATTCTAGCTTCTCTGTCCTACTTTCTCCCTTTTCCTGTTCGATTTTACATATCTGAGTATTCAAAAATCAACTTGAATTTACTAAATTCATTGTATGGCAAATATTATAAATTGTTTATAACGATTGCCGAATTTTATTTTGAAAGAATAGAATGCTAAAATATGGTGGCATGATTTTCATAAAATATACGAGCATATTTACGATGATGGGTACTTTTGGAAGGGACTACGTGCAAAATACAAATTTTACACGTTTCTGTTAAGCGCATGAAATATACTTTGGTTACTTGCCCTATTTGCATATCGATATTGTTTACTGTGCCACAGATTGGTATTATTGCAACGAGCTCGTCTATCAGAGCGGCCTCTATACGATTAAATTTTACTCCTGTATGCACAATTTTGCATTAAATAAATAAAGAAAGAAATCTCAATTCTCCAAGATTCAAATTTCAGGCATGTAATTCAATATTGGATGCCATGGGCATGTCTAACTTTCATGCATTTTAGATAAGAGTCACGTTTAGTATGCTAAACAAGCGTTTAGATAACCAGGAGATGGAAATCCGCGTGAGTGTTCCTTTCAAGATGTACTTTAAAGAGAATAGCTTCAAACATGATATATTTATTAAAAATCATATTTAAAAACTCTGATAAACTTTTCATGCTAATTTTAAACTCATTCTTAAATGCTTAAATGATGGGGTACATACTGAGCGGTCACTTACAGAAAGTGAGTATAGGTATAAAATGCAGAAAGTATTTCCAAAGATGACCACAGAGATTTCCATTTGAACTGTATGAACGTTTCTTTGAATAGTGAGAAATTGTTTAACTTTTGAATTTAGATGCTCTCAAAATTCAATTTTCACAAGACAAATTTTTTTTATTAAAAATTCATCTGATGTCCCTTTGAAAAATTTCATAAATTTACCCTACATTTCAAAAATCACGTTCTTAACTGTTTTTTTCTCAGCGGATGCAATTGCGAATTTAATTTTTCCTAATCAATATATGAAGTATTAAAATGAGATGTGACTGTAAAAGCTTTATATTCATTGGAATGTAATTAGAGATTACAGATTACTTTTACTCAAACGTTTCTTTTTTTGAAATTCGTTTATAGCGCATTTCTTCCATATTAATCATTATCTTTCAAACTTACAAAATTCTTGTCCTTTGGTAAGTTTTACATACTCACCAAGTTTGATTAACATATCTCATAAATTGACAGAGATATTATAATTTTACTGTTCAAAATCATTTATATAAAAAATAATAATTCCCGGTAGCGATTTTTTTCCTATTTGAATTTTGATAACAAATATTCGGGACTTTTCTGGGTGAAATTTTCTTGTCTTTCCATTTTTTGTTTTGTATCTTGCATAGTTTGACAGCAAAATTAAATTTCTGTTCTTCTAGTAGTTTTTTCGGTGGATAAAACTAGAACCGTTGTCATTGTGACGCGCATGTAAAAATTAGTTGAAACAAAAGACCAAACTGCAGATGAGGGATAAAATAAGAAAACAAAATTTTGAAAGGTTTCTTACTTTCTTATCAATTAGTTTTTTTATTTAGTCTTTGATTTGAGATTGTGAAAGGTACAAAGTTGTCTACCAGACACTATTTTTATCTAAAGACCAAGACTCGCCACGCAGCTTCTGTTTTAATGCTTTTCTCGTACCAAGAGGAAGAGTTTGAACTTAACGGTCGATAAAAATCAAAGAGATTTCGTGATGCTCTGAATAGTAAAATGGTACGGCGGTTGAACAAAAAGCAGGAAATATAAACTTCCCAGTAGACAGTGCTTAACGCTTCTCTGAAGGCCTGCTTAGTTCTCCGACTTTTGTTTCAAACAGAGATATATAAAGTCATTAAAACAATCAAAAGCATTCTCTTTATCGCCTAGTTTGAAGTAAGCTTTATCTTTACTTCTGAAACAAGCACAAATTCATGGGATAGATAACGTGAAATAATTCAAAAAATTATTAGTTGAACTCGTCAAAAATTGAAAATATTTAAAATGCAAGGCCCAGATTCACGCCACTTTTGGCAATATTTGACACTTTTTTTGAGCGATGCTACGATTTTCAAAAAATGCCTCTATTTTCTAGTGATTGCCCGCTAATGCCACTATTTATTCAATTCCTCTTGAAAAATATTCTCGAAGTTCTTCGTTATTTGCTAAAATAACATGTCTACCATCTCAGGTACAGAAACGTGTACCGGAATGTAGTCTCAATGACTTGAAAAATTTATTTAGTAACCTTTAAATTCATACTTCTTTATTCCCCTGTTAGGCCTTGAATCATACAAGATTTTACACATCTGTCTACTTTTTGGAGGAAAGTGTTTCAAAATTGTATAATTTTAATGAGTAACTCTTATTGATTGAACACATGAAAGTCGACAAGATAAGAAACCGAATAATTTTAAATTTGATTAATCAAGTATAAACAAATGTAAATGGCTCCAAAAATGAACGAAAATGTCATACTCAAATATTTTTTGTTTTGAAAATAGTTAAAATTAGAAATCCTTTCCAATTAATAAAACTTCAAATAGACAATTTTTAACTTTGGAAATGAATAAAATTGATTTTAGACAAAGGAAAGAAAATTTGAATTTTTTGACTTTGCAACAAGATTAATTTATACACAAAAAAAGACCTAAAAGTATAAGAAATTGAAAAAATATGTTCACGAATGTTCACGAAACGTCGGCAAGATTCGTAGTTTTGCACACGATTGAAACCCGAAACACCTCTTTTCATTAGTTGAGTTCGAGATTTAAACAAAAAACTCTTTCATAATTTCAAAATACCTACCTAGAATGTAAAATTATCAATATAATTGTTTGGAATCTCTTTACAATACTGTTTTGTTCAATTTTTGTATACTTTATGACTTTAAAAAACCTCTTTTAATGTGTTCAATTTAAGTTTCAAGTTTAGGTTTTCACTTCATAGTTAATTTCATTTATGCAAATATAATTTTTAAATGCATAGAGTTTCATGCTAAAAAGAATAAAACTGAAGTCACTACATATTGCTTATTGTTTTAAGTATTTTTCTATACGTATAGTGTTTAATTCAAAAATGTCCCTCAAAAAACAGAAAAGAAAATTAAAAATTAAAGAGTGACACGGCATAAGCGATTAACCCACATTTAATCGATTTTTAGAATAGTGAAAAAACGTTCTGTAAAATCTAATTTCCAATTTAAAGAAAATGAATGTCCGCTCCGGGGACATTTTCGTTCTGAAACAAGGCGAAAGCAAATTCATTAAAAAAAGTGAACCAGTTCCGAGTAATTCAACGAGATAGTATATGTTTGGAGATCTGGATGAGCGTTTTCACTACTTTGGACGGTGATAAAAAATCGATTTTTCAATTGAATAAAATACTGATAAATTTACTTCTAGACTATTAGTTGCTGAATAGAGGAGAAAAAAGTTTGCTCGAAAAAATTGATCTACTTTTTAGAAAATAGAGGGTGAAGTGTTTGACAAAATACCAGTTTGGCCGTTTTTTGAAAGAACGTTGTACCTTGAGATGATAACGTTTAAAAAAAAATTCCGTCGCCTATCCTAAGCTGTGAAATTTTTGTCTCAATTCAACGATCTTGAAATACAGGGTTCAACATTTGATATGAACCTTATTAGAAGAATCTAGAATGTCAGGTTCGCGACCTATGTTGTTTTTTAAAATATGGCCGAAAACGCGCTTACCCTCAACTTTCTCAAAAACGCGAAGCGATAAGATGATTATGGATTCGGTTCAGCAACCGAAAATTTACAGGAAACAACTACTTTTAGTCTTGGAATAGTTAATATATTTTTTGGGGGGTTTTCGGGATTTTTTGGCATAATCAAAAAAATGAGTTTTGAAAAAATCGGCTGCTAAAGATGTGTGTTCGAATTTTCTAGATTTTTCTACATAATCATTTTATTTTCGAAAAAAATGTGGATTAATCCTTCATGCTGTGTCACCCTTCATTTAGAGTTCATTCTATAAATCTTCTATATTGGGCATGCCTAAAGCAATACTTTTCCGAAATCTCATGCGTACCTCGAATTTAACTCATGTTATGACCTAGAAAAGTTGTGAAAAACATGTGAAATTCACAGAACAAAATCTCTGAAATATAATCTTCAATTTAATCTCATAAAAATTAAAAAATGGTAACGGGTTTCCGAGATTTGACTAAAAATGTCCAATCGTGTCTGCGTCGAGTTTCATTCGGCGGCTGACAGCGGTCATCGCCGACGCAAACTTGACACAAACACGCTTGCACCTTTTTGGTCATACCATGGGAACCCATGAAGATTTTTTGAATCTTATTTCTCTAAATGCGAGTCAAGATTTCAGAGATTACGTCCTGTCAATTTCAGATTTTTTTCTACAACTTTCTCAGGTCGTGACATGAGTTGAAGTCGGGGTACAGAATTTGAGAAATTCTCGGCAATCACGGCTCTTGCGGTCGACAACGGTGATCGCCGACTCAAACTCGACGAAGACACGCTTGGACATTTTTGGTCATACCATTGGAAACCGTGAAGACTTTTTAAGTCTTATTTTCTTAAATATAAGTCGAGATTTATGAGATTACGTCCTATAATTTTCAAATTGTTTTTAAAAACTTCCTAGGATGTAACACGAGTTGAAGTCAAGGTAAAAAATTCGAGGAACGTTTGGCAATCACCGCTCTAGCGGCCGATAAAGGTGATTGCCGACTGAAACTTGACGCAAACACACTTAAATATTCCTACTTATACCATAGAAACCCGTAAGGATTTTTCATGTCTTATTAGCTTAAATATAAGTCAATATTTCAGAGATTACTCGACGAAGACACGCTTGAACATTTTTGGTCATACCATTGGAACCCGTGAAATTTTTTCATTTTTTTTCTTAAATATAAGTCGAGATTTGAGAGGTTACGTCCGGTAATTTTCAAAATTTTTCCAGAACCTTCCAAGATTGTGACACAAGTTGAAGTCAAGGTACAAAATTCTAGAAACTTTTGGAAATCACCGCTCTCGCGGCCGACAAATGTGATTGCCTACTAAAACTTGACGCAAACATACTTAGACATTTCTGGTCATACCATGGAAACCCGTAAGAATTTTTCATATTTTATTAGCTTAGGTATAAGTCAAGATTTTAGAGATTATGTCCTGCAAATTTCAGGTTTATTCTAAGACTTTCCTGAGACGTGACACGACTTGAAGTCAAGGTACAAGATTCGAGAAACTTTTGGCAATCACCGCTCTCCCGGCCGACAAATGTGATTGCCTACTAAAACTTGACGCAAACATACTTGGACATTTCTGGTCATACCATGGAAACCCGTAAGAATTTTTCATGTTTTATTAGCTTAAGTATAAGACAAGATTTTAGAGATTGTGTCCTGTAAATATCAAGTTTGTTCTAGGACTTTCCTGGGACGTGACACAACTTGAAGTCAAGATACAAGATTCGAGAAACTTTTAGCAATCACCGCTCTCGCGGCCGACAGCGGTGATTACCGACTCAAATTTGACGAAAACACGCTCAGATATTTTTTGTCCTACCATGGAAATCCGTGAAGATTTTTCAAGTCATATTTTCTTAAATATACATCAAGATTTCAGAGATTACGTCCAATAAATTTCAAATTTTTTCTAGAACGTTTTTAGGACGTAACACGAGTTGAAATCAAGGTACAAAATTCGAGAAACTTTTGGAAATAACCCCTCTGGCAGCCGACAACGGAGATTGCCGACTGATACTTGATGCAAAAACGCTTGGATATTTTCAGTCATACCATGGAAGCCCGTGAAGATTTTTTAAATCTTATTTTCTTGAATATAATTCAAGATCTCAGAGATTACGTCCTGTGAATTCCAAATTTTTTCTACAACTTTCCTAGGTTGTAAAACGAGTTGAAGTCGAGGTCGGAAGTTCGAGAGATTTAAAAATTTTTAAAAATGCGACGTGGAATTGCATAAGCTTCCTAAATGTCTGGCATTATTCCCGACCCAGTTATCGTGTTTCAAAGTCACAAGTAAATTTCAGTACCGCTCGCGCTAGCCGCGTAGATAATTTCCGTCGGTAGTGTATAAGCTTATTATTTTTCAAAAATCATGATACTATGTTCCTAAAATTTTCTCAAATTTTTGTCATTATTGACACTATTGTTAATCTCTAAAGTGAGTCTAAGCCCTGAAAATGTTAAATTCGCTTTATGGGTCAAGTTCTTCCAACTCTTCTTTGAGAGTTGAGATTTAAAAAGAATTCAGCCTGGGAAAGAAAAAAGTAGTTAAGCCTTTAGAAAGTGTATGGAAATGCACGAACGAACGGATGCAGTATATAGGGGTTAAGTTGAATACTCCTTTCCAGTTTCTTTGACTTTTCTACCTCCTAATGTAGAACAAGGAGAAAATCTCTGTTGTGGCAAATCCACGTACGGTCGTGATCCAAGTCGTACGTGATATTGTGAACCACCAAAGGGGAAAAC
>JAUMHM010000031.1:56333178-56343504 GCA_032362435.1 Melikaiella ostensackeni
AAAAGAATGTACTGCACGATGGTAAAACTCTTTTGTAATAGCAGCGCCATCGGGCGGTGAGGCTAAGTACTTGTTGAATGACCCTCGTATATTGATCAATTAATGTCAACGTCCCATTGAAACTATATAAACGTTTTTCATTCTTAAATAATTTCAAGTTAATAAATTCATAATTAAACTATTTCATTCAATTTCAAATCCTATTTGAAAATGGTTTTAGTCTAAAATATTCCACTTTTAACCCATCCATTTTGATATTTTTCAATTGAAAAAAAAGAAGAATTTTTTGAAACAATTAACAATATTTAACTGTTTATTCGAAATGAGTAATAATAAATCAAATATTCAAAACTGACCATTTTTAAACTGAATTGTTTGAAACAGGAAGACTTGAATCGTTAAAATTTCAGAGTGCTAAATTCAAACTTTCACGTTACAATTTTAATTGTTCCTTTCTTTAAATTTTCAAGTTGTGAGTGAAAGTGTTAAATTTTGATGTATGGATGACGAATAAATACTGAATAATTTAAAACAACTTAAAATAAAAATAATTTAACTTCTGTTTTGAAAAATTTTAAGATTTAAAAAAAGATCAATCGTTCAATTGCATTAGGCGTCTCCTCCTCAAGATCAACTCGTAGTTTCCCCACTTCATGCCGGTTTCTCACAATTTTGTCCAAACTTATGAACGAAATCACACCTACACCGGAGATCTCCGTCTTCATCATCTTATTCGTCCTCTTCTACTTCATGTTCTTTGGGTATATGAAAGCTTTTAACTTCATCGCATGCCTGTCTATTCTCCGGGCACTTATCTTATTAAATGAACCAAATCTGGCCCTCAACTGATTTGGTTAGAAACTTGCTATCATTTATAACCATGGAAATGGATGATTATTCAAACAATCTTAATTAACAAATGCACTATTTGGCTATTTTTGGACGTACAAACTTGCTTCTCTCAACGCACTCAACTGTAAATAACCAACTCCCAAATTGTTGAGGACATTTCTATAAAAATTGATAATTTTCATTTTCAACAATAATTCTTTAAACAAATTTTCATCATTCTATGTACTTATAAATAGAATTCTTCTTTTTTCACGGACTGAATATCCAATTATTTAGCATTGGCTCCTCGCTAAAAATGGCTAACATTTTATAATTGTTCAAACAAACCTCATCAAGAAATGCATCATTTGGATATTTTTCAGTATTCAAACTTTGTTCTTTACGCGTAATCAACTGGTAATAACAAAATTTTTAAACTTTCTCTTAGATACTTCGATAACGATCCACTATTTTCATTGTTATTATATTCCTTCAACAAATCATCAATTGTTATTAACCGATAGCAAGGAATTATTTCTAAGTTTTTTTAAGTATATTCCACAAAAAAAACGCAATTTTCAGTTCACAAATACATAAGCCGAGAAAAATTTGTTTATAATGTTGTCAATAACAATAAAAATAGTTGATTGTTATCGTAGTATCTAAAAAAGTTTAAAAATTTAATATTAAAAGTCGATGACGCTAAAAGAACAAAGTTTAAATGCTGATAAATAGCCAAACAATGCACTTGTTAATGAAGTTATTTTAAACAAATATAAAATGTTATCAATTCATAGTAACAAGTAATTGCTAGATAACTGGCTGTAAGACCGTAAAAAGTGGAATTTTATTTATAAACACATAACATGATAACAATTTGCTCAAACAATTGTTGTTTACAATAAAAAATATTTATTGTCATCGAAAAGTCCTTGAAAATTTAGAAGTTATTTATTTACAGTTGATTTCGTCGAAAAAACTAAGTTTGTACATCCAAAAATAGCCAAATAGTGCATTTGTTAATTAATATTGTTTGGACAATTATCCACTTTCATTCCATGACCGGATATGATACTTATGTTTCATTTCCAGCTAATATATTATCGGTTTTTTAGAAAAAGCTTCATTTATTCCAGTATAAATACCAGATATGGACAATTGTTTGCAAAATTTGCTTATAAAATAAGAAATTATTCATGCATTTTCATTAATTCAACTAAGAAACTCTTTTTGTCCATAAATTGTTCAAGTTTAATGCGGATTAAGTGACGAGTCCCAAGAAACCCTTCTCATTCACTTATTTGCTTATAACAAATTCAATAAGTTTTATAGCATTTGCGTTGCTATTGGACATTTTTTTCGATAGTCCCTTCGTGTTTTCTAGGTATTTTTGAATGAATTCAACTATTCGTTAAAAACTGGTACACTTGAATACATAGTCAAAATTTTTATTTTTATTTCTGATATTGAATAAAAAGCAATTTTAATTCAAAAATCTACCATGGCAGTGCAGTGCGAAATTTTATTATGTCTCATCAAAAAAAATGTTCAATTCAGATAATAATTGTCTTCTGAAAATCAATTTGTTCAGTGACGCTTCTTTGCCCCACTGTGCTTGTTTTCGTACTTTCCTTTAAATAACAAAAGTTTAGTGGGACTGGTGTCATCAATACACCGCCAGATGACAATTCAACTGCTTAGTTTGGACATGAGTTGATACTCATGGAAAACATTGCTCGCATCAAGTTGATAATATTTGGGTGTGTACTTTAAATAATGAACAATACAAATAATAATGTAGCCTCAGGCAAGATTGACACTTCTGTTGACGAGAGGTATGCCCTCGGAAAAGTTTCAGGCGATGAATGGAGATTAGGTGTTTGGAACGCTAGAGGTGTAAATGATCTTAAGGAAAGGGAATTGCGGGATACAAGGCGCATAAAGACGCTAGATATTGTATATGTACCGGAAACAAAGAAGAAACATGTGAGATAAGAAAGATAGAAAATGGGCTCGAA
This sequence comes from Melikaiella ostensackeni, assembly GCA_032362435.1. Lineage (NCBI taxonomy): Eukaryota > Metazoa > Arthropoda > Insecta > Hymenoptera > Cynipidae > Melikaiella > Melikaiella ostensackeni. The sequence continues at coordinate 56,336,028 of JAUMHM010000031.1, forward strand.
GTTTGGTGAGGAGACATTATCTACTGTCTGATTATGAATGAGAAAGCAAAACAGCATGTCAGAGAGCTTGAATATGTATCTCCTAGATTATTATGGGTTAGAATGAAACTGGGAATCAGAGGGCTATTCATAATAGCATGCTACGCTCCAGTTGATGGTAACAGTATTGATGTAAGAGATACCTTCTGGGACTTGTTAGATGATATTATAGGTACTTGCGATCCTGGGGCAAAAATCATTGTACGCGGAGATATAAATGTCTGGGTTGGTGTGCAACGCGATGGTACCGACAGGGTACTTGGCCATAATGGAAATCCAAAACCGAGCGGTAACGTAGTATGATTGACTTTGTTACAGCGGATAAGTGATTGAGAAGACTAGTAAGCGATACAAGGGTTATGAGAGGCTTTGAATGTGGAACGGATCACTACCTCATAATTTCAAAAATGAACCTAGGTCAAGGATGGAGGAGAGAAAAATTAATAATAGCCGAAGCAGACGAGAGCTAAAATAGAGAATTTGCAGAAACCAGAAGTTGAAATAGTATATCGTGAAAAGTTGAATAAATATTAAGGACATTACAGAGAAGACTGGAAGACAGAATTAGATGATAAAAATGTAGAAAGTGCATGGATGACACTGCGGGATAGCATTTTCAAAGATGCGTCTCAAGTCTGCGGTACTGCGACTGTAGAAACAAAGTCAGGAGATGCTTGGTGGAATGATGGAATCCACTCAAAAATGCACAATTATTCTGAAGGAAATGAGAAATTGCTTTGGAAATGGATTAAAAAGATAAGGAAAGGCAGTACTGGCACTGATTAAGTCGGAATTAATAATACTGATGGTGAAATGGTATGGGATACGAACATAGTGAAAGACCGTATAGGTAACTTTTTTAAGAAATTGTATCCGCGACGTTATATCCGTAATTAAGCAGCTAAAGAATGGTAAGGCTGCTGGAGTAAATAGTATCACCGCTGAAATGCCTTGGAGTGGTGGCGGATATTTGTTTGTGTAGCTGAGCGAATTTATAAATATGTGTGCTGAGAACGGTGAAGATCCAAATGACTGGAGAAAGGCGATTATCATTCCACTCTATGAGAGAAAGGGTTACAAAGGTGACTGTACTAATTATGAAGCTATTAGCCTACTAAGTATCGAGGGCAAAAAATTTACCAAAATTCTTATAGGGAAGGTCATGGGAATAACTAATGAAAGGATCTGAGAAGTCCAATATGGGATTTATGCCAGGGAGATCATTGGCGGATCAAATATTTAGCTTGAGACAGATCACAGAAAAATGTTTGAGGGTGAAAAAGGTGTCTGATGATTTGTAGAGAATGTCGAACAGGATGGACATCAGTATGGAGAGTATGGGTTCCAAGGTTAGTGTAAATAAAACAAAAATTATTGTGTTTGACAGAAGGGGTGAAAAAACAATATGCAACATCGTCTTAAACGAAAAGAGTTGATGATTTTGTATATCTTGGAAGTTTATTTACTGCTGACGGAAAGATAGATACAGAGATATCCTGGCGTATAAACGAGGGTAGAAAGGTTATCGGCAGTGTACGAGCTTTTACTAGAAGTAAAAATGTTACGAATGAAGCTTAAATTGCTACTAACATATATAATTCTGTGCTTGAACTCACAGTGTTGTGTGGTAGCGAGACGTGGGTGTATCAAGAAAAGGATAGGAGTAAAGCGAACAAGGTTGGCATGCGATTCCTACGGAATATATGCGGTAAAACGCTAATGGACAGTCAGTAATGAGTGGGTTCACAAAGAATGTGGTGTGAAAGGAACATTAATTAACAAGAGCGGAAGAAATTTGCTGAGATGGTTTGGTCATGTTGAGAGAATGATTGAAGAACGTTCAACGAAGCGAATATATTCAGTTAAAAGTGAATGGTAGCATGCCCAGCGGTGGACCTAAGAAAAAATGGTTTTGATGTGAAAATGAGACTCTAAAGACTCTACACATCCTTCACTTACGCTCGGCATATAAATTTACTTTATTTTATATAATAATAATAATAATAACTTATCGTGAATCTCTGAGTAAACAGTGAGTAAAGATGCACCAGCAGCAGTGGTAGGATCGAAGAAAGGAAAAATCGTTATTGAAGCGAGGAAATCCATCTAGCCTAGTCATGATGGACTTGAGGGGATGAACGTCAAGAAGCTTCCATCCAGTCGACCGGAAGTCGATGGACTCCATAAAGAAGGCAGTGACGAAGCACAGACATTGCACTAAAACTCTACAACGCTTCGTGGCCCATTGGCTCGAGCAAATTCCAACTCTCATGGTAGGGTTCACGCGCAATTACTCACCGTGCATATAAACAGGGGCGTCGCGTCGCTCGCATGCCTAACGTGGGACGGTTAATTTTGTATAGATTTTGTGGTGTGGTGTGGTTAGCGGCCTGCGTGGTATGGAGGATGGCGAACGCGGTCCAACCGCTGTGATCGGACCTCTACGATCGCGGTATTTTAGTGTTAAACCTACTCTCTTCTGATCTTCTCTGTTCTTTCCTCCTGACGCGACGCGACGAATCGACGATCATAAGTCCTAGCTTTCATCCCAATTCATTCACCAACCTCGCTTTTCATTTCCAATTCAAATTGTCAATCTTTTTTTCAGTGTTATTGTTATTTAATCGCACACTTTTTGCATTACAAACTGTCAACACTTCTGGAGATTTTGAAAAGTGTCAAGATGAGCTTGCAAACGGTAGGGATACTATTTTATCGAATAAAATAGGGAACTTCGGTAAGTCAGTGATATGATTTTAGAGAGTCTAAAATCAGATATTAGTCAAATATATTTTTAGAGAATAATTTGAACACGAATCGATTTATTTTAAGTCACAGTGGGGCGAATCTAGTATTTACTGTTGGAAATAGTCTGCGAACTGTGATTTTAAACTGCTTTGCAACTTTTTTTTTATAAATCATCTGTATTAAATTTCTAAAAAAACTGTCAAAGTCAATTTTATTGTTTATTTTTGTGTTAAATAACATATAAACAAATACACCGGGAAAATTAAAAGGAATTAGAACGTACCAATTTTCTTTTGACTTTTACTTGGGTGTTACAAACAATTTTCAATTGGCCGTTCAAAAACTACATCACGCTATTTTGGACACTTTCTCCACCCCTCCCCTTCTTCGTTACAGATCATGAAACAAGCTTGAACCCCAGGGTGACGTCAGAAATACGAACACCTCCTCCCTTTTAAGTACAAATATTTTTAACAATTCAATTTGATAAACGCCTAAAATAAAACACAAAAAATGCAAACCTAATATTTCAAGAGACTTCTAAGAACACGGAATGCTCTCAAAAGAGGGGGAATAGGGAGATTTTTCACGAATATAGGGATTAATGGGATAATAAAATCTTTTGATTGAAATTAATGCATAGGTATCATGTTGAATTCAGTATGAAATGCTTAAGAATAGTTGAATTTTCAACAAACAATAAAAATTGGTTTTAGACCAAACAACTGTATTTGCAACCAAATAGTTTGAATTTCAAGCAAAAAAGACGAATTTTCAATCAAATAGTTGAGTTTTAAACCTACAAAGATGAATTTTCAATCCAAAAAGACGAATTTTCAAAAAAAAAAAACAGTTGAATTTTCGATCAAAAAAGATGACTTTTTAACAAAGTAGTCGAATTTTCGAAGGAGAATAATTAAATCTACAACAAAATATTTGAATTTTTGAACCCGTAAGTAAGAATTTTCAACCGTGAAACATGAATTTCCGACGAAGTAATTGAATTTTCAACAAGCTAATTAAATTTTTAATAAAATAGTCGAATGCCTAACCAAAACAAATCAATTTTCAACTAAACAGTAGCATTTTTAACCAAAAAAGATCAAATTTCCACCAAAAGAGATGAATTTTCTAACCGAAAAGACGAATTTTCTCCAAAAGAGTTGAATTTTCAACCACGAAAGATTTTTCAGTCAAATAAGAATGAAATTTCGAACTAATAGTTGAATTTTCAAACCGAGAAGGTGGATTCTGTAGAAGACTGTTGAATTTTCAACCCAAAAATATGAATAAAAACCCGGAAATATGAATTTTCAAGCAAAGAGTTAATTTTTAGCCAAGTAGTCGAATTTTCAATCAGAAAATTATTTTTCTATCAGAAAAGATGAATTTACAAAAAAATACATGAATTATCAACTAAAATAAAACAAATTTTTAACAAAATATTAAAATCTTTAACCAATAGAATGGATTTTCAACAAAGTAGTTTAACCTTTAATAAAGTAGTTGAATTTTCAAACAAAAAATAAATTCTCAATGAAAAATTTAATAGCTGAATTTGATCTAAAAACGATTAATCTTCCACCAAAAATACAATCGTCGAATTTTCAGTTGAAGAAAAAATTAATTTTTAACTAAAAAAACAAGTATTCAAAAAAATAGTTAAATCTTCAACCAAATAGTAGAATTTTTAACCAAAATGAATTCTGCACCAAAAATAAAATAGTAGACTTTTCAATTAAATTGAATTAACTTTCCACGAAAAATAGTTAGATTTTCTTATTAGGTTCTATTAATTTAGTTCGTAGTTGAGCGAAAAAAAAAGAAAAGGCGATGTTTCTTGAAAACGAGGGGAAAAAGAGAAATTTTTCTAAAAAGGGGTAAAAAGCGTATAAAAATTGTATTTAGATGCTCTACAAGTAGAATAAAGTCACTAATTTTCATTTTTTCAAACATTTGAAAAAAATTGTTATTCATAATCACATTTTTCATGTGCGATGTAACATTCTGCGCGAACCTCTCTCTCCTCCTATATCACAAATCGTCACAAAACCTGTTACCCCCCCCCCCCTCACCAGGCAGTGTGAAGTACTTTTTAACGACCCCTAAGCAAATAATCCAGCGTATTAGTTTGTTGTCGACTAAAATAATTTGGTACCAAAACCGTTCTGCTTTATTATTAAAATGGTATTTTACAACAAACAATTTGTAACGAATTAAAATATTACAAACGATTTGTAAAGTTATAAATCATTTTCAATCTTTTAAGTCCTGCGAGCATACCAATGGACATAAAAAAAATTTTGATATTGGGGTGATTCATTAAAAGCTGATTTTACATGAGGAAGAAACTGAAATTTCAATTTCGTATACAAAAATTGTTTAAACAATAAGTTTTAATCTGTGAGTTACGATAAAATAGATTACGCCATTCGATTCTACGAAAAAATTACATAAAGTCTATGTGTTAGATAATTTTTTCAACACCCAATTTATTATATATTATATATAAATGCTAAAGAGGGTGCCGTGCTGTAAAATTGTTTATTTTTGATACAGAACAAATTGGGTGAACACAAAATTTGTCCAACACGTGAACTTTATGTAATTTTTCCCATAGAATCGAATGGCGTATTCACTTTTTCCGCAACTTACAGATTTAAACAAATTTTTCAAACAGTTTGTGTTCAAACAATTTAAAAATTATAAACTTTCCTATGAAAAATAATCTTTTATTAAAATGCTCTTATCCCAACGTGAACTTTATTGTTATGTCTAATTGTTTGAATAAATTCTTCGTAACAATTAAATTGAATATCAAATGAAGTTTTTATGTTATTTAAACCTATCTTCAATAATTCTGATCAACAACAAGTTTATTTTAGTGATTTGTTCAGAGACTCAGCGTTTGAGTCATGAGTCGATTTTTCGATACCAACTCATGCTATGATCGCATCGAAAAAATCCGATTCGACTCAGGATGTAAGTCAAGAGGCGATTTTTCGACATCGACTCAAGCTGTGATCGAATCAAAAAAATTCAATTCGACTCAGCGCGTGAGTCATGAGCCGGTTTTTTGACACCGACTCATCCTGTGATCGAATCGAAAAAATCTGATTCGACTCAGCGCGTGAGTCCTGCGCCGTTTTTTTTACACGGACTCATGCTGTGATCGAATCGAAAAAATCCGATTCGACTCAGCGTGAGGGTCATGAGCCGATTTTTTGATACCGGCTTAGCTGTGATCGAAGCGGAAAAATCCGATTTGACTCAGTGCGTGAGTCATAAATCAATTTTTCAACATCGACTTAAGATGTGATCGAATCGAAAAAATCCGATCCGACTCAGCGCGAGAGTAATGAGCCGATTCTTTGACACCGACTTAGCTGTGATCGAAGCGGAAAAATCCGATTTGACCCAGGGCGTGAATCATGAGCCTGTTTTTTGACACCGACTCATGCTGTGATCGAATCGAAAAAATCCGATTCGACTCAGCGCGAGAGTCATGAGCCGGTTTTTCGACACCGACTCATGATGTGATCGAATCGAAAAAATCCGATTCGACTCAGCGCGTGAGTCATAAGCGGTTTTATGACATCGACTCATGCTGCGATCGAATCGGAAAAATCCGATTCGACTCAGCGTGAGTTACAAGTCGACACCGACTCAAATTTAAATTGAGTCGAATTTTTCGATACCGACGAGCGATTTTCACGCAATCTTTTAGAATAAAAAAGTAATAAGAAGTAAAAACTGATGAGAAATAATTTTCGCAAATGAAAATTATCTCTAAAATCTCATTATTTATTATTATTATTATTGTATCTATATAAGAAGTTCAATGAAAAACTGAAGCTTTAAATGATAAAAACTTATTTTGATTTGTCAAATAAGTATTACAAAAATAAATAGACTACTTTTTGAATGTTTCTTACATATATTCTAACTGTACTAAGCCCAGGAAAAAATGTCAATAGGGTTGTTCAAAAATATAAATTTACGTTCTCTTTCTTTTTTTTACCTTAAAAATTGAGATCCAAAAATAGATAAACATTTTGACCACAGAGAAACCAATTTCATGAAGTCTCAATTTTCTTATTTTTTTATAGAAGCCATATATTTTTGAGACTGGATAAAAATTAAGATGTGTTTTTGCCTCATTTTTGTATTTCCGAATTACTTTTTGTGCTTATTTTCTGTTCTTCCGAATTACTATTTGTCACAATTTTTGTATTTCCGAATTACCATTCAACATAATTTTTGTATTACTGAATTATATTTTGTCATAATTTTTATTTTTCCGAAACACTATGTGACATAGTTTTTATTCTTACATATAACAACATAACCTAGAATTCATTGGAACGAAACGCCATCTGTCAAAATCCCTGTGTCATCGAAACTGCATGTTACATAAATTTCAGTCTTCCTAAAATGGCGTCCGGCGTATCGATTGGCTAAATAATGCTGCGAAATTTGAATCAGTCAATAAGAGAGATATTATTTTGCTTAAGTAAATTTCAGGTTATGTCCTTATTCGGCAAAACAAAAATCATGCCACATAGTGTTTCGGAAGAATAAAAATTATAATAGATTTAATGCTTTCACGATGATACATTATGATGAAAGGAGGTGTTTCGGGTTTCAATCGTGTGCAAAACTACGAATCTTGCCGACGTTTCGTGAACAT
>JAUMHM010000031.1:56347133-56365616 GCA_032362435.1 Melikaiella ostensackeni
CATAAACACTTTCAACAATATGGAGGATTCGATTAAATTTACTATTGAAAAAAAATAATAATTCTATTGCTTGTCTTAATTTATTATCAAAAGTCCTGAGGGTAACCTAATCACAAATTGGTATAAAAAGCTTTTTCGGTCAGGACGTTATATTAATTGTAATTCTCATCATTTATATTGTCAAAAAGATGGTTTAATTAACGGTTCCTCTAAAAATAACAAATGGATTGAAATTTACAGAAAAACCGGCCTTAAAGTCTCTTTACTTCTACTCTTTGTTGGAGGTCTTTCTGAACGTCTTAGGAGTGCTTACAAAAAATATAATTTCAATGTTTATTTTACAAACAACTATATACTTAATAGATTTTTTTTTAAACAAAGATAAAGATAGTAAAGGAAACTTATCTGGTGTAGTATATTTTATAAAATGTAAATGTTGTACTAAAGTTTATATTGGTGAAACTGGCAGGAGACTAGAAACTCGTATCAATGAACATAAACGGGAGTGTGAATTAGGCAATCAAAATACTGGTTTATCAAAACATGCTTGACAATTTGATCATTATTTCAATTTTAAACTTGAAAATATTAACATTCTAGCTCGAGAAAACAACAACAAGTTAAATTTATAATATTGAAGCCTCTCAAAATTTGAGGTTTCAATTCAGTGCTTTTAATGTCTTCCTCAACTGAATTTGAATCTTGTTATTTACAATAATGACTATTTGCTTTTGAACTTCGTTGTAAGGAAAACAAATTTTTGGTTTACTCCAAAAATCATGTCTCTTATGAAATAAAACAAATCCAAATGTTTCTGTATTTCTCAATATTACTGCAGGTAAAAAAAATCTTACGAGTATATAATTCTCTTAATTACGATTCTAAATTTCGTACCAGTTTGTAATTTTGAATTACTTTAATTTGACTTAGGTTATGTTACCTCTGAAGAAAACCTGCAATGAAGGTCGAAATATACGTTGGTTTTTAAAATTGACAAATAAAGATAAGATCCATGGACATCTGAATCCACTGCTTTTTGTCGGACCGTATGACCAAATTAACTAATTCTTTGAAAGAATAACTTCGTTATTGATATAACGGTCGAAAGAAATTCATCGTGTATTGGTACTACAATTCACTGAATATATATATATATATGAAAATTACCTTATATGTGATAACTTACCAAAAGAATTGATCAAAAATTTATTTATTTCATTGGTGTAAACATTTTTATGGAGAACAATTCAGATTTCTCATTTCATGATACGGAAAAGCCATTTTCTCATTGATATTATTCGACAATAAGTTAATCGTGATTCTAAATTAAATATGAGGTATGAAATAACAATTCGCGTAATTGCTAATAACAATTCTGTAAACAAATATCTCAATCTGCCATTCCCTCGTCAAAAAATTATTTTTTCTTCAATCATTGTTGGCATAAGCCTTATTATGATATTAGCCCAACAATAATGACTTAAACCTAATATCTGTGATTGTTGTAAATGATTTCATTTAAAAAATGTCAAAGTATCATTCCTGCATAGAAAAAAGCCGTTCTTTAATAAAATGATCCGACAGTACGTTAATAGTAATTTTCAATCTGAATATGAGGTAGTAAGAAAATATTCCAATTAAAAGCATGTCTAGCCTCATGCAACTTATCATTTTTGGTGTTAGCTTGATTATGAAAATTCACCAATTTTCATGTAACTTCATATCCAGTTTGAAAATCACTGATAACTCACTGTCGGACGATTTCGGTGAAAAAACGTTTCTTTTCCTATGTTTAACTGATACTTCTGAGATTATTTTTATAAAATTGTTTATAAAATTCACAGATATCAATTATTAATTAATATTGTTGGTTGAGTATCACAATTAAGCTTATACTAATAATAATTGTAGGAAAAGAAATTATTCTTTTCTACGTGAAAAAAGCAGACTAATACATTTGCTCATAGAAACAGTTGTTAACAATTACGCAAATTGTTATATAATTCCTCATATCCAGTTTTATAATCACTGTTAACTTATTATCAAATAATTTTAATGAGAACAATGATAAATCTAAGTTTTTCCTTATAAAAATCATATAAATGAATTTTTCATCCATTTTTGTTGGTTAATTGTTACAAATAAGGTAATGTCAATAATAATTGAAGAAAAAAATTTCCTTTCCATGAAGAAACGCTCGATTGGGACATTGCTTCATATAGATTGTTATTACCAATATATATTATTCATGCTTGATAAAGCTTAAAATTCAAAAGTGACTGTCAAGACAATTGTGAATCATTTCTAGTCAGAAATATCAATCTGTTAGTGAGAAAAACTCAATAAGGTAGAATTTGTTCCTAAAAATGTTTATAACAATAGCATATGTTAACCTAAAGGACACCGTTCAAATTTGATAATAAGAATTGTTAATAATAATTGGGTTGGATATTGAAAAGATTATTCCTGTTCTATGAGTGCAGTTTCAATAATTCTATGAAACAGTGAGTTTATATCAACATTTTTTCTCAGGATAAAAATATATAAAAAAATATGTAGAATTGCACACAACAACAAATTCTAGAATCGGCTGTCACAAGTTTCTTGCTCATTTAGTGCTGAGAATTTCCGGAAAAAAAAATCAAAATCCGTTAGGAATCACGGAAAATAAATTATTATGAACTGTAAATTCCAAATCCGGTCCACCGTGTATTGTACCATAGGGCAGAGCAAAATTTTTTTTTCAAATTCGGAGAGGATCTAAAATTTGTCATTAGGTACCCGAATCTACCACAGAAAGTTAGAAATAAAAGAAAATATATCTAAAATTCGTGCATCCACGATAATCTCGAAATAACGAATTAGTATTCACAACTATAATCATCCACCGAAAACAACATATGCAGCAATTGCAGATACATGGTAAATTGTTATTGAAGTAGAAAAAACGCGAAAAATCACGTTTTCACTTAAATTAATGATATTTTTCGTATTGGTAACGATTATTAGAAGATTCTAAAGCCGAAAAAGAAAAATTTTCAATCTAAAAAGTTGGGTTTTCAAAAAAAAAATTGTAACTGACAAAAATGAATTTTTAAACAAAGGAGATAAGTTAAGCCATAAGTATAGCCATGAATATATCCATAAAAGATGAATTTTGAACTAGGAAGACGAATTTTCTTAAAAGAGAGTTGAATTTTCAACAAAAAAGTTATTTCCAACCAAGAAAGATGAATTCTTAACAAACAAGTATGACTTTCTTACCATAAAAGATGAATTTTCACGAAAAATATCATTTTCAGCCGAGAAAAATGAATCTTCTAGTGGAAAAAATGACTTTTCGAACAAAACAAAAATTTTTCAACAAAACAGTTCAATTTACAACCAAGCACTTCAATTTTCAAGCCAAAATAATAAATTTTCAACCGAACAGTTAAATTTTCAGAAGGAAAAAATTTCAACCAAACAGTTAAATTTACAGAAGGAAAAAATTTCAACCAAACAGTTGCATCTGCAACCAAATAGTTAAATTTTCAAGCCAAGAAGACCAATTTTTCAGAGTAGATTCAAATTTTCAGCAAGAAATTTATTTTTAACCGAGAAAGATGAATTTTTTACCAAAAAAGTTCAATCTTGTACCCGAAAAGATGAATTTGAAAAAATAATAATTTGCAACCAAATAGTTGAACTTTGAACCTACAAAGATAAACTATTCAGCAAAGAAAATTACTTTTTTAACATAGAAAATTTATTTTTAACAAAAAAGTTGAATTTGCAAACCAAGAAGACGAATTTTTTAGAAGAGAGTTGAATTTTCAACGTGAAAATCATTTGAACCGAGAATGATGACATTTTGACCAGGTAAGATCACTTTTCTGTCCGAAAAGATGAATTAAAAAAATAATAATAATTTCTACCAAATAATCGAATTTTCAAGCCAAGTAGACGAGTTTTCGATATGATTATTACATTTTCAAGCTGAAGAGTTGAATTTTCAACTAAGATGAATTTTCAACCAAAAAGAGATTACTTTTTACCTTAAAATATGAATTTCCAATCAGACAGTTGAATTTTCCAGCGAAGAAAATGAATTTTTCAGAAGAGAGTTATATTTTCAACCTTAAAAATCTTAATTTTAACAAGAAATTCCTTTTCAAACGAAAAAAAATGAAATTTTTAAACAAGAAAGATGACTTTTCTGCCCGAAAAAGATAAATTTTCAACCAACAAAGATAACTTTTAACCAAGAAAAATTAATTTTCAACCAAATAGTTGAATTTACAAAAAAATAATAATTTCCAACCAAAAAGAGTTGCATTTTTATCCAAATAGTTGGATAATCAAGTCAAGAAGATGACATTTTTAGAGGACAGTTTAATTTTCATCCTACAAAGTTGAATTTTCAACAAAGAGAATATTTTCAACCAAGAAAGATGAATTATTAATCCAAGATGATAATTTTTCAACCGTAAAAGGTGAATTTTAAACCAAAAACATGAATTTAAAAAGAAAATTAAGCTTTCAAGCTAAACTAACGAATGTTTCAAGAAAAAGTTGATTTTTAAACCCTCAAAGTTGAATTTTCAACAATTATTTCTTAGGTAAAATAGTCAAAAGTCATTATTTTGAATAATTTATTCAAATTTGATGATTTTTTACAATGCGTAAGAGTTATAGGTGTAAACACTAAGTTTCAGAACCCTTTCATTCCATGAGAAATATCGATGCCAATAAAAAAAAGTATCATTTAAGTAAGTAAGACAATGATTTTTCTCCTTTTTTACACGTTTGATGCCAATCCACGATAGATACGGATTTTTGTATTGTTGCATAGTTTTCGGAGGGTAATTATGGTTGTGTATACTAATTTTAAGAACACGTTTCGTCTATTAAAAAATTTGTTTCATACCAAAATAACGATAGATTCGCTATGTTTCGTTATTTTGAGTTTTATCGTGGATGCGCGAAGATTAAATATATTTATTTAATCTGTCACTTTTTGTGGGAGATCCGGGTAACAAATTACAACTTTCAAACTCCTTCGAAATTTGACATATATATAATTCTTACAATTGCAAATGGTGGACAAAAATTTTTTTATACAAGTTTTTCAGATAAGTCAGTGATATGGCGTCAATATATTTCGCAAAGTACTTTAAAGAAAATCGAGGAAGCGCGAGCAAAATGTGTTTACTTCGCTTCTCTTCTGACATCGAGTGTCGCCTTTTGCTGCGATGACTTTGCGAGATTTCTTCCTACCCTACTTACTCCCTATTTTCTCCCATTTCTCAACATCCCACATTTCTTTTTGCCTCCAGGGATTGAAGGCAGTGACGATTTCTATTTTAAGGTGTTTTTTCAATTCACTCAGTAAAGCTTCTCAAAAGTCTTCCTTTATTTCATGATTCAAAAATAGCGCGTTGAATGGGGCGCTCCAAATAAAGCAATTAAATAACAAAAGATCAGTCAAATAACAATTTTATTTACACTACTGACGGAAACGATCTATGCGGCTAGCGGGAGCGGCATCAAAAGTCATTAATGACTCTGAAAGGTGATAACTCGGTAGAAAATGATATTAGACACTTAAGAAAAAACGGTTAGAAAGCTTATGAAATTCCACGTCAAATAACACTTAGCAGATATATTTCTCGCTTTTTTAAAGGAATATATCACGTGAGACATTTTTTTTAAATTCAAGAATTTCTCGAATTGTGTCCCTCGATTTCATCTTGTGTCATAACGTCAGAAAGTTGTAGTAAAAACTTCAAATATACAGAAAGCAATTTCTCGAATCCTGTCTTTAGTTTAAGGCAATAAAACTTAAAAAATCTTCACGGGTTCCCAAAATATGACGAAAAATGTCCAAGCATGTCTGTGACGAGTCTCAGTTTTCAATTTCAGTTATATTTCGGGAACCAGAGAATATCTTTTAAATTTCATTAGCATAAATCAAAGATAAGACTTGTAAGATTACGTCTTGAAAATTTCAGATTTTTTTTAAAACTTTCCTCAACATGACATGAGTTGACATCAAGGTACAAAATTCAAGAGATTTTTTAATTTTTCAAACAATCTCTCACGTGATATATCATTTTAAAAAAGTCAGAAATACCATACTCAAAGCCACTCGATGTTAAATTTCATAAGTTTTTTAGCTGTTCTTTTTTCAATGTCTAGCTTTTTATCCATCAGATTATCGTGTTTCAAAGTCATCAGTGATTTTTGAAACCGCTCACGCTAGCCGTGTACATAATTTTCGGCGATTGTATGTGATTTGAAATTCAAGCCCAGTATTTAATTTTGACTACGAAATTCTTAGAAATTAAAAAAAAAACATGAATCCAACGATCAAATTTGGAAATCACACTTTTATATGTCTCCTTCTAAATTTAGGAAAACCAAAATAGAAAAGAGGATATAATTTTCATGAATCCTGATAAGGGTAATATTACTGTTTGTGTTAAAAATTTTCAGTATATTAGAGACATGGAACAATTACTCTCAAATGCAGAAAGTTTCAATAAATTAGATGACAGTACGTCAAAAAATAAAAAAGAAGTATTTTCAACATGCTCTATAAGTTGAGGAAGAAAGATCTTCTGGGAAAGTACGTATATAAGATGAAAAGATATTAATACTCAAGATTCGGTTCTTGCCAGATGTTATGGTTTCGGAAAGATTCATAAAGAAAACTATCCTTTCAGATTGTTTATTTCAACTGTTAAGACTGCTACTAAATTTTCACAGCAAAACTTCAATTTCATACTTAAAGACTTCCTAACAACCTCAAAATAGAATACAAAAAAATCTCCCCGCTGCGCGAGCACATTTTCATCGTGCGCTACGCACTCGCTCTATGTAATTTCCCCATATTTATGCAGAAATCTGTTGAAGTTAAAAGTTAAACCATTGACAACTGTAATTTCATGATTGTACATTCTCTTTTTTCAAAGCTTCTTTGGCTTTAACCAATATATTCTCGTCACTTGTCTCGCGCTTCGCACTAGACTAAGGTCTACAGTCCAAAACACGAAATCTTTTAATATGTGTTGAACTGTATTATAACAAATTCATTTCATATTAATATCTGTAGCTTCATTTGTTGAATCAATTATGTTCATAGCCTAACGAATTAGCTTAGTGCATTTATTATTCGTCTTTAATTTTCAATTTTATAAAAGTGAAGTCTAATTAATTAACGAGACTTCAGTTGTCGGTGGAAAATTATGTCGCTAAACATTTTATTGTACCTTGTGTCGTTTTCTCAAAAATTTGAATTTATTTAATAGCATATTTTCACGATTAAAACGAAAATTACCTTCCTTTTAAAAAAATTGTCAATGAAAAATTTGTAGACCTTTTCTCGTCAAAAATTCTGTCATTAAACATTCTGCTGTATCTTGAGTCGTTTTTCTAAAAAAAAATTAATTTTTTATTTGCAATGTTGTTGTTCACGATTGAAAGAAAAACTATGCGATGTATTGAACAATAATTCAAGAATATTCGCACGCGTCTTTTTGAGATTAATAATTTTGTTTTGTAGTATATTTTTGAATCCTGCATAGTTTGACCGGAAAATGGAATTTCTTATTTTTAATAACATTTTTCACAAATAGACAAAAAATTATACGTCTATTCGGAAAAATAGTCTCAAGCCGATTTGTAAATCTTTGCGCTGCTGCAAAAAACTTTTAAGGCCTTTCCTGTGCAGTTCAATTTGCACCTTTTCGATTAAGAACGTTCTTTTTTTTCATTTATTCAGACTTTTGATTTGAAATAAAATAATTGTACAATATGTGCAAATTTAAGTTCATTTATTACTCAACAGTTTGTATAGTTTATATGAATTTAATTCAGAATAATTTTATAATTTTGAACTCCTTTTTGAAAAAAAAAAACAATTGAAAATATAGTGTTCAGTATTTCAACTGTTTCCATTTGAAACCAAAAACGCTTTTGAATCTAATGAAAAAAATCTCGAACCTGAAGAATTTCCAACTAAGTGAATGAAATTGAAATATAAAATTTTACTTTGAAATACTTCCAAATTCGGCGAAATATATTGAAATCGCTTGATATCCAATTAGGTCCTCTGAAATTTTATGAATTGCATTGGAATCCCATAGAAACTGTTGATATGTCCTGAAATTTCTCTAAATAATTTGGAATACTTAGAAAAATTTTCAAATCTTTAAAGGAGGTCCACATAAATTCTATTCTTTATGTATATTTAGTGAATTTTGAACGCTAAGAAGGTTCAACTTACATAAAACAAGAATGGGGAACAATTTCCCGAAAGTTATAAAATTAAAAATTTTTTTAAGGATTTGACAAATCGTTTCAGAATTTGAGACACTTATTTAGTTTCCCAAAATGAAGGTTAAGTTCTTCATCCAATTTAAACTAATGAAAAGTTATTTAGATTATTTAAAAAAATGAAAACATAATTTTTCTACGAGTTTTGGTAGTTTTTGTCAAAGATTCTGATGCATGAGAAAAATAATTCAAAAAAATCTCACTGACATTTTTGAATTCGAAGGAAGTCATAAGAGATATATTATGATTTTCAAAATTTTTTAAAAATAGTAAACACTATCTTTTTACCAAATTAAGAATTTTCAGTCGAAAGTTACAGTAAAAGTTAACAAGAGTTACGAATTTAAAAATTCTAGGAAACTAGAAATCTTCAAAACTACCATAAACCAGTTTCCTGATAGAACCAGAAATTGAAGCGCAGTTGTTAGTACATGACAAACATATGTTTTCTTTGAATATTCCTTGCAATATTCAATCAATGTAAAGACTTATCAAAAGTGAAATAAACATCTTTCTGTTACTTTTTATTTATTTTTTTTTGCGTCATCTTATTTTTCAACATGATAACTCGATCGCGACTATGAATATAAGAGTGTAATCCTCAAAATCTGAACATTACTTATTTCTATACTGATTTTTCTGTAATAATTATCCTATAATATATCCTATAACGTCTCCCTATATTCACGAAAGAAGTATAGAAAATTCATCAGAAGAAAATCATCATTGGCCTATAGCGAATTTCCTATAATATTTTTTCATAAGGACAATACAAAATTGTTTTGAGAGTTGATAAGAATATATGGCACATTGATTAGCGGGTGTTATTTGTGGGTGAAGAAAATATTTCAGGAGCGTACGAATCGAAACATTTGAAATTAAACAATTTAAAATTAGAAACCTAAATAATTGAATAAATCCCGATTCAAAGCCTTCGATAATAAATATCTGTAAATGAAGAATACTTATAA
This sequence comes from Melikaiella ostensackeni, assembly GCA_032362435.1. NCBI lineage: Eukaryota > Metazoa > Arthropoda > Insecta > Hymenoptera > Cynipidae > Melikaiella > Melikaiella ostensackeni. The sequence goes on from JAUMHM010000031.1 coordinate 56,356,424, forward strand.
TTATACGATTTCGAAGACTTGGCAGCTATGAAAATGGAGAAAAGTTTATTCTTAGGCATACCAATTTAAATTATTTCGCTACTAAGTACTTTAAACTGAAAATTAATCAATTTCACAACTGAAAAGTGTACCATTTTCAAATTCAGGGCGATTAAAATTGAAATTTTTTTATTTATAGTGCTGGGAAATTGTACAATATCAAATTTATAGCTTTCAAAATTTAAAATTCGCAGATTTCAAAATGTGAAAATTAAAAATTTTCACTTTTTAGACAATGTAGAGTTTTATATTTAAAGCAATAAAAACTTGGCAGAATCAATATGAAACTATAGAAATTGCACACACGAAATCGGAACGTTTGAGAGTGAACATTATCCATTAAGATATCTTCAAAATTAAAAACTTCAATTGCAAATATACAAAACTTTTTTAACGTTTCAAATTTGAAACACAATGTCAAAGTTAATAAAGTCGGAGTAAAACATTCAAAATCACTAATTTAACACTGATGCATATTTAAAATCGAAATCTTTAAATGCACAATAATTTTAATTGAAATCATGTACATTCGAAAAATTCTGTTAAATCATGAAAATCTGAATATTTTTTAAGTGGCTTTCTGATTTCCCAAGCCCATTCCAAATTATTATGTAGAAAAATATTTTAAAATTGCCTTAAAAATAAAACGATACAAGAACTAGACATTCAAAATTGAATTATTCTAAATTTGAAAATGTTCAAAATTGAACATTTCAAACTCAAAGCATCTCAGATTATTATTTTTTCGAAGTAATTCAATTGCACAATTTAAACTTGGAATCATAGTAATCTTGTTCTATATTTTTATATTCATAATTGACAAAGCAATTTTTCCCGCGCGCTGAATAATATTGCTAGTGTATATATAAAGTGTTGAGTAGGTATATTTACAATTTTAATTTTCAGGGTACCTTCAATTAATTATTTGAAACAACTAACTCTATACAATCCGAAAAATCTCTCAGGAAAAAACACTCTATAACTGCATTTTGGATCAAAAAATTGATTATTCAAGCCAAGAAGACGAATTTTTCAGATGACATTTGAGTTTTCAATCCACAAGGACATATTCTCTATCCAAAAATACGTATGTTTAAGAAAACAGTCAAATTTTCGACCAAAAAAGATGAATTCCAATCATAATAATAAAATTTTCAACAAAATAGTAGAATTTTCAATGGAAAAAGATTAATTCTCAACGAAAAATATGATTTGACCTTAAATGTTTCAACCAGAAAAGATTTTAATTTTTAATCAAAAACAGTCGAGTTTGAATAGAAGAGATAAATTCTCAAGAAAAAATGTAATAGTCGATATTTCGACCAAAAAAAATTTCCGTTTTAAATCAAAAACAGTTGAATTCGACGGAAAAATACGAATTTTCAACAAAATATTTGAATCCTTAACCAGAACAGATAAATTTTTAACCTAAGAGCCAAAAAGGCGTATTCTCTAGGAAACTGTTGAATTTTCTACTAAAATAATAGAATTTCCAACCCAGAACGACGAATTTTCAACAAAACATTTGAATTTTTAAATCAAAAAGGCGAATTCGCTACAAAACAGTTGAATTTTGAACCCCAAAATATAAATTTTCAGCCAAAAATTTAATTTTCTGACAAAAAATTAATTTTCAATCTAGTAGTTGATTTTTAAACTGAAAACAATCAATTTTCAACCCAAAATGGAATAGTTCAAATCGCATTTCAAAAAATTTATCTCCAACAGAAAAAAACGAATTTGCACTAAAATAGTTAAATTTTCAACCGAAGAGATGGATCTTCAACTAATTAAATGAATTTTTAATAAAGTAGTTCAACTTTTTACCAAGTAGTTGAATTTTCAACCAAAAGGACAAATTCACAATGAAAAATATAATAGTGGAATTCACAACTGAAAACTATTAATTCTCAACCAAAGAATGGAATAAGTTAATTTTCAGTTAAAAAAAAAGCTAATTTTCAACCAAAAAAAGAACGAGTTTTCAACAAAACAGCTGAACCTCATGAACCAATAAGATGAATTTTCAACATAGTAGTTCAATTTCCAACCAAGTAGTTAAATTTTTAATGAAAAATTTAATAGTTGATTTTTCATTAAAATCTTTCAACTTTCAGCCAAAAATGGATTAGTTATATTTCCAATCAGGAAAATTAATTTTCAATTGAAAAAAACGAGTTTTCAAAAAACAGGTTAATCTTCAACCAAATAGTAGTATTTTCATCCGAAAGATATAAATTCTGAACAAAAAATATAGTAGTAGACTTTTCAATTTAAAGAAAAAATAACTTTGGAAAAAATCAGTTGGATTTTCTTATTGGGTTCTACTGGATTCGGAACTCATCTCGCTTGGTTAGAAATCCTACTGTTTGGTTGAAAACTTAATTATTTCGTTGAAAATGCAACTATTTTGTTAAAAGGTCATTTTTTGGTAAAAATTAAACTGCTTGGTTGAAAGTTGAACTACATTGATAGAAATGCATCTCTTTGGTAGAAAATTTAACTATTTGGCTGGAAATGCAGCTTTTTGGTTGAAAATTCAACTACTTGATTGAAAGTTAAACTTATTTGGTAGAAACTCATTTTTTTTGAGATTCACCTCTTCGGCTGAAAATTCACTTATTTGGCTGTAAATTAACTTTTTCATAGAAAATTCATATTTCCGATTTGCAAATTCAACTGTTTTGTTAAAAATTGAATTATTTTTTTCTGTTGAAAATTTAACTGTTTGGTAAAAAATTAACTTTTTTGTTGGAAAATCATATTTTCGGTTTGAAAATTCAACCGTTTTATAGAAAATTCGTCTTTTCAGCTTGAAAATCAAACGTTTTAGGAGACAGTCAAACTATTTGGTTAAATATTAAGATTTCAGTGTCGTTAAAATGTTCATTGGTTATAACAATACGAATACGCATACGTAAGGCCCGCTGTAAAAACTTTTTACAGCGGGGACAAAATCTTAAAAAAATAAATTAACTTCACTTCTGTTTCTTCACGTGTTTTCGATTTTTTTGTATTTTTAGTTGAAAGAAGAAAATGGATTTTGTCCATGACTAATTAGTTTTAATCAAGATGGTCTTAGAGCACTTTTTTTCAAATTAAGATTATTGAAATCTTTAGATTTTAATTAAAAATAGGTCATTTCACCCCTAAGAAATACTCTACAATTTCGTACTCATTTTGGGCTCTCGATTTGTGCTAGGCCCAATCACGCAGTCCTTTTAGTTCAGAAAAAAGTCATGCTCATTTTGGTTTTATATGCGAAACTGTCCCCACCACACCTGTAATTTCGAAACCAGTGCTGCAATCAATCCCGGTTTCATACCAATATCAGGGGCTCATTGCGGGCTGAAAAGAACCCTAACCGTCGAATTTTGGGCACTGCAATTTTTTTATAAAAAATGGCTTGCCCGCTGACTTCAGATAAAGCTATTACCGCTATACGTGTAACTTTAAAAACTGTTCATTTAATCAGCCCCTAGTTTTCCTAAACATTAAGGGCACAGTAAATCTCAGAGGTATTTTTTATCTAAAGTTGGATAAAAACGCTGCAAACCATTGACAACGTCTTTAACGTTTTTATCCAACGTCAGATTGAAAATACAAGGTGTCCCAAAACTAAATGTCCGGTCTTATATGGATGTATAAAAAACAAAAAATAAACCGAAACTTCCTTTGGAAAAAATGTAATGAAGTTTTAGTTTTTGAGTTGTGAAATGATTAAGCTGGATCAATCAGGAACGCCGCATAGCACCTCGCCGAACGTACAGCAGTCTCTCAGAGTGGGGATACCGAGTGGAGACGCAGCGGTCACTAAACAGCGTTGACTCCCTCTCACGCACGTGAGACTCTACGCGGCGCTCCTGATCGGTCAGCTCAATCATTTCATAACTCAAAAACTAAAACTTCAATACATTTTTGCCAAAGGAAGTTTTGGTTTATTTTTTATTTTTTTATATAGCCATATAAGTCCGGTCACTTAGTTCTAGGACACCCTGCATATCTGGGATTTACTGTGGGCTCATTTCGGGCTCTTGATCTATACTACACCAAATCACGTGGTCCTTTTTTTTTCTAACGTGCGCACTTTAATTTCATACGCGAAGCTGGCAGTGCCACGCCTATAATTTCGAAACCAATGCTGCAATCAATCTCAGTCTTATATAAAAATTAAGGGCTCATTAAAGTCTGAAAAGAACCCTAAGGCCCAAATTTGGGGCTCTGCAAATTTCTTTTTTTAATGGCTATCGCGCTGATTTCAGGTGAAGCTAGCACCACCATACCTTCAACTGCAAAAATCTTTATTTGATCAATCCCTAGTTTTCTTGAAAATTAAGGGCTCATTTAGGGCTTCCGATCTATGCTGGGTCCAATCACGTAGTCATTTCAACGTTTTTCAAAGCTAGCCATTACATGTGGACGTCCGCATGAAAAGGGCCCTTATGGGTCATCCATAAATTGCGTAACGGCTTTTGTGGGGGGAGGGGGATCGGAAAAACGTAATGATCTTTTACATGTGGGGGGGATAAGGTACTGTTACGTAATATTTTGAACAAATTAATAAGAAATTTGGGTATCGAAAATTATAGTATAACCGAAAAAGTGACTAAAAGTGACTATTTTCTAATTGAATTGAAGTGAATTGAACGAAATCAGTATGAATTCATAAGAATGCAGAATGAATTCAAAACAATTCAAATTACATTCAAAAGAATTCACATGAATTGGAAAAAGTCCTAAAGTCCAAAAAATTTTATTGATTTCAGTAAAATCGGAGTGAATTTAGAAGAATTTAAGAGACTTTGATGGACATCCTAAGAATTTGAGTGAATTGAACAAAATTTGAAAAATTAAAAAATTTCTTTCGAATTGAATAGAATGGGAGTTAACAGCTTTTGGGGCGAATCCATAATAATTTAGGTGAATTAAAAAAAAAATTTAGAACGATGAATTAAATAAAATTCGAGTGAATTTAGAGGAATTGTAGGGGAATGAGAAGAATTTGATGAAATTCACAAAAATCCAAGGCAAATTTTTGAAAAATGCAAGTGAATTGAACACGATTCAAAAATATTTTAAAAAATCATTAAATTCATGAAATTTGGAGAGATGTTAGATAAATTAAAGGAATCCAAAAGTATTTGATGAAATGCCTAAGAATTTAAGGCGAGTTTGAAAGACTCCTGGATGAATTTTTAAAAAATCAAGAAATTCCATTAAATTAAGTAGAATTCAAACAAAATCAGAAGAAGTGAGGAAGAATTAAAAAAATTCAAGAGAATTCAAAAGAATTTAAGAGAATCCAGGATCAATTCAAAATGAATTAAAAATATTCCAAGGGTCCAAAATGCTCTATTTATTTCAATGAAATTTGAGTTAATTTAGTAGAATTAAATAAAAATCAAGAGAGTTCGTGGAGAATCACAATAAAAATCAAGTGAATTTCAAATAAATTCAAATGAAATGAAAATCATAAAATTTAAAATATTCCATTTATTTCATTAAAATTGGAGTGAATGTAGAAGGATTCGATGAAATTTATACGAATTCAAGATGAACTTAAAAGAATTCAAGTGAATGGAATAACATTTTTTGAATCCAAAAATGTTATTGAATTCAGATGCATTGGAGTAAATAGAATTAGTGAATACGAATCTACTAAAATTCATAAGTATTCAAGGAGAAATCATAAGTCTTCAGGGTGAATAAAAAAAATGCAAAAGAATTTAAGAAAATTCAGAAACAGGCATAGACTTGAATTCAGTAGTGGTTAAGCGTTGAGTTCTCTTTTTTTAATGAATTGACAGAAAAGTTACTAAAGTGATCTTCTTATTTTAAAATGTGATTATAGTGACTTTATCTTTAAAAAGTGAATAAAAAGTGTTTTTAATAACTTCTAATTATTCGGAAATTCAGGTGCCACTAAGTTATATTTAATAAGACATGACTAAAAATATTTGAAAAATTACGTAACATAGGTAGAGGGAGGGGTCAAAACCATTTTCTTACAACTTGTTACACGGGGGAGGGGAGGGATAAAAAAATTAGGCAAGAATGTGTTACGTAATTTATGGATGGCCATTTATGACCGATTTGGAGTTACGTATAATGTCATATATCCGGTGAAATTCCTCGAATTTCAAGCCAAGATGAACAGTTTAGGTTGTCAAACGAGTCACCGGAGCATTTTTGAAGTTGGAATTCCGAAAAACCACTTTTCAAAAAAAACGCATCTAAATTTGGTGAGGGCCATAGGCGCACATGTTATACTTTTTCTTTGAACATGAAGTATTCCCACTTCCAGTTGCTTTCAGGACATCAGTATAGTACCAATAGATTCAGGATAGGTCCTAGTATAATTCCCCACTCGAATCCGAAAATAATAATTTTAACCCTGACTTTAAAAAATGTGAATATTTGTTCAACTAGAGCCGGCCATGCGGACATTTTTTATGCGGACGCCCAAATATGAGTTTCGATTTTTGTATGTAGTTCGTGAGGAGTTTAAATAACAATTTTCTATTTGAGTTTAAATGTTATATCAGTATTACGTACTCATCTGTACAGAAACTCGATGTCAACAAAACAATAAACTTATTGTTCGAAAATTCTTTTTTCTGGGAAAAAAATTTTAGTAATACCATCAGATACGTTTTGTTATCTCATAGCTTTCCGCTGTGCTTATTGTCCTCATGTTTATATCATTAATGTTTTTATGTGCACATGAGTCAACTTCATTTAAAACATTTTTATGTGTATATTAAAATAAATACTTAAACCAATTTTCAAGTATTTGTAATAAACTTTTTTATTTTCTAACAGGATTGAATAAACTTTTGAGAGTTCATCAACACGCTTTTATTCAACTTATAACAGCCAATGATTTTAATTTATTTTAAGGGATCAAGGGATTTTGAAAAGTTTAATGGCATGTAGAGTAATGGGATGGGATAAAAATATATAGAGTTATCGAGAAGAAGAATATCAATAGAAATCAGAAGAAATTGATAGAATTATTTGTAAACCTAGTAGAAAGAATTATAATACATGGTGTAAGGATAGGACGGAGTCACAGTAAATCCTGGAATATCAAGAGTGCTGCAGCTGAATTCAATCTGAAGTTGTTATTTTTCATGTGAAAAAATAAAAACCCCAATTTTAAGCACTGTAAAATCCGTGTTTTTTACAACATAAACTACCGAAACTTGATGAAATTTTGTCCAAATTGGAGAAAATAATAACTAGTATTATTCAACAGACTTTAGCGATGCGTTTGAGAAGAAAAAACGTATCGAAAATGTATTATAAATAAACAATATTTTAACGTAAATGGAAAACCACGTTTTCCGTCATACCGAAGAAAGAAGAGTGGAGGGAATTTTGGATTTGGAAAAACTTCCAGCGACAAAGTTGTTCAGTAGGGTATGCGGAAGATTTTCGCGAATTTTCATAAAGATCGGTTAACAAGTATCGTATTTACGGCAATTTGTTTATGAAATTGCGTCTATCGCAGGCAAAGATAATGTGCTGCCGCTGCAACCGTTCCCAACCAAATAGTTGAATTTTCAACAAAAGAGTTGGATCTTGAACTAAGCAAGGTGAATTTCCTACAAAACAGTTGCATTTTTAACCCGAAAATATGAATTTTCAACCAAACTGAATAATTTTCTACCAAAAAAGACAAATTTATATTCAAATACATAAATTTTCTGCCAAGAAGATTAATTTTCTACCAAAAACGACGAATTATCAGCAGAAAATACATGAATTTTTAACCAAATAATCAATTTTTTAACTAAAAGAGAATTATTTTCAACCAAAATAATCAAGTTTCAACAAAAAAGTTGAATTTCCAAACAAGAAAGATGAATTTTCTACAGAATAGTTGCATTTTCAACCCAAAAATATGAATTTTTAACCAAACTGATTAATTTTCTACCAAAAAAGATAAATTTACATCCAAATACATCAATTTTCGACCGAATAGTTGAATTTCAAACTAAAACACTTAATTTTCAACCAAAAATGGAATAATTGAAATTTCAGTTCAGAAACTTATTTTCCAACCAAAAAAAAAAAATTCCATAAAATAGTTCAATTTTTAAGCAAAAAGATGAATTTTCGAATTAAATGATGAATTTTCAGCCAAGAAATGGAGTTTCAACAAAGTTGTTCCACTTTCAAACAAAAGAGATGAATTTTGAACAAAATACATATACTTTCCACCAAATAGTGGAATTTTCAAATAGAATATATATTTTTTCAACCAAAAAGATGAATATTCAGTTTAAATGATAAATCCTCAACCAAAGAAATGATTTTTCAACAAAGTAGTTCCACTTTGAACCAAGTATTAAATTCTCAATCAAAAAAAGATGAATTCTCAAAGAAAAATGAAACAGATGATATTTCTTCTAAAAAAATTTTAAATTTTGTACCTGAAATAATTGAATTCAGCCAAGAATGACGAATTTCCGGAATAATAATTGAATCTTCAAATAGAACAGATTGATTTTCAATAAAAAATGATGACTTTTTGACAAAACAATTAAATTCCCCACCAAATAACTAAATTTTCAACCGTGAAAGATGAATTCGCGACCTGGAACATTAATTTTCTACTAGATAAGACGAATTCTCAACAAAATACATCAATTTTATACCGATTAATTGAATTTTCCATCAAAAAATATACATTTCCAAAAAAAAATGTAACAGCTGATATTTCACCCAAAAAATATTCTAATTTCATGTCTAAAATATTTGAATTTAACCAAGAGAAACAATTTTTCAACAAAATAGTTGAATCTTCAAGTAAAACAGATTATATTTCAATCAAAAAAGACGACTTTTTAATAAAATAATTGAATTTTAAGTCAAATAAGTGAATTTTAATCCAAATAAGTAAATTTTCAACCCAGTGGTTCAATTTTTAACCACAAAGACTAATTTTTAACAGAATACATGAATTTTGAATAAAAAAATCTGCCCGCGTCGCGGGCACATTCTCATCGCGCGCTTCGCGCTCGGTGTTATATTTTCTTCATATACAAATTTATAAATTTGCTTTTGATTTCGAATGAGAAAGGAAATTTATTTACTTAAGGCTCTATCGGCCTTAAGGAATACATTCTCATCATAATATTCGCGCTTT
>JAUMHM010000031.1:56378158-56388393 GCA_032362435.1 Melikaiella ostensackeni
CTGACTTCCCCTCATTTTTCACTCATTTTCCTCCTTTCCCCTCACTTACCATCATCCCCCTCCCATCGTTTTCCCTTAATTTTCCTCATTTCCCCTCATGTAGTCCTCACGCCCCCCTTTATTTTGCCTCACTTCCCCTTTTTTATACGACGGACGGAAGCCCGACCAAAACCATGAGGATTTCTGCCTGGGGCTACGGAACCCTAAAAACGTATGATTGAAATCTAGAATTAAGATATTCTCAAATTGGGACAAATTACTGCTAAATTTAATTTTTGAGGTTGAGGTGTATCTTTTTCAAGTATTCTTCTTTTCTGTATAAATACTATTTTATTTAATTTTATTATTCTGAAAAAATGTAAGGGCTAGTATAATAAAATATTGCGTGTGGATCAACAAATCAAGTGGAGATGCGCAGTTTACAAAAAAACTACCCTCAAATATAAGTAAACCTTTTTGAAATATCATTCATAACCTATTTTCAATAGTTCTTCATGGTTTCTAGGCTGCCATCTTTATTGAATTTTCTATTACTATTTATTAAACAACCAAAATTCTAAAACATTCTATGTTTTCGCAGATGATATCATGAACTATTTCAAAATGGGTTGGAACATTTCCAAATACTCTAGAAGATCCTAAACAATTCACAAATATTCTAGAATGCACTGTTTTCGAACTCTTTGAAATATTTGGCACATTCTCGCAATGTTGCAGCAAATCGTTACAGTATGTGGAATTGTGTGAAATTGTTTAAAATTCGGTCAAATTCTCGAAAGGATCGTTTTCCAACATTCTAAAGCTTTTCAAAACATTTTTTTAATGATACAGTGAATTTTTATAGATTGTAGAACATTCTTTAGCATTCTGAAATATTCTGGAATCTTTGTGAAATCTTTTAAAATCTTTTGAAATATTGTGAAAGCATTAAAATCTTTGTGAAATCTTTGAAATCATTCTGAAATATTTTCGAAATCTTCTAAAATATTTTGAAATATTTGAAATTTTTGTAAATCTTAATGAAATCTTATAAATCTTCTGAAAACTTCTGCAATCTCTTGAAATATTCAAAAAAAATTTTAATCGTTGAAATCTTTGGAATTTTTCGTAGTCCTCGAAATCTTTGTGAATCATTTTGAAATTTTTGTGAATTTCTTTGAAATCTATCTGATACCTTTGTAAAATCTTTTGAAATCTTTTGAAATATTGTGAAATCATTGAAGTCTTTGTGATATCTTCAAAATCTTCATGAAATATTTGCGAAATCTTCTGAAATCTTTTGAAATATTTGAAATCTCTTGGAATATTTGTGAAAACATTTAAAACTATGCGAAATCTGGAAAATTTTTTGGAATCCTTGTGAAATCTTTGAAATAGTCTGAAATCTTATGTAATCTTTTGAAATCTTTGTGAAATCTTTGAAATCTTTTGAAATCTTTCGCAATCTTTTTGAATTCTTGAAATCTTTGTCAAATGATTTTAAATCTTTTGAGATATTTGTGAATTTCTATGAAATCTTTGTGATATGTTTGAAATCTTTATGACTCACTTGCGAAATCTTCTGAAATCTTTTAAAATATATGTGAAAGTATTTGAATCTTTGAGAAATATTTGAAATTTTTTCGACTCTTTGTGAAATCCTTAAAATCTTCTAAAATCTTTTGCATCCTTTCAAAATGTTTGAAATTTTTTGAAATTCTTGAAATTTTCGTGCAATTATTTCAAATCTTTGTGAAATCTTTGAAATTTTTTGGAATATTTTTGAAGTCTTTGAAATCTTTGTGAATTTTTCAGAAATATTTCTGACATCTTTGTGAAATCTTTTGAAATCTTTCGAAATATTATGAAATCCTTCAAATTTTTGTGATATTTTCAAAATCGTTCTGAAATATTTGCGAAATCTCCTGAAAACTTTTGTAATATCTAAAGTCTTTTGAAATATGGTAATTTCAATCATTCAAAAATCTTTGAAATTTTTTGGAATCTTTGTGGAATCTTTAAAATTTTTTGAAATTCTTAAAATCTTTGTGTCATTATTTGAATCTTTGTGAAACATTTTCAAATCTTTTGAAATATTGTGAAATCATTGAAGTCTTTGTGGTATCTTTGAAATCTTTATGAAATATTTGCAAAAACTTCTAAAATCTTTTGAAATATTGGAAGTCTTTTGAAATATTGGTGAAATTATTTAAATCTTTGCGAAATCTTGGAAATTTTTTTAGATCTCTGTGAAATCTTTGAAATCTTCTGAAATCTTTTGCAGTCTTTTGAAATCCTTGAAATCTTTGTCACATGATTCGAAATCTTTTGAAATATTTGTGAATTTCTTCGAAATCTTTGAAATTTTTAAAAATCCTTGAGATCTTTCTGACATTCTTTTAAAATTTTTTGAAATATTGCAAAATAATGAAAATCTTTGTGATATCTTGAAAATCTTCATGACCCATTTGCGAAATCTTTTGAAATATTTTTGAAATGATTTCAACCTCTCTGAAATATTTGAAATTTTTCGGAATCATTGTGATATCTTTGAAATCTTCTGAAATCTTAAGAAATATAAAAAATCTTTGTCAAGTGATTTGAAATCTTTTGAAATATTTGTGAATTTCTTTGAAATCTTTAAAAACTTTCGTAAATTTCTTTGAAATCTTTCTGACACCATTGTGAAATCTTTTTAAATCTTTTGAAATATTGTGAAATCATTGAAGTCTTTGTGGTATCTCTAAAATCTTTATGAAATATTTGCGAAAACTTCTGAAATCTCTCGAAATATTGAGAATCTTTTGAAATATTTGTGAAATCATATAAATCTTTTCACAATCTTTGAAATTTTGAAAAATCTTTGAAATCTTCCTGACATCCTTGTGAAATTTTCCGAAATATTGTGAAATAAGAAAAATCTTTGTGATATATGTAAAATCTTTACGGCCTATTTGCGAAATATTCTGAAATATTTATGAAATGATTTAAACCTTTCTGAAATATTTGACATTTCTTGGAATCATTGTGACACCTTCAAAATCTTCTGAAACCTTTTGCAATCTTTAGAAATATTAAAAATCTTTGTCAAGTGATTTGAAATCTTTTGAAATATTTGTGAACTTCTTTGAAATCTTCTAAAACTTTTGTGAATTTCTTTGAAATCTTTCTGACACCTTTATGAAATCGTTTCGAATCTTTTGAAATATTAGAAATATTTTGAAATATTTGTGAAATCATTTAAATCTTTGCGAAATCTTAAAATTTTTTTTAGATCTCTGTGAAATCTTTGAAATCTTCTGAAATCTCTTGCAATCTCTTGAAATCCTTGAAATCTTTATCACATGATTTGAGATCTTTTGAAATACTTGTGAATTTCTTTGAAATCTTTCAAGTTTCAAAAAATCTTTGAAATCTTTCTGACATCCTTGTGAAATTTTTTGAAATATTGTGAGATCATGAAAATCTTTGTGATATCTTCAAGATCTTCATGACTTATTTGCAAAATCTTTTGAAATATTCGCGAAATGATTTAAGCCTTTCTGAAATATTTGATATTTTTGGGAATCATTGTGATATCTTTTGCAATCTCTAGAAATATTTGAAATCTTCGTCGAATGATTTGAAATCTTTTGAAATATTTGTGAACTTCTTTAAAATCTTTGAATTTTTGAAAAATCTTTGAAATATTTCTGACATTTTTGTGAAATTTTTTGAAATATTTGTAAACTTCATTGAAATCTTTGAAATTTTGGATAATCTTTGAAAACTTCCACACAGTTTTGTGAAATTTTTTGAAATATCGTGAAAATCTTTGTGATATTTTCAAAATCTTCATGACCTATTTGCGAAATCTTTTGAAATATTTGTGAAATAATTTGAATCTTTTTGAAATATTTGAAATTTTATGGAATCATTGTGATATCTTTGAAATCTTCTAAAATCTTTTCCAATCTTCAGAAATATTAGAAATTGTTTGCAATCCTTGAAATCTTTGTGCAATTATTTCAAATCTTTGCGAAATCTCTGAAATTTCTTGAAATCTTTGTGAAGACTTTGAAATCTTTGTTGAATAGTTTGAAATCTTTGTGAGTTTCTCTGAAATTTTTTGGAAACTTTGTGAAATGTTTGAAATTGTCTGAAATCTTTTGCAATCTTCTGAAATATTTGTGAATTTCTTTGAAATCTTTGAAATTTTAAAAAATATTTGAAATATTTCTGACATCTCTGTGAAATCTTTTGAAATATTAAGAAATCATGAAAATCTTTGTTATATCTTTCAAATCTTTATGACCTTTTGGCGAAATCTTATGAAATATTTCTGAAATGATTTTAATCTTTCTGAAATATTTGAAATTTTTTGAAATCCTTGAAATCTTTGTGATAGTTTGAAGTCTTTGTGAATTTCTCTGAAATTTTTTGAAATGTTGGAAATTGTCTGAAATCTTTTGCAATCTTTTGAAATATTTGTGAAATTTGTGAAATCTTTAAAATCTTTGTATAATGCTTTGAAATCTTCTGAAATCTACGTGTAATCATCTAAATCTTTGTGAAATCTTCAAAATTTTTTGAAATCTTTGTAAAATCTTCGAAATTATTTGCAACTTTTTAAATATATGTGAAATCTTTCGAAATCTTTGAATTATTTGTGAAATGACTTGAACTTTTGAAAGCTTTGAAATTTTTTGAAATATTTGAAATCTTTGTGAAATGCTTTGAAATCTTTTAAAATCTATGTGTAATCATCTACATCTTTGTGAAGTCTCCAAGAATTTTTGGGATCTTTGTGAAATCTCTGAAATTATTTGCCACCTTTTCAAATATGTGTGAAATCTTTTGAAATCTTCGAATTCTTTGTGAAATGATTTGAACTTTTGGAAGCTTTGAAAATTTTCGAAATTCTTGAAATCTTTGCTGAACGATTTGAAATCTTTTTAAAATCTTTGAAATTTTTGAGAACCCTTGAAATCTTTGTGAGATATTTTGACATCTCTATAAATCTTTGTGCATTTTTTTGAAATTTTTCTGATATTTTTGAATTCTTTGATATCTTTTGAAATCTTCCGAAATCTTTTAAAATCTTTGAAATCATTTGAAATCCTTTGGAATCTCTTGAAATCTTCGCAAAGTCTTTAAAACTTTTTGCAATCTTTCAAAATCTTTTGAAATCTTAAAATCTTTGAAATTTTGATATCTGGTGTATACTCAAAAGTCGAGTGGTCAACCCCTCAATTAATACGAATTGATTTTTTTCACTAATGAAAATAATATGAATATAATTCTAGGATTTTCAAAAAATTTTATGATAATATCAATGGGGATTGTTTAGAATTCAATACTGTTTTTAAAAAGCCATTTACATTTGCATTGATTATTAATTGTACAAGAAATTTTTGGTGAATTCGTCTGTGACCAGTAGACTCTGTTGAAATTGAATAGAATGGACTGGACCTTTTCTAAAAGTAAACTCAGAGTTTTTTCAAAAATAGACCTGCAAAACCTGGAAAAGTCATGAATTTTCGGCACCTGTTTTCTGTAGCAGCCTGGTTATTAGAACTTGAGGAAAAATGCATCTCTAAAAACATTTCTCTTGTTTATTTTCATTACTACTCTACCGTCGGAAATTATCTACACGGCTAGCGCGAGCGGTATGAATAATCACTGAAGATTTTGATACATGATAACTCAGTCAAAAGTAGAGCCAGACATTTTGCCTGAAAACGGTTGGAAAGCCTATGAAATTCAACATCGAATGACTTCCAGGAAAGATAATTCTGACTGTTTAAAGAGGATATATTACGTGAGACGTTTAAAAACAAAATTCAAGAATTTCTCGAATTTTATACCTCGACTTCAACTTGTGGTAAGACCTAAGGAAGTTGTAGCAAAAATCTGAAATTTACAGGACGTAATATTCAAAATCTCTTCATTAATTTAAGCCGAAAAAACTAAAAAAATCTTTAAGCGTTCCCAACATATGATTCAAAATATCAAAGCGCGTCTACATCAAGTTTCAGTCGGCGATCACCACAGTCGTGTCGGCCGGCCTCGCTGCTTAACATGCTTGGGCACTTTTAGTCATATCTCGAAAACCTGTTAAGATTTTCTAAGTTTTCTTAGCTTAAATTAAAGGTAAAATTTTAGATATTATGTCCTGTAAATTAAAGATGTTTGCTAATACTTCCATAGGTCATGACACGGGTTGAAGTCGAGATACAAAATTCGAAAAATTTTTTAATTTTTTCAAAAAAAACGTCTCACGTGATATATTCTTTTCACAAATTTAGAGATATCTCTTCTAGGAATCACTGAACGCGTTGATTTGAATTACAAAATCCGAGAAATACTCGACGATCACTGCTCTCTTGGCCGACAGCAGTGAGCGCCGACTGAAACTCGTCGCAGAGACGCTGGGACATTTTTAGTCATATCTCGAGAACCCATAAAGGTTTTCTAAGTTTTATGGGCTTAAATCAAAGGTAAGGTTTTATGGATTACATCCTGTAAATTTCGAATGTTCTTTGCAACTTTCCTAGGACCTGACACAAGTTGAAGTCGAAGTACAAAATTCGAGAAATTCTTGCATTTTTTTGTAACTTCTCACGTGATATATTCTCTTCAAAAATTTAGAAATATCTCTTGTAATGGTCATTCGACGCGGAATTTCATAAAATCCCTAATTGCGTGTTTTTTCTAAATATCTATCTTAATTTCCAACCAAGTTATCGTTACTCGTAGTCATTAGTGATTTTTAGTCTAGCCGTGTATATAATTTCTGACGATAGTGTACTTTTTCCTTTATCGTTTTCATTATGTAATTTTCTGTTCATTTTTCAAGCCACTCCACACGATTATTGGCGGCGAGTACTCTACGCACTGTTCTGGGAATGCGAAGTCTGGCTGAGATTCTTGCTGAGCGAGAAACCATTTCTCACACCATGCAGACCTCCCTGGATGAAGCCACAGATCCATGGGGCGTCAAGGTGGAACGGGTCGAGATGTAAATATGAGAATTTGAATTCCTAAAATAAACATAAGCCCTACAAACTTGCCACACGGGAAGCCGGTCCAGATAAAATATTATGTGTCTTTTATCACGGGAAATTCCCCTCTCTTCCACTGCGTAATGAAATTTCTTTCTTCTTTCTTTCTCGCACTTTGCATTCAAAAACAAAAAATAATTTTCAGAACAAATCACCACCTTAGAGAAACAGAAAAATATTCTGTATGAAAAATTATTCTTCAACCACTGAAGATTTCCATAAACAAGGAAAGGTTTTAACTGGGGGGAACATTATGGTCTTCACAAAGGAAATGAATGAAACAAAAATATAAGCTATTCAGATTAATTAATTAAGTTATAGCATTCAGAAAACACCATCAATTCGCGATATTCCATAAAAAATTAGTTGCTTGAGAGAATAAATTTTTTTTAAACAATTCAAAATTAACCAAAAAATACATACATTCTTCTTATTTATTTATATATGAGAATCTATGAAAAGATGGAAAAAATCAATAATTAAGGCCAATATTCCTCAAAATTCTCATTGCACTTTCATGGGGAGGTTTTTGGGGCACCATAAAAAGGGCTTAGGGGGGTTAAAAACGAAAACTAATGACGGATTCATATTTCCTGATGAGTGTTGATAAGATCATGAATTTACAAAAATGTATTTTTTCTCTCATGTGATTTCTTTTGGGAACTAACGAAACTGGGGGAAGCCGCTAACGAAATTGGAATTCTTTTATTGGTTTGGGCGTTTCCATTGCCTAAAATGGGTCAAAATAAAATGAAATTGGATATCAAAAGCAGTCTACCACTGAAAAGTTTCATTTTTGGTCCCTCATAACCTGTGTAGAATTTGAAATAGATGGATCAATATTCTGAGGTTGCTTGCAGAAGAAAGAACTTTGGAAAATTCATAATTATCAGAGTTTTGCAAAAATCGATAATATTAATTTTTTCCGTAATCTACATGATATACTCAATTTTTCAAGAATCTTGTGAGATTTCAATATTTTCAATATTTTTAGGCGAAAATCTCATTTTCATAGAGTTGTGACTCAAATTATTTCTATGACCAATTATAAGAACGCATTCCCGCCCCACGAGCCACTGGGAAGGGGTAGAGGTGTTACTTAAATTATTTCTCTAACAAGTCACTGGGGGGGGCTGGGGTGTGACTTGAATTATTTTTGAGACCAGTCACATGCTTTCTTTCCCCCACAATACTTTGGAAAGGGGTCGGATTGTGACTTAAATTATTTCTGTGACCAGTGACAGGGATTCCTTTCCACCGCAATATATAGGAAAGGGGTAGGGATGTGACTTACATTATTTCTGTGAACAGTCACTGGGCTGCCTTCCCCCCACGAGATATTGGAAATAGGTAGGGTTGTGACTTTCATTAATTCTATGACCAGTCACAGGCATTCATTTTGATCTTCACGAGACATTGAAGAGGGGTGACTTAAAAGGATGAAAGATGATTTAAATTATTTCTGTGACCAGTCACTGAGTTGCCTTCCCCCCACGAGTCGTAAGAAAGGGATACGGTTGTGACTCAAATTATTTCTGTCATCAATCAGAAGGATGCATTTGCGCCCCCCACGAGTTATTGGGAAGGGGTAGGGTTTTGACTCAAATTATTTCTGTCACCAGTCAAAGAGATGCATTCCCGCCCCCCACAATATATTGAAAAGGGGTAGGGCTGTAGCTTGAATAATGTCCATTACCAGTCACAGGGATACATTTCTGTCCCCACAAGACATTGGTCAGGGGTGGATTAAGAGGGTAAAAGTGACTTAAATTATTTCTGTGACCAGTCACAGTGTCGCCTTCTCGTCACTAGGCATTTGAAAGGGATAGTATTGTAACTTGAATTATTTATATCACCAGTCACAGGGATGCTTTTCCGTCTCCACAAGATATTGCTAGGGGTGAATTAAAAGGGTAAAGGTGACTTAAAATATTTTTGTGACCAGTCACTGGGGTGGCTTCCCCCCACGAGTCGTAAGAAAGGGATAGAGTTTGACTCAAATTATTTCTATGACCAATTACAGGTATAGGAATGCATTCCCGCCCTCACGAGACACTGGGAAGGGGTAGTAGTGTTACTTAAATTATTTCTGTAACAAGTCACTGGGTTGCCCTCCCCCAGCGAACCATTGGAAAGGGATAGGGTTGTGACTCAAATTATTTCTATGACCAATTATAGGAATACATTCCCGCTCTCACAAGACACTGGGAAGGGGTAGTGGTGTTACTTAAATTATTTCTGTAACAAGTCACTGGGTTGCCTTCCCCCCGCGAGTCATTGGAAAGGAATAGGATCGAGACTCAAATTATTTATGTGACCAGTCACAAGGATTCCTTCCCACCACGAGATATTTGAAAGGGGTAGGGGTGTGACTTTCACTAATTCTATGACCAGTCACAGGAATGCATTCCCGTCCCCACGAGACATTGGGAAGAGGTGGGGATGTGACTTAAATTATTTATGTGACCAATCGCAGTTTTGCCTTCCCCTCACGAGACTTTTGAGAGGGATAGGATTGTGACTTAAATTATTTCTATGCCCAGTCACAGGGATGCATTTCTGTCCTCACAAGACTTTGGAAAGGGGTGACTTAAAAGGATGAAAAGTGATTCAAATCATTTCTGTGACCAGTCACTGGGTTGACTTCCCCCCACGACTCGCTAGAAAAAGATACGGTTGTGACTCAAATGATTCCTGTCATCAGTCACAGGGGTGCATATCCGCCCCCCGCGAGACATTGGAGAATTTTGGAAATTTTCAGATTCTATAAATTACCCGAAATTTTGGAAATTTATGGCTATTCTATAAATTACAAAAAATTTCCGGAATTTTTTGAATGCATCAAATTTTTAGAAATTCAAGGCTTTCACGGTAATTCAACAAAATTTACTGACACTTAAAGTATACAAAAATTTCCCAAATTTTCGAAATAGTTTGGCAATTTGTGGAAATTCATGAGTAATTCATGGCAACTCATCGCTTCGAGCTGGTCTAATCTGTCAAACAATCTGCCAACGAGATCAACTGAACGCTTAATGATCACTTTTTGTGAGCTCTAAATGCGACTTTATAGACGTACAATTTTCATTATTCACTTTTAACGTCACTTTTCACTCCCTAGGGCGTAAAAAGTTGAACTGTGGCCCCACTTTACAGGAACCGAAAAGGTCTGAAATCATGCATGCGTTATAAAAACTTAGTTTTGCCCCACGG
>JAUMHM010000031.1:56397044-56442638 GCA_032362435.1 Melikaiella ostensackeni
TGTATTCCTTAAGGCCGATAGAGCCTTAAGTAAATAAATTTCCTTTCTCATTTAAAATCAAAAACAAATTTATAAATATGTACATGAAGAACATGTAACACCGAACGCGAAGCGCGACGACCGAATCGCGCGCCTGAAAGAAAGAAAGACTGATGAATTTTGTTCAGAACATCAGGTACAGGTACATCTCAAGAGGACAATCTAGAATTTTGAACATCTCACAACTGAACTACACTAAAGTGAATTATATCCACTATACTAAGAAAATAAATTTAATTTTAGGTTTCAGATATCTGGGTTAATCTAGGCTTACAATGACTACGAGGGTTACTAGGTTACTGGGGTTACAGGGTTACAATCTAGAGTTTTGAACCTTTCATGACTAAAATACACTAAAATAAATCATCTTCCCCTTTCTAAAAAAAAAAATTTATTTCAGGTTTCAGGTATCAGAGTTAATCTAGGGTTACAATCACTACTAGAGTTACAGGGTTGCAATCTAGAGTTTTGAACCTCTCATGACTAAACTACACTAAAATAAATTATCTCCCCTTTTCTAAAAAAATTAATTCAATTTCAGGTTTCAGGTATCAGGGTTAATCTAAGATTAAAATTACTACTAGGGTTTCAGGGCTGCTATCTAGAGTTTTGGACATCTTATGACTAAACTACACTAAATTAAAATATCTAGCCTTTTCTAAAAAAATTAATTAATATCAGATTTCAGATATCAAGGTAAATCTAGGGTACAATTAATACTAGGGTTACTACGTTACTGGGGTTACAGGGTTACAACCTAGAATTTTGAACTTCACATGGCTAAAATACACTAACATGAATTATCTACCCTTTTCTCAAGAAATAAATTTAATTTTAAGTTTCAGATATCAAGGTTAATCTAGGGTTACAATTACTACTAGGATTACTATGTTACTAGAGTTACAATCTTTTTGAGTTTAATTTTAAGTTTCAGATATCAAGGTTAATCTAGGGTTACAATTACTACTAGGATTACTAGGTTACTAGAGTTAAAATCTAGAGTTTTGAACCTTTCATGACTAAACTACACTAACATGAATTATCTACCCTTTTCTAAAAAAATAAATTTAATTTCAAGTTTCAGATATCAGGGTGAATCTAGGCTTACAATTGCTACTAGGGTAACTAGGTTACTAGGATCACGGGGTTACAATCTAGAGTTTTGAACCTCTCATGTCTAAACTACACTAACATGAATTATCTACCCTTTTCTAAAAAAATTAATTCAATTCCAAGTTTCAGATTTCAGGGTTAATCTAGGCTTACAATTGCTACTGGGGTAACTAGGTTACTAGGGTCACGAGGTTACAATCTAGAGTTTAAAATCTCTCATGAATAAACTACACTAACATGAATTATCTACCCTTTTCTAAAAAAATCAATTTAATTTCAAGTTTCAGATATCAGGGTTAATCTAGGCTTACAATTGCTACTAGGGTAACTAGGTTACTAGGTTCATGGGGTTACAATCTAGAGTTTTCAACCTCTCATGACTAAACTACACTAAATTAAAATATCTACCCTTTTCTAAAAAAATTAATTAATATCAGATTTCAGATATCAGGATAAATCTGGGGTGACAATTAATACTAGGGTTACTAGGTTACTGGGGTTATAGGGTTACAACCTAGAATTTTGAACCTCTCATGACTAAACTGCACTAACATGAATTATCTACCCTTTTCTCAAAAAATAAATTTAATTTTAAGTTCCAGATATCAGGGTTCATCTAGGGTTACAATTACTACTAAGGTTACTAGGTAACTGGGGTTACAGGGTTACAACTCACAGTTTTGACCCTTTCATGACTAAACTACACTAACATGAAATATCTACCCTTTTCTAAAGAATAAATTTAATTTCAAGTTTCAGATATCAGGGGTTAATCTGGGCTTACAATTGATACTAGGGTAACTAGGTTACTAGGGTCACGTGGTTACAATCTAGAGTTTTGAACCTCACATGGCTAAACTACACTAGAATAAATTAACTCCTCTTTTCTGAAAAATTAATCATTTTCAGATTTCAGATATCAGGGTAAATCTGGGGTTACAATTACTACTAGGGTTACTAGGTTACTAGGATCACGGGGCTACAATCTAGAGTTTTGAACCTATCATGACTAAACTACAATAAAATAAATTAACTCCCCTTTTCTAAAAAAGTTAATGTAATTTCAGGTTTTAGACATCAGAGTTAATCTAGGGTTACAATTACTACTAGGATTGCTAGGTTACTAGGATTATAGGGTTACAATCTAGAGTTTTGAACCTCTCAGGACTAAACTTCACTAAAATGAATGACCTCCCCTTCTCTAAAAAAATTAATTTAATTGCAGGTTTCAGATAGCAGGGTTATTCTATTGTTACAATAACTACTAGGGTTACTAGGTGACTACGGTTACAGGCTTACAATCTCAAGTTTTGAACCTCTCATAACTAAAGTTCACTAAAATAAATTATCTTCCCTTCTGAAAAATTAATTTAATTTTAGGATTCAGATATCAGGACTCGAACTCACGCCACTATTGACTCTATAGTATTTGACACTGTTTTTGTGGAAGACCACTATTTTTCCACTATTTAAAAAAATGTCTCTAATGACACTATTTTCTTGTAATTGTCCGCTAATGTGTCCCTTTAAAAATACTATCCGTTTAAAAATATTTTCGAGTTTTCTAGCTGGTTGAATAAAATAACAGATCTATCATCTCAAATACGGAAATATATACTATTTTATAAAAAAATAATAATTTAAACTACTTGAAATTGATCTATTCCTTATTTCCATCTTACGCCTTGGATTGTACGACATTTTCGACTTTAAAAAAAAAACCTTTAAAATAGTACCACTTTAGTTTGTAACACTTGTTGGTTGAAAATTTTGAAATCGAAAGCGTCTGAAATCGAATAATTTTATCTCAGATTTAAATACTGAAAAAATTGAAAGAGTTTAAAATAAACAATTTGAGTTGATCACATTGAATATTAAACAGTGTGAAATTAAAAGCATTTAAAATTAAAAAAAGCTTTGAATTTAACAATTGTAAAATAAAAAAGTTCTAAATTGAACAATATTTGAATGTGAATTACTTCAAGAACAAACAGTGCTAAAAAGAAAGCATTTATATTTTATTAATGAGAAAAATTTCAAATTTAACTACAAAATTCTTGGAAATTGAAAAAATAAACCACGAATCCAACGACCAAATTTGAACAACACACTCTTACGTGTCTCCATTCAAATTATGAACCAAAATAAAAATATTTTCAAGAAGAAAAGGCAGTCTCGGAATCTCGTTCCTTTTTTTCTTTTTTTGTCTTTTTTTATTTTTATTTCTTTTCAATCAAAATAAACAAACATTTACGAGAATATAACCGCGTTGCGGTGTTTATTCAACACCATTTTCAAGGAAGTAAAAACAAACATTTTAATTTTTTTTATTGCCTTGAAAATAATGTTGAATAAACACCGAAAAGTTGATCAATTTTCGTAAATGTTTCTTGATTGTGATTTTGAAAAAATGAAGAAAGGAAGTTTTTTTTGAATTTCCAGGATTTTTTTAGTTAAACTTGAAAGTTAGACGTTAACGAAGAATTTAAATTTTGATTTATTTTCAAATTCATTTCTCTAATTCGAAAAAAATATATATATAAGTGTGAAAGTTCAAATTGCAAATCCTTCCCACTTGAGAATAATTCAAATTAAAAAGATCCAAGTTTGCAAATTAATGAAATTAAAATCAAAGGGAACAGGAAATTAAAAATTTTTGACTTTGCAAGAAGTTGAGTTTACAAAAAAAGAACTAGAACCTAAAAAGTATTTTAAATCGAAGAAGCTTTTAATTGAACAAAATTTGAAAATTTAGCAACTCAAGTTCAGAATGCATGTGAGCTATAATTGAGTTGTCTCATTCGAACGTAATGCAAGTTGATAAGTTCAACATTCTAAAAAGAAAGAAATATTTTAGACGTTAATCATTCAAGAATGATTAAGGTATGAGCGATCAGAAAATTTAAAAGTGTTTGAAGGAAATTTATTAACTCTGTTGGAATTATGGAAGTAGGAATTAACTTTCAAATATTTTCTTTGTCTTTATAAATACTTCAAATCAGAGTTTAATTAGTTTCATTTTGCGCGATAGTTCTTTGATGATATTCTTATCTTCCTCTAAAAGTTTCTTATTTTTCTGGACTGGAACTGTAGCGTGAGATTTACACGTTTTTTCTTGAAATTACCCTAGAAAAAGCGAGAAAAAGTCCTAGAATTTCCAAGTCAAAATTCTGTAGCGACCCTTGTATAAGAAATTGAATTAAAAAATGTTATGGGTACAAAATTTAATCAAACAATCCTTCATCAAACAATATATCAAAACTGCACTTCTATTAGTTAATTTTAGAGTTTACCCAAAAAGTATTTTGGAAATTCAAAACACCTTCATAGAATGCAAAATTATCGAATGATTTTGTGGAACAATTTCTTCAGAATACTGTTTTATTCAAGTTTTGTATGTCATTTAAAAAAAAAATGCAACGGAACTAGTAATTTTTAAGTTTTAAGTATGTTTTGACTTAATATTTGATTTCATTGATGCAAATATAATTTTCAAATTCATGGGATTTTATGTTAGAGAAAGAAGAAAATTTAAGTTACTATTGTTGATTATTTTATATATTTTTCTACCGGATTTCACTGAGTAGTGAACACGTTCTTTTCCTACATAAGTATAGCGTTTGATCTAATTTTCTTGATTAAAGAACAAAAATATTACAAATTGGAGTTCTTTATCTGAAACTTTTACTTTGTATTCCTAAAGAAATATATTTTTCAAAATTTGATGCATCTTATGTTCCTTATGCGACTTTTTTGAAAACATTATGGTCGATCCGATGCCTACGTGATTATTATACATATAAGTTTTTTTTTTTGAATCTCATGCCACAATTTCACAACTATTTTTCAAAATTTATGCCAATTTTGACATTATTCTTGATCTCTGAAGTGAATCCGAACCCTGATATATGTATAACTCAAAAAAGGGGCGTGGGTAATGACCGTGGTAAAAAAATATCTCACCTAGGGAAAGGGCGTGGCTAAGAATGTAACCAAGGGGCGTTATGTGGAAATTTGGCATGATCAAGTGTGTGGCTAAGGGGTGTGGTTAAAGCAAAATGGGATTATCTGAGAGGTATGATGAAAGAATGTTATGTTATTGAAGGGATCAAGTTAAGATAGATGGGCATGGCGAAGGGTGCATTTAAAGAGTGAAGTTAGAGAAAATAAGATTATCTAAGGGGTGTGGTTCATTGAGATTTATCAAGAGATTTGAGATTCATCAGGAGTTTGCCGCAAAAGCATGTTTACAAGTAGAAGGGACTAAGGAATTAAGTGCTATTGGGCGGAGTGGTCCAAAAGTGGTTGCGCCTCTCACCTGGGAAAAGGAGGCGCTGTAAAGAGTGTAACTAAGAGGCGTGGTGTAGAAATTTGGTCAAGGATGTGGCTAAGGAGAGTGGTTAAGGTAAAATGGGATTATCTAATAGATGTGGTAAGAAAAAATTGTATTATCTAAGGGGTGTGCTTTAGGAAAATGGGCGTGGCTAAGAGTGCATTTGGTGCATTTAAGGGGTGTACTTAGAGACAATAGAATTACCTAAGGGATTTGGTTAATACAATTAAAATTTGTAACTAGTTCACCGCAGAAGCATGTTTAAAAAGTAGGTGTGACTGAGAAATTGTTATTAAGCAGAGTAGTCTAAATGTGGTTAAGCCTCTTTCACCTGAAATAAGGAGCGCTGCTAATGGTGTAACTGAGAGGCGTTTTAAGGAAATTCGGTCAAGTGCAGTTAAAGGCAATGGAATTATCTAAGGGGTTTGGTTAATACTGTTGAGATTTGTCAAGTGTTTGTCGAAGAGGCATAATTAGAATATAAGCGTGGCTAAGAAATTTATTATTATCGAGGGGCGTGGTCTGAAAGTGGTTACGCCTTGGGCGTGGTGGATGAAAGTGGGCGTGTCCAGTCTAATTTCTTGTAAGGGCGGCGTCGAATTTTTTTGTGGTTATAGAGAGATCACTACTATTAAACCTAATAATTTTTTTTTGTTCCTAGTTGCGGTATCTACAAACTTTGAACAGCATCTCAGCGGAAAAAAATTCGACAATAATTTTCCCTGTACCGATGGATTTACTTGCGCCCTTTCTCAACTTTGGGCAACGTACATACGAGTATGCTGAATCACCACCACACCGGTGTCACTAAAGACCCCCACTTTCAAGAAATTAAGAGCCTTAAACTTAGATAGAAGAATTATAAGAATTTGAGTTTAGTGAATTTAAGAAACTATTTATATTTTTATAAATATTACAAACTGTACTGTCAATTAATAGTTTATTTTAAATGTGTATATTTTCGATATTTAATAAACTATCTTTTCTATCAAATATATGTCCTTGACCTTTTAATGGAGCAGGAATATAAATTCATGAGGCTATTTTAACGAAAAGCTTCCGGTCAACATGCGCCTGGTGGTTTAAACTAACTGTGAAAATTCTATTTCTAGTTGAATTTCGTCAGAGCGAACTTACAAGGTAAACATGCCACACAAGATTCTGAATGCGTTAATGCATTTGACATGTTTAAATTAAAGTTTGCAAATCCTTCTACTCGAGATCGTCTGCATAAATAAATAGTTTACCTTGCTAGGCAAATAGAGGACGTGGTCTAGAGTCAAAATTTTTAACGTTTCTATTCCAGTTTGAAATCAAATTTAAAATTTCTTAAGCTATTTTGTAATTGTTCAATTATATGCAACTCCGAAATCTCTTTTGTCAAAATCAGCTTCTTATTCTCTTTCTAGAATAATTTTATTATACATGTTTAAATTAAAAATTCCATCCATGGTAAGTGAAGTTTGTAAAGTTCCTTGAATCAATAAAGATTAAACGTATAGCGCATGAGAGCAGAATTCCTCTTAAAATGCCCCCCTCCTTTAAGAAGTTGCTCTAAGCCTTTGGAGATTTAGCTTTTAAATAAATCTGCCTGTAAATAACGCAACGATAAATTCCAAATATTGAAATATACGAAAATTAGAGCTTTGAGTTCCTATTTTTAATTAATAAATGTTTTCACAAATTGAAGGGTGGCAGTACAGAACTAGATATAACCAACATTTTTATCAAAAATGGTTTTATTACATAAAAAATTCTTCAAAAATCAAATGCTCATTGTGGTAAAAGGATTTTCTCAAAGTATCATTTCTTGATACATTAATGTTTTTTTCAATTCAATAAAATTTTATTTGAAACTGTTACGTAGTAATATTTTTTTTCAAACTCCTAGCATTAATATTTGTTGAAACTATTATCATTAATAAGAAAAAGAAAATTTTTTGTGGGATTTTTAGCAAAAAAATGTCTGTCATACTGTGATATCGCGATCTTCAATTTTGATTTACTTGGAACAGAATAATTTTTTTGCATCAAACATTTTTTATTCTCATTCAACATCCCCATGTCTCAGGATAAGGTTTCCATTATTACAAAGCATTGAAAATTCGACTTATAATCGCTATCCAAAGCCGATTTGGAAAACCCACGAAATTTCAAGATTCTCTGTCGATTTTCTCGAATGGCACTGTAAAAAAAGGATTAAAAATTACCACATTTGTCATGGTAAAAATTGAAATCGAAATACCACTGATAAGCGTGGTAATTTTACCAAAAAAATGTAAAGTTACAGTGTATCATGTGGTAAAATTACACCAAAAAAGATTACACTATGGTTTACATTTACCACGTTAATTACAGGTATTTTTATGTCCACTGGTTTAAATGGTTATATTAGACTTTTACGGTAAAATTGATACCAAAATTGTGAAAATCCACGGTTAATCCATGCAAGTTCACAATAAAATTGTAGAATTAATTCATGAATCACAATAAAACCTTTAAAAACTGACTTGTAATTTTCAACCACTTTTTCATGGAGTGGATAACTCTTTTACACCAAATTCTGTTTACCCGTATTTAGAAACTTAATATCTCGAGAGCACATTTTTATTTTATTTCCTAGCTTGAAATTACATTTTTTATCGCAACCCGCAGCCCAGCCTGCTCCAATCTTATGTTTGTGTCAATTTGAAATTGTCACTTTCCACATCCACTTTCACTAACCTGGATAACTTTTTTTATTCAAACTTTTTTGACCCTTTATTTAATAGGGTGGGTCGAAGAAACCAAATTATGAAAATAATAATTGGAACTATGTGGAAATTGACGTTTTCGAAATGATAATTTATGTCCATTGGACACCTTTTTTCAAAACACAGTTTCTACAGGAATGAGAAAAGAATTTTTCAGGTACTTGAGGCTTTTCTACTAGTAAAAATACATTTGAAAAAAAACTTCATAGGTCTCGGAAATCATAAATGTAAACAAAGTAAATTTTGGAAAAACTGGGTTTTGTGTTTTTTCAAATGGTCTCTTTTCATCTGGCGCTGAAAGATATTTATAACATATAAGGGCTTGTTGCTGATAAAAATAGACTAGGAAGAGAATTAATAAGTCTATATAATCGAAAAACATAAAAATAGTCTGTTTTCAAAAATGTCATTTTTATATTTTTCCAATTTATCTTTTTCCAGCTGACTAAAAAATTTATTCTACATTCGAGGGCTTTGTACTGGTAAAACTATTCCAAAAAAATGGCAAGTCAAAAGAATAAAAAAAGGGAGGCAGCAATTTTTAAACATAATTAATTCTGTATTCTTTGAAATAATTTTTTTAAGTATATTTTCACCAGCAAAAATCCCGCGGATGTAGGAAATATTTTTCAAAATCAGCTAGAAAAAAGTTCATTTGGAAAAATACGAAAATGACTTTGAGAAGAACGGGCTATCGTTTTGCTTTTTGGTTACACTCCCAACTGAAAGTTTGGACACATCGATATTTTTCAAAATTTTCGAATGAGTGTCATATCTTTAATACAATTTTAAAGTTATTTAAAAATATATTTTTTCACAATGTATGCAAATATGCGTAGAATCACCCCTTTTCAAATTGTCTTCGTTCATTATGTAGAGAAATATCTATAAAAATAAGGATTTTTCGACAAATTTTAAAACTACCAATATCTTCTAAATCATTCCACATTTTTAAGATTCTATGGGTCATTTTGAAAGGAAAATTCTGCATTCTTTACTAATTTCCAACGTCTACACATGAAATAAAATAAATTCAAAAAAGTATATAATTTCAGATTACAGATTCAGTACGTAAGAACTCGTAGCTGAAAATTTTTATACATGTAAACATTTTTTAAATTCATAAATACATTTTAATGTTTCTCTTATAACATATAATTTTACGAATTTTTATTTTTACGAATTTCATATGTAAACAAGAAATTCACATTATTAGAACAGAAATAATCAGTGAAATATGCCCTTACTGAATCAAAAGTTAATGAATCCATTTTTATTTAGATAATAACGTCAAGAGAGTATTGAATTAAAAAGAATTTTTTTGCGTTTCATTCATTTGACAGCTTGACTGATTATAATATGCCATTTTAAATTTTATCGATTGGATCAATGGATTTCAAGCTACAATATATCGTCAGATATTGAGAAATCAACTCAAGTGGATTAATCACATTTTGTTCGCTTGCTCCTCAAGTATGTGAAAAATAAGTTTTGAGAGCACATTTTTTAGGGCCATAAGGCACAATCTTTCCATATAGTTCCCATTTCGATTTCCATAATTCGACGCATCCGTTCCATACTGCTCCACGTCGCGTTAATGCGGTGTATAGCGCCACGTCGCCTTAGACAACTGTATAGCTCCAGGTCCTATCACAGAAAAAACAAAAGATAAAGTTTACATAGATTCCAAGGGAAAGATTCGCTGCAACAAAAATTAACCTTGCCGGTAAACTTAACATGAAGCGGAGATAATTTCGTAATTTCAAATTTGCCTGGATAAGCTTTCATCTGTTTTCGCCTTAATTTTTATTCGAAAGGTAACGAAACTTAAGATGCCAGCGCTATCTATCGTCATTTGAGTTTATCAAGATGCAGCAAATGGCGATTTCCAGCTGTCATTTGCGTTTTTTGTTATCGACTTTGCGTTCTACCTCAATTTATTCACTCCAGCGTGACGTAGTTAAATGACGTCAGAATTGTGCTCCTAACCTCGGTGAAGCTTTTGCCCAAAATTCGTTCAATTTTTAACCGTTCAAAAATTTATCTGCAACACGTTTTAACTTTTGTTTCTTCGGTAATGCTTATACACAAGACTTAAAGTTGTACACCGACCAAACGCGACGTGGCGCTGTACACCGCATAAACGCAACGTGGAGCAGCATGAAATAGAGGCATCGAATTTAGGTTTTTCGGCCCACCCTACACAGAACATCATTGGTGTGTAATTTTGTGCATCTCATTTTGAAGAATGTAAATTTTCATTGTGCCTTCATTTATCTGCGTGTCTTAAAAATGTTGCAACTCAAAACTACACCGGATTCGGCGTACTCTTGAGGATCGGCATTTCACAGTGTATTGATTAATTCATTTATATTCACTATGCTCTGAAATAAATGGCAGTTCCCAAAATAATTTGCATATTATTGAAAACTCTGATTTTATGACGAATTTTAGAATGAAACTGGTGCAGATATATAACGAAGAGAGTAATAAAATCAGCCCGAGGGTGTTAACGTCCCGTCGATAGCATTGGGAAAGTTTGTTTGAAAGCTGTATCCGCGACATGAGCGATATGAGTTTGGGAAAGTTTTAATTTTTGCGTCGCGTGAACCTATATATCCTCTCTGGCAGCTCTAAGGGATATGTTTTAAAGACGAGCAAGAATGAACATTCGTCGGAACACTATATTACGTCCTGGTCACGTTTCTTCGCCACGTTATTCCACTCAAGAACTTCGAGAACTGGAATAGAAGCGAACTATTCGCAAAAGCGTGGAACTCCAGACAACATAACTCACCCACACTTCCAGGCTTTACCTTTGAGAAATCATTTCAAAGGTGAAGAAATTTAAGACCAAAATCTGCTTCAATTTTGAATCATTAAGGAGGTCTGAAATTCAATCCAAGAATATGTCAGAGCACGATTCATTTTATGTGAAAACTTTCTGGGACTATTACGTTCCTTAAACATGAGGTTGTTCAATTTTCAATTCAAAGTTATTGCCAAAAGGGAGGGTAAAGAATAAGGGAGTACGAGAAAATGGAGGCTTCCATGAAATTATTTTATTATTATTCAGGAAACGAGACTCCTAAAGTTGAAAAGGTCCGGTTCGTATTCGGACAGTTATTTTTATTATACTAGCAATCATGATTCGCGCGCTATGTGTGCAAGAAGTTTCTTGTTAGCAGTCAAATTATCTATATAAATCTAGAAAATTTCAGGGTGGTCTCTAAAAAGAAAAGCATATTTCTGGTAATTTCTCGGTTATTGAACATTTTTTCAAGTCTTTAATGATGCTTACGTTCGATATAAAGGGCATGAAGAACCGTATCGTAAGCGTTATACTAACGGGGATCATGGAATTTATATGCTAAGGGTAAGTAAGGGACGAGTAGGAGAATACATAATAAGCCCTTAAGATGGAAAAAGACCATTTATTACTCTAGAAATGCGATAAGAATTCTCAACCCTGAATAAACCTTGACAAGCTTTCAAACTTTCATAAGTTCCCATTACCCTTCAACAGTTTCTGAGATTTCGAAAAGCTGCAAGCATTTTCACAAATTTTCAAAAGCTTCAAACATTTTCTATCAATTTTAAGAATTTTCTATAAATTTCGAAGTAGTCGAAAATTCCCATAAGTTCCATAAACTTTCAAAGACCTGTATCCTTTTTCAAAATTATCTGAAAGTATGGAGGTTTCCCAGAACATAACTCAGTACATCAAGTCTTACAGGTAACATTCTGAAACCGACGCTTTTCATAAAATAATTCACTGCACTCACAAAATGTTTCAAAATAAACGCGATGAGTTAAATGAAAATTTTTTCAACTGTATTAACGTTGCGGACCGACTTCGGCAACGATTTCTTTGAAATCATTTTAATTCATTTTGATTCACTTTTAGTTAAGCGTAATTTTTCTGGATTGAAATGTAGACAATTAATACTTCAAAAAGGAAATTGAATAACAAGATTATATTGATTTGAATTCTACCATTCTCAAAAGAATAAAAATGTGTTCAGATATTCACTAAAACTAAGTAGGATAAAAATAAGATCAATTTTGTTTTGGATAAAATGAATCAAAATGTGAGTGATCAAAAACGACATTGTTTTGTATTCAAATCGTGGCAAATTCGACGATATTTATTTTAAAAACTCCGAAACAAATATTTTCGAATTTAAGCTTTTAAAGCAAAGAAAATTTAGTTTCAATGCCTCCAAAATTAAACTTTTTTTAATTGCGTATTCGAAACCATAATTTTAAATTGAAATCATAGAAATAT
The DNA here is from genome assembly GCA_032362435.1 of Melikaiella ostensackeni. NCBI lineage: Eukaryota > Metazoa > Arthropoda > Insecta > Hymenoptera > Cynipidae > Melikaiella > Melikaiella ostensackeni. The sequence goes on from JAUMHM010000031.1 coordinate 56,409,571, forward strand.
TAAAGATGATAAGAATTTATTATACGTATTATATCATTCTCTTCAAAGCTTACTTGCTCTAAAAAGTTAAAAATTATATGATATCCAATTGCAAACTTCCAATCTTATTAAATTCAAACTTAGAGCGCTGAAAATCAGACAACTCCGAAGTTCCTTTGAAATTGAAGAAATCATAAATTAGTATCTTGAAACTAAGTCGTTGAAAATTAAAAAATTTCAAATTGAAGCGGGAAATGCTAAGCGGTACTAAGTCCAATCAATCCAGTTTCACAGGAGAGGAAAAAAATCTTTCCAGAGGAAAACTTTACAAATAATTGACTGCATTATTTTTTTTGTCTAGGTGAATGGATCACCTTAGTAAACATGGTGCAAAAAATAGATAAGGCTACATGGGCATTTAATAATCTAATGAAAATAGCGATGAACTTAGCACCGTTCAGCATTCTCTGGTATTATAAATAAAGATAGTATATTACGCACTAGAGGAAAGCATTTGAAATACATCTCTTCATTTATTTCATAAACAAATAATAATAAATAACAGAAAAAAGAATATTTGTATAACTATTACAGCATTTTCTAATGTCAATAATAATATATCCGATTGGTAAATACTTGCAAAATTATTTAATAAGCGTCAAATTGTTTTAAAAAAATTGAATATTTTAGTACTCTTCATTTACTTAGTTTGAATTCTTTGAAAATTTTTAAAATTTGAATACATTTGAATACTAAAATTTGGGATAAAAAATCGCAAAACGTTAATTTTTTCACTGAAATAGGTGTTAGAAAGCGAGAAAGTGTGATTTCTGCAGAAAACTCAATTTCGTCAAAAAGTGGGCTTACCGTCATACGCGGCTAAGAGGGACATGTTTTTAGATTTTTCTCAAATAAATTACACGAAGGAATTATAATTTTATAAAAATGAATATTGTGAAGTTAAAACATTTAATTTAGCTATTAGTAACTAGTTATTGCAATCCGAAGTGTGTCCGTCTTTACTCCTCAGGATGGGGCTAAGGCCTCCACTTTTAATAAAAAAGCAAAAATCGCTATTCTGTAATACGAGATGGCAAAATATCATGAATTATAAGTTTTTGTTGTTTTTTTTTAAGTAAATGAAACTGATATGACAAGTAAAAAATTAAAAATACCTACTTATTTTCAGTAAAAGCGTAACCTAATTTGCTGCTTCACGTCATAAGCTTATAAGTATAAGAACACAAAATAAGAAAATAATTTAGAAAATGCTGCCTGTTTGAACTTCGAGAATGGTATTTTTCAAATTGTCAACGATTATTTGAAGAAAAGAAACTATCCCACATTCGATGTATAATTTCTGACCACGTCCGACTTTCCTCTACAAACTCCGAACTTTTTGCAAAAATCGTCTACAGCAAAAACCAAACAACTTTTCTTGGTCAAAATTTGTGATAACTTTGTTGAGACGATACACTATATGATAGGTGACATAAACATCTGACAAAAGTTGCAATAAAGTTTCCCAAGCGTTTTTTAATCGACTTTACCAAAATACAGAAAGTGACAACCTTGTATAAATATTATTTCTATAAAAACTTCTGAACGAAATTGAACCAAATCATTTTAATCTAAAGTACAATTACTGAAAATCAATGATGAAGCATTTACATGCAAGGGGTCGAACTTCATATTGCTTTAAGTGGAAAGCCAATAATTGTATCAGATGTCAAACTGACATATACTAATAAACTGTCACACTGACATGACGGAAAAAGTCGCGAGACAAAAAAAAGGCGAAAAGCCAGCAGAAACATAGGAACTTCAATGTAGACAAAGTGGATGAATGAATTCGAAGATTACTATTAATAATAAAAATTTTAGAAAACTATGTATCTTATATGACTTTCTGAATATTTGATAAACGCGAATGCTATAAAGAATATTTCCTCTGGGTAATGGTATTATTATTATTAATGGTTCTCGGGAGACAAGGTGCAAAGTGGAAACTGGAAATCAGAATTTTCCAGAACTCTGATTCAATATTTAACGTTACCTCCTCATAATGAACATTCTCTTCATTCAATTTTCAGGCATCAGACTTGAGTGCTGCTAGCTTAGACAGAATTCTTGACATATGGTACACCAACACGTGTGTTTCCGGCGCGACGATTACAATGTAACTGTTTAAAATTTCCATCTGCTCTTCAAACCAACTCATTTCCTCCTGTTAATATGAGTAATATAAGTTTTTACATTGGTTACAAGTTTTCTCCTTGAAAGGGGGTTTTCGATTTTTTCAAAGAACAATAGAATAATAATGAAGTTTAACCGAAAAATGTATCTAAAAGTGTCCGAAGAATAAAAATATCAAAGAACCACGCCTCGGACTTACGACACTATTAACAATTCTTGACACTTTCTTTAACGATGCAACTATTTTATTACTATTTTGAAAAAAACGACACTTATGCTACTATTTTCTCTAACTGCTTGCTAATGCAACTATTTTTTGACTTGAAGATATTTAGAGTAGAGTTGGGCCTTTCGCTCAGCCCAAAACGCAGCGTCTTTGAGAAAAGCTGAACAGGGAAAAACGCTGAAAAAATTTCACAGCTTCTGCCGTTTTCTCAGGTTTACTCAAGAAATTATCTCACATGAGAAATTTCCTTCCTCGAGAAATTGTATTCCTGGAGAAATTCTATATCTTGAGAAATTTTATTTGTTGAGAAGGGAGACCCCAGTGCGAGAGTTCGGACCCATTGTGCGGATACCTATTGTGATAACTCGCGCAACCTTCCCATTGTTAAAAGATTCTAATCGGTTGAGAAAAAGTAAAATTTTGTAAAATAATAAATCGAATTTTAATGGGCTGCATAGAATAATAATTTCAGTCCACAAATTTTCAATAAAAATTCAATTGATAACTTTGACTCTTCATTATACTGTGTCTCAGAAGCTTAATTATTTTCTTAGTACGTACAAAAATAGGTAAAGAATAGGTTTCATTATAATACTGTAATGTTACCTTTCAAATTACAATTATTTACATCTACAACGCATTCTTACTTCAGTAAAAGGACATACAGCAAAGCTAATTTACAGTTGCTAATCTCTATAAGTAAGTAAGGTCTATCTCATCCCGGTCATAGGATTGTTGCATTTTAAGATATTTTCAAAAATGCAACTCCCCTTCCACAGCAGCACTCTAAAAGATATTAAACAGAATTCTTTTCGAATTTCGTGCACAAACATGGACGCCCGCGCATGCGCATGACTTATAAAGTAGGCCAGGGGCGAAACTTTGGGCGACAAGTAGTTTACACATTTGCAATCCGAATTTAAAGTTCTTTATTGTTGAATAAATTCAAAAATATTATTAAAGGTGAATAAGGGTATCATAAGATACCGTAAAATTAACTAATGCACCGTATTGAATATTGTAACCCCCACTTGTAAATAAAATTCACGATTAGTGTTAATATTTCATTGACAGTTCTGAGGGCATAATCTGCCATAATTTACAGTGAACAATAATTTTGATTATTTCCTATCATAATCAAATATCATACACTTCAACACTGTCATAACGATAACATCAACAATATTAAACACAACTTTCAATTTTAAATGCCATATTTTAGTGCGGATTTCCAAATCAACTTTCTCTTCTGATAAATTTGACAGAAACTTGATATAAAAGTTTGCTTGTTGTTAATTCATTTTTTTCTAAAAAATTTGACAAAAACTGTATCCAAATTTTTGGTTGTTGTTAACAAATTATTTTTGTTATTTGGTATTTCGGCTTGAAGGTCCCTTCAAATTATCAAAGACAGTTTTTAATTTTAATTGCCATACCTTAGTGGGGATTTCAAAATCATTTTTTTGTTCTGAAGAATTTGACAGAAACTTGATCTAAATTTTTGTTTGTTGTGAATAATTTTTTTCATTGTTTGGTATTTTAGGTCGAATATGCCTTCGAATAATGATACACATTTTTGAACTTTAGTTGCTATATTTTAGTGGAGATTTCAAAATAATTTATTTTTGCTGAAAAATTTTACAAATAATTGATCCCAGCTTCGGTTTCTTGTCCACAAATCTTTTATATTGTTTGTAATTTTTGGTTACAGGACCCTTAAAATTATCTGACACTATTTTCAAGCTCAATTACTATATTTTAGTAGCGATTTCAGAAAAATAAATTGATTTTGTAAAACCCCACTAAAATTTGGCAATTAAAATTAGAAATTGTGTTTGATAATTTAAAGGGACCTGTAACCTCAAATATCTAGTGATAGAAAAATTGATTAACAATAAAAAATTTGGTTCGAGTTCTTGTCAAATTTCTCAGAAAAAAAATTGATTTTGAAATCTCCACTAAAATATAGCAACTTAAACTGAAAATTCTGTTTGATAACTTGAAAGAACCTTTCACCTGAAATGCCAAACAATAAACAAAAATTTCTAACAACAGACAAAATTTTAGATCGAGTTCCTGTCAAATTTTTCAGAAAAAAAGTTGATTTTGAAAACCCCACTAAAATATGGCATTTAAAATTAAAAATTGTGTTTGATATTGTTGATGTTGTGATGGTGTTGATGTGTTTGAAATTTGAATTTGTTAGGAAATAGTCAAAATTATTGTTCACTGTGAATTATGGCAGATTATGGTTTTTCTGTGTGTATTTATTGCGGAAAACCTAACCTCAGAACTGTCACCGAAATATCAGCACTAATTGTGAATTTTATTTACAAGTCAGGGGTACAATTTTCAATGCAGTGCATTAGTTAACGTTACGTTATCGTATGATACCTTCATCCACCTTTAATAGTTATTTTTTAATTTATTTAACAATAAAAAGCTTTGAATACGGATGAGAAATTTGTAAACAACTCGTCACCCAAAGTTCAGCCCCTGGCCTACTTTCTGAACCGTGCTCATGCGCGGGCATTCATGTTTGTGCGCGAAACTCGAAAAGACCCCTGTTCAACATCTTTTTGAGTGCTGCTGTGGAAGAGGGGTTGCATTTTTTGAAAATATTTTATCAAGCAAAAACCCTATGACCGCGTTGAGATGGACCTTACTATATACCCTCGCAGCTTTGAAATATGTAATATCAAGAACAATAGTGCTTGAAGGTTTGCGAAGTAGACAATTTAAGTTACAAAATGAGTCTTTCAACCGCCTCTTACATTAACATTAACAAAAAGTTCTTCATGATTATTGCTCTTATTAGAGACCAGGCAGAAGTTGCTCTATTTTCTTTATTTAAAAAAATGTGTCTCTTGAGTGCATACATGAGGTTATAGGAGAGAAATGCCTCAGAAGGACCCCCCTGCATATTTTTGTAAGAACATATTGCATTCATAAAAAACGTACGTGTATTTGTGCTCAGTACCCTCCTAGTTAACGAATGTTTTTTTCAACAATGCAAGTAAACTAACAAAAGCAGAAAGAAAAAATCATTTTAACACTTCAGAATACGAATTCTCACCTATTTTAGAAGTCCTGATTCAATAGTTGTGGTGATTTGAAATTGTAATTAGTCGTTATTTCATATAGATAATTTTCTAAGTTCCAAATTTGTTACAAGCTTGCGATTAATTTTTGTCTTGTTGGAAGAAGTGATGTCAAAAATGTAGAAAGTGCATTATTTCTAAGACGGGCTTCGTTCTGGTTGGAAACTGTATGAAATAATCAAACATTTGAAACAAAATATCAAAGTTATCAATCGAATTTTCATTGAGAATGTGTAAACCAGCTGACGGATTGAGAGTTTCTTTCCTATTTCCGTTAAACAATTTTAATTAGCTGAATCAATTTAGTTATATCAATAGAAAAGAGCGAAAGAAATTTCGATAAAAATCGGTTAATACTTTGAGTAAAACAGGAAAGCTTCATGTGCATGTACAAAGGTACAATATCTCTCAAATGAAATTGGAGATATTCGAAGATTTTTAACTATTTTCTTTTCAATCTTTTTGACATGATCTAATGAAGCTAATGCAGCCCATGAAAATTCGATTCAATTATATTTTACAACATTTTTCTTGTTCTCAATAGGTACTAGTTCTTTAACAAGTAAAATTTCTCAAGACATAGAATTTCTCGAGGAATAGATTTTCTTGAGAAATAAAATTTATCGAGGAAAAAAATTTATCGAGTAAGCCTGAGAAAACGGTAGAAGCTGAAAAAGTTTCTCAGCATTTCTCCCTTTTCAGCCTTTCTCAAAGACACTGCGTTCTGAGCCCAAATGCTAATTTAGAGGCCAAAGGATTTTTAAAATTTTCGCAAATTCTGATAGTTACACCATTTTTTTAAGGTCAACTTTTTTTTAAATTGTAATATTTTCGATAATTTCTTCCGGATTCTAATGAAACTTTAGGCATATTGTAGAACAAAACCATGTTTTATATGAAAGATAGAAGAAATAAAATGTTCAAAATTTTCACCAAAAAAAAACTGTAACAAATTTTTCAATTCGATTATTGGCGGAAAAAGCATTTTTTTATTTCTTTTTAGAATCATATAAGTTTTAACTTGTTGTAAAAAATGACATTAATTCACAATCTATACTGTAATAACTTAGTATTTGATAACATAACTTATTTATAACAATATAAATTGTCAATTTACATTAATTCTCAGTACGTAGTGAAATTTTCATAACGCATTGCAGTAAGTTCAAGTAAGAAAGACTTTTTGCTCGTTTGAAAATATCAGGCTCTGAATACTTATTTATCAAATTTGTTCGAAACAATATGAATAATTTATGAATAATTTATTTATTGATTTTCGTTGCTATATGTCTTTCATATATCGAATCGCAATAATTATAGTCGAGAAAAATTTGTTTTCTGTGCACAAATCGCAGATTTGTGTAATTGTACATAAAATTTGTTTATAACCTTAAGATCAATTACAACATTGATTATTTATATTTCTTTAGTGCATATGCATTCATTTTAGTCGATTCTATGTCTATACAATTCATTTTTTGAAAATTAAAAAATGATTTTCTTGAAAATACTTTTTTTCACTTTTCTATTTTACACAGTTTTTTGTAAAAACTTAAATTAAAAAATCCGCCTCTGCAGAATTTAATCGGCTTTAATACTTCGAAAAATGTCTTAATGGGTTACAAATTGTGACGTTCAGATTGATTTGATCAAACCTCGCGAACCAGATAATTATTCAATAATTTTTTTTGAATGAAAGATAAAAGAACAAGGAATATGATTCTAAAGAAAAAATTCTTTCTCCGTCAAATATTGAATCAAAAAAAATTTTTCAGTTTCTTTTGGGTGAAAATTTTGAAAATCTTTTTTCTTTAAATTTTTATATAAAACCGCATTTTGTTTTACAAAATGCTTATAAGTTTCATAAGAGCCCGAAAGAAAGTGTCGGAAATATTAAAATTTTAAAAAAGTTGACCTCAAATTTAAAAATTGTTTATGCCTATTTCTTCAAAGATTTAAAGATTTTGAAACTTTTAAATTTTACCATTTTGGAAATTTTGAAACGTTTTTTTTTTAATTTGAGAATGGTTATGGATTTCAAAGGATTTTTAAAAATTTATAAGTTTCAAAAAGAAATTAAAAGATTCCAATAAGATTATAAGGAATTTCTATAGATTTCAAGGGATTTGAAAAAGTTGTAACGTTTTCCAGGAGTGTCAAAGAATCTCAACAAATTTCAAGTGTCCTTAAAGGATTTCGAGGGATTTCAAAGCTTTTAGAGTATTTAGAGTACATATTTCAAAACATTCAAGAGGATTACACGCGATTTCATGGGAGATGTATATAGTATTCCAGATTACAAAAATAGTTAACCATTCGATGTAATATTTCAAAACATGCATGACACTATTTTCCCACTATTTTTCAGAATTTATTCTACTATCAACTAGGGTGGTCCAAAAATCGCAAAGTTTGAAAAGTGCAAAGTGCACTTGGAAATTCTCCCTCCTTCAAAAAAAAGAAAAACCCTGGAAAAATGTAATCCAATCAGATGAAATATTGCACTTCCTCATCGAGGCCAGAGGTTAGACTCTAGATATCTTCTTTGTTTTAATTTTTAGAACAATATGAGCCTAATTTTTTATAGTAAATTGAATAATGTTATGTAATTTTACAGAAAAAAAAATTTCATAGACATTCACTTGCAAGATTTAATTTTTCTCCTGATAATTAAGACTTTTAGAGTCCCTAGGCTTGTATATATTTTCGATACGAATTCACTGTTACCATATAACATATTTTTATGTTTATTTAGTCCTTCTTTATTCATCATTAAATGAAAATAAAAATTATAATAAAATTAATTAAAATAATAATAGAAACAATTTGTGTAGTACCAATGAGTTCGTATCAAAAATATCTTCATTTCCAGGAACTCTTCATTACACAACGCCATTCAATTTACCATAAAAAATTACGCTACTATTGTTCTGATCATGTTCAGGGTTTCGTAGCCCCGGGCAGAAACCCTCATAGTTTCGGTCGGGTGTCCGTCCGTCCGTCGTACTTTTTTTCGTGGGGTTAGTGAAGGACAGTGACGAGAAGCAGCTGGAGGGAGTGAGGGGGAGAGTGTTGAGGGGCGAGGGAGGGAGGAATGGAGAGTGATAGTTGGGGAGGGAAGGGGAAGGGAGGGAAGTGAGTGGGTTGGTGGTTGGGGTGTAGTGGGGGCTAGCGGTGGGATGTGGGTGGGAGAGTGTGGAGGCTTGGGAAGAGAAAGTAAGTGGGTGGGGATGGGAAAAGTGGGGTTGAGGGAAATTGGGAAAAGTCACACATTTTTAATACTGTATTAAATAGGCTACGAAACGCTATTTTGTAGGCGCATGTCGTCGACTATAACTAATTTCCTGTAAGAAGGAAAGCAACGAAGATATTTAGAGTTTAACCTTTGATCTCGATGAGAAAGTGCAATATTTAATCCGGATAGATGATTTTTTTCAAAAAGGAACAAGAATTTCAAAATGCACATCGCATTTTTCAAACTTAGCGATTCCTGGACCACTCTACTATAAACACTATTTTGATTTTCTCAAAAGACTCCGCAGGTTGCAATGAAGTTGAAATTATGGCACCTTTAAAACCTAAAATAATTTCGAATAAATTGAAATTTAGCTATTGGTAAAATTACTACGAAAGGACAAAGCCTTACTTTGTCTTAAAACAATTTTTTTCTGTTTCTTTCTGTTTATCATTTAATGTAAAGGGAAATGCAAATGGGAATACTGAAGTCGTAAGTTTCAAAAGCTAGAATACGTAATCCAGTTCCCAGCTCTCGAAATGAAGGTGGAGTAGCACAGAAATTATTTAATAAAACAATCTTTCATTACGTTTGTCTTGGGATGAATGTTCTCCAGTCTTACGATTAAGGTGGAAGTTTTGAAGGCGGAGAGTGCTCTTTAATATATGATAATGTTCGTTTTTTGCATAAGGTGCCCGTTAAACCGACGGACTGCTATGAGAATAATACGAATGCCCTACTCGAAAATCTTCTGCTCTCCCTATTTTATAGAGCGGGGAGGTATACGCCCTGTTAAAATAAATCGTCGGATAATTGAAAGCAAGTTCTCTCCTGGGCGTCTTTTATTGCCACGATGTACTCGGCGTAATTCGAGACTAGGCATGATAAGATGTAACAGAACATATCTTGGTTTACCCTCTCTGATGATTATCTCTTCCATTTGATAAAAAATTGTATTACTCACTTGATGCATGAAAAAAATAGTAAAAGGAGGCGGCAGGCACCTGGAAAGAAAAGTTTCGTAGCCTCTTAAGTCGTAAATAAAGTCTTTCAAATCTCCCCTTCCCACACTTCCCCTTAATGACCCACCTCTCAATTTTATCCCATCCCCTCATTTCCCCTCGTTTCCCCTTACTTTCATTGATTTCCCCTCCCCTCATTTTCCCCACTTCCCTCATCATTCTCTCCTCATTTCCCTTCCACTGCCTCTCACTTCCCCCTACTTCTCAACCCTTCTCCTTACTTCCCCTCACTTCCCGTCATTTCCCCTATCTTATACGACGGACGGCTCCGCATCTACTCAATTCACTCACTTACACTCACTCTCCCTCCTCTCTTACCACTTTCTCTTACTTCCACACCCCTTCCATCACCACTATCCCTTCACTTCCCCTCACAACCCCTCACCAACCTGACTCTCCATTAACTTCCCCGTTCCTTCGCTTCTTCACCCCTTACTTCCTCACCATTTACTTCCCCTTACCCTTGAACCACCACACCCCCACACTTCCCATACCCTTCCGATACCCCCAAACTTTATTTCCCTTCACTTCCCACCTCTCGTCACCCTCACTTCCTCTTCCTTCCCCTCAGTACCCCTCATTTCCTATTTCTCGGTCGCACCACCCCTCCCTCACTTCTCATCACTTTCCTTCCGCTAACTACCTCTACCTTCAATTCCCCACCCCTCACTCCCCCTCACCAACCCTCCCGGAAAAATTTCGACGCACAGACTGACACCCGACCGAAAATATGAGGGTGATTCAGTTTATAAGGCAAAAAGAATTATTTTCGAAGATGAATGCGCACACCAGCCCAATTTGTACCTTTTTAGTCAACAAATTACGAAAAATCGGATATGATTCAGAGGTCCTCTTTCTTGCATTCTCATGTTTGAGAGTAAAATTGTTCATTTAAAAAAGATTTACAAATTTGCATTCGAACTTTTTTTCATGGGACGCTTGGTTTTTGTTTTAATCGTTACAAATGTTATTAGAAATAAAAAATACCACTTTCTAGCAAAACTGGACGAGATATGAAAAAAATGTTAAGAAGAAAAATTGTTTATTTCAAAAAGATCTACCAATTTTTCTGAGAAATTTTTTTCACGGGACGCATAATTTTTGTTTTAAACGTTACAAATATTATTAAAAATAAAAAACACCACTCTTCAGCCAAACTGTATGAGATACGAAAAAAATGTTGAAAAGAAAATTGTTAATCTCAAACAGGTCTACAAATTTTTGTTCAACTATTTTATTTATGAGACGCATAATTTTTGCTTTAATCGTGAAAAATGTTATCAAATATAAAAAATTCCAGTTCTCAGCGAAAAAGTACGAGATAGGAAAAAAGTGTTAGAGAGAAAAACCGTTCACCTCAAAAATACCTACAAATTCATTTGAAACTATTTTTTTGATGGGCCGCAAAGTTTTTGTTTCAATTGTGAAAAATGTTATCAAAAATAAAAAAATCCATTTCCCGGTCAAACTATGCAAGATACGAAAAAGTCTTACTACAAGAAATTGTTTATCTCAAAAAGATCGACACATTTTCACTCGAACATTTTTCAATATAACGCATAGTTTTCGTTTGAATTATGAAAATTAACATTAAAAATGGAAAATTTGAATTTTCGGAAAAACAACCCAAGATACAACAAAATGTTAATCAATACAATTATTCGCCAAAAAAATGTCTGAAAATTTGTCACTGACCATTTTCTCATAAGACGGGTAGTTTTCGTTTTAATCGTGATAAAATGCTATAAAAAATGAAAAATTCAAATTTATAGAAAAACAGCACAAGATACAATAAAATGTTTAACGGGATTTTAAAATTGTTATCAAGATTGTAATGAAATCTATAATCCAATGAGACCTTTCATGTACCAAAAACAGAAAATAAAAGGGCTCACGAATTAAAAATAGACTTTTAACTACCTCCTTTCCGGCTTATTAAAGAAAAATTTATAACAAATCCAATTTGAAATTAAAAGAGAAATAATTAATACTCTAATCTAATTTGTGAATTAATAAAGATAATTCATTAGGAAAATTAAGGTTAATATCAAATTAATATAAGATAAATTTATTATAATAGATTTCAACATAATATATAAAATTTTGCGTTTTGCACATACTTAAATCGAGTTTAAAGCGCAAGACACGTGATAAGAATGTATTCCTTAAAGCCGAAGAAGCTCTAACAAAAGAAAATTCACTATCATCAAATAACAATTGTCAATGGTTCAACTTCTTATTTTAAATTATTATTGAAAATATTACACTTGTTTCATGTTAGTGCTTTGCGCTGGAAATTAGTGTTTTTAAAAAGGATTCTAATATAAAATCACAAAGTTTTGAAAATGACTTGAAGTTTCTAAAAATTTTAGATTTTGTTAGTTTTTTTTACCTGAAGATAGCATTTTTAAATAAGAATCATCATCAAGGCTCCCAATTTTCAACAATTTTAGGTTATGTTAGCATTTTACACCGGAAGTGGGTATTTTCAATCAAACATAAGGGACCATCCATAAATTATGTTATGTTAGTGTTTTTCGTTGGAAATGGTTGGTATTTTTAATAAAAAATTATAAAATTTCAAAGAATATTTACAGTTCTTGATAGGTTATTGAAATAATTTAATTCACAAGCTCTAACAATGTCGGACATTGTTAGTGTTTTTCATCAAAATTGACATTTTTATTTTAAAAATTTTCAAAAATTCAGAAAAGATTTGAATTTTGTGTAAAATTCTAGTTTATGCGAGCGGTTTTCACCTAAAATAACGATACAGATTTCAAAAAAGATTTACAATTTGGAACAATTTTTGATATGTTATTTTAGTGTTTTTTTGTCGAAAATCGGTATATTCAATGAAAATAAATCATAAGATTTTTCAGATTATTACTCAAAGTCATAAGATTAACAATTTTTGCAAAATTTTTAGTTTTGTTGGCGTTTTATATCGGGAATTGATACTTTTAGTGAAGAATCATTGGATTTCAAAGATAAAAGTTTTTTAACAATCTTAGGTTATTTTCGCATTTTCGTCCAGAAACCGGTATAGATATCAAAGAAAATTGACAATTTTGGAATAATTTTAGGTTGTGTTCAAATTTTTTCCGGAAATCGGTTACTTTTAACAAAAAAAAAAAACATTAGATTTAAGAGAAGATTTACAATCTTAAAAGAAAAATTTGGGCCAATTTCAAATTATTTTATCATTTTTCACCGAAAATCGGTTATTTTAAGCAAAAAAAATACATTAGGTTTAAAAAAAGATTTACAATCTTGAATAACTTTTTCTTATTTTATATGTTTTTAGTCTAAAATATCTATTGTTAACGAAAAATCCTTTGATTTCAAAAAATATTTACAATAATTGAACAATAATATGGTTTTTCACTGGAAATATTATTTTCAATAAAAATCATTTTACTTCAAAAATTAAACTTACAATTTTGAACAACTTCAACTTTGTTAGTGTTCTTGTTAGGACGAATATTGCCCTTGCTTTTCTTTTCTATGAATTTAGATAATAGATACTATGAAAAACAAAAATGTTGTATAGGGAACCTCTAAATCATATCCCATAAATTTTTTTTTTCAATTTGTAAACCAAAAAGGTATAACTCAGGTTAGTGTGCGTACACAGTTTCAAAAATCATTTTTTTTAATCACCCTTGTGATTATTAATAAGAAAATAATTAAAATTTAAAAAATCTCCCTACGGAACGTTTATTTACAAAAATCATCAAAAATTTAACTACATGAAGATTATATAAGAGTGTGTAATGAAACTTGTAAAATAAATAGAAGAACTTTTAATTAAATTTATGTTTGACGAGGACAAGGGAAGGGGTTAAAAATTGCGTCTCAATTATACTAGTAACAATTTCTGCTTCCAGAAGCAGAAACTCGTAGATGGAATGGCTTTCGAGGTACTTCGTTTCACCTTTTTGTGACAATTTCCATCGTGATAATTTTAGTACGAAAGGGGGTAAACGAAAGCTCAGCATAAATGTAATTTTTTTTTTGTACGTTCAGAAAATTAATTTGCCCTTCTTATAAATCCAAAGCTAAATTCCAGCACGAAAGAGGTCAGAAACATCGAGGTACAGGAAGGAAAGGGAAGCCTGGGGATTTTTAGGAACTTTTTAAAGCTTTTCTTACATTTCGAAGTTTTGGCCAAGAATGTTCCAGGTTTTTATTCCTTGAAATATTATCGAAACAATGTACGTTTCTATTCAGTATTTCCTTTATTACTTTAGTAATGCAAAAATTTTTAGTTTGAGAACTTAGAACGCCTCACAATGATTCAAATCTGGAATTTAATATTCAAGCGGATCTGCAGTCTTCAAATTTTAAAAAAATTCAGAAAAAAGTGCATTTTTCAGAAAATATTTTTTTTTGAAGCTTTCAACCCTTACATATATTTCCAATCACTTTTAGTTACAACCTGAGCATACACAAAAAGCTAATAATTTGTTTATTGTATCATTTTATTGTTTTTAAAGAAATGAACAATGTTCATGCTTTTTCATGGAAAAAATTTTTTTCGCTCTCATATGTATCGAAGTAGTGTTTAAGACTTATTAAACTTCAAAAATTCTTTACAACAAACATTTACATAACCAACAGATAGTATCGGACCACTAACCAGGTAATGTGTTCTAAATTTAGCATGCTCGCACAAAAAAATTATTATTTCATGAACCCGTGAAAATGTTTCAATCTTTAGCAGCTCAAATGGAAGGTAAGATCCGAAAGAGTACTTTCGTAAAATATTAAATTAATAAATTCATTTACTGCAGAATTTAATAAGCTTTCCAATGACTTTTTCAAAATATTTTCATCTATATTTTAGATAGTGCTATCGCGTTTCAAAATAAAGGCTAATTTTTAAAGCGTCAGCAGGTTTGTGGTCCGATACCATCCGTCGGTAGTGTATATAGAAAATTGTTATCCTTTTTTGCCGAAAAGAAATATTTTCCATCTTATATGTATCGTAATAGCTTACTGAACTTATTCAGCTGCGTAATATTGTTGAAACTTAACATTTATGTTTGTTATAAATAATTGAACTACACAAATGGATAATTGTCATAATTTTTTCGAGCAAAAAAATTGTTTGCTGTCTAATATGTATCGACGTAGCTAATCAGACTTACTAAACTACACGATGTTATTAATACGTAACTTTTAGCATCGTTAAAAATAATTTAAGCAAACAAATAGAAAATTTTCATCTATTTTTCGCAGAAATAAATTATTCTTCATCGTATATCTGTCAAAAAAGCTTCTCCGACTTAGTAAACCCAAGAAAGTTGTTAAAATTCACTAATTAGCTTTGTTAACAATAATTTAAGGTAAAGAATACAAAATTCGTATACAGCTTTGCGAATAACTCATCAGACTTACTAAAATCTAGAACTTCCTGCATTCTAATAAGTATGATACGATATTTCGATGCATATAAGATGGAAAATAATTTTTTTCTTAGAAAAAAGAATGAAAATTTTCTATGTGTTAATTAAATTATAAATAAAAAAACTTAAATTTCAATGTAAAATAATTTTTTGGATTTTATTGTCTATACATATTAGATGACAAAGAATTTTTTCCGTGAAAAAAGGATAAACATGGTTTATGTTATTCTTTTTATCATTATTATTATGACATTATTGTTTTTGAAATGTTTTTATAACAATAAAATTGTACAATAAATAAATTACTTGCCTTCCCTGTATGGTCACGTTGTAATTCAAGTTAATTGAAAATATATCTGAGGGTTAAGAGGTGAGAAAAAAATATTTTTCAAAAATTCACTTCTTTTGCAAATTTCTTTTTTGAGAAAAAGCTTAAAATTTTCGAAACAGAAAATATGGCGTCTCACGTTGTTAAAAATCTAATGATTCTTAGTTCTAAAAAGGAAATTCAGATCGGTTGAAAATTGAAAACTGTAGACCTTTTTGAATAGTAAATACCAGATTTGCACCACTATGCGCTTTGAGTCTTATAAAATTACATGGAATGTCCATATTCATGGAATATACATATATCATTCATTCTTTTTTTTACCGAAAGAATGTTTGGAGAAATTCCACTGATACTGATATAATTTAAATTTGATTCGTGTAAAGCTTTTCTGGAAATTCCAGAGGAAATACCGAGAAATTTCCCATAAATTTGATTTAAATACCAGAGATGCTCCATTGATTTATTATGGTGGGGTGCTTGTCTGCAGATTTAAATAAGTTTTTGGTAAGGATTTCTAAATCTCTTTAAAGTAACATAGCTGTTCAGATGTTTTTGTTTTTGGCGTAAAAATCTCGATAGATAAATAAAGAATATATTTTAAGGTATGGTAAGCTGACGTAAGTACGTTTTCTAACCGAGTCATGACCTACAGGTAGATCTAAATCATAGTTAAGGGATCATTTACGGCTCTTCAAAACCATGAAAACTAGTTTTGCAAAATCAACCCCTACCACTAAAGAAATTTCCTTAATACAAATTATGCGGACGTCGTAAATCTGACTATACCATATTTAAGGGCTCATTTAGGGCACTCTCAAACAAAACAAAATTCCAAAATCAATCCGTATCATTCAAAAACTACCCCTCATCAAAATTGTGTAAAGGTCACAAATCTGACCATACTATATTTGAGGGATCATTCAGAGTTCTCTAAAACAAGAAGAACCAATTTTTCAAAATTAACCTGTATTTCTCAAAAACTACCCTTAATAAAAATTATGCAAGCGTCATAAATCTGAAAATAATATATTTAAGGGATCACTTAGAGTTTTCTAAATCCACGAAAAAAAATTCCTCAGAACGAACCCATATCACTCAAAAACTACCCTTAATAAAAATTATGCAAACGTCATAAATATGACCACACCATGTTTAAGGGATCATTTAGAGTTCTCTGAAACCACAAAAACAAATTTTCCAAAATGGACCCGCATCATTCTAGAACTATTCTTATCAAAATTACATATTCAAAAGTCGTAAATCTGAGAGTACCATATTTGAGGGCTCATTTAGGGATTCCTAAGACCAAAAAATTTGTTTTTTCAAAACCCAGCCCCATCACTCAAATACTACTCTTATCAAAATTATGCAAAACTCGTAAATCTGACCGTACCATGTTTAAGAAATCATTTAGAGTTCTCCGAAACCACAAAAACAAATATTCTAAAATAGACCCGCATCACTCAAGAACTAGTTTTATCAAAATTATTCAAAAGTCGTAGATCTGACTAGACCATATTTGAGGGCTCATTTGGGGCTCTCTAAACCCACAAAAAACAAATTTTTCAAAATTAGCCCATGTCACTAAAAAACTAATCTTATCAAAACTATTCAAAAGACGTAAATCTGACCACATCATATTCAAGGGTTCATTTAGGGCTCTCTATAACTACAAGAACAAATTTTTCAAAATCAAGCCCTATCACTCAAAAACTACTTTTATGAAAATTATGCAAAAGTCCTGGGTCTAACCGCATCATATTTAAGGGCTTGTTTAGGGCTCTCTAAGGCCACAAAAAATATTTCAAAATCAAGCCCATCACTCAAATACTGCTTCTATCAAAATTATTCAAAAGTCGTAAGTCTGGCCATACCATATTTAAGGGCTCATTTGGGGCTATCTAAAACCACAAACACAAGTTTTTTAAAATCAACTCCTATCACTCAAAAACTAACTTTAATCATAATTATGCAAAGGTCGTAAATCTGACCATACCGTATTTAAGGGCTCATTTAGCGCTCTCTAAGACCAAAGAAACAAGTTTTTCAAAATTCAACCCTACCACTCAAAATTTACCCTTCATACAATTTATGCGAACATCGTAAAAATAACTATACCATAAGTAAGGACCCATTTATGGCTCTCCGAAACCACAAAAATAAATCTTCCAAAGGCAACCTCTACGACTCAAAAACTACCCTTAATCGAAATTTTTCAAACGTGGTAAATCTGACTATACCATATTTAAGTAGAGCACTCTAAATCCACGAAAACAAATTTTGCAAAACGTACGAGTACCACTTAAAAACTACCCTCCATCAAGATTATGCAAACGTCGTTGTTCTGACCATACAATATGTAAGGGCTCATTTAGAGTTCTCGGAAACCACAAAAACACATTTTTCGAAATCAGCCCCTACCCTTCAAAAACTAACGTTAATCGAAGTTCTTCAAAAGTCGTAAATATGACCATACCATATTTAAGGGTTCATTTAGAGCCCTCTGAAACAACGAAAACAAATTTTTCAAAATCAACCTGTATGACTCAAAAACTACCCTTAATCAAAATTATTCAAACGTGATAAATCTGACCATACCATATTTAAGTAGAGCACTCTAAATCCACAAAAACAAATTTTGCAAAACATACGAGTACCACTTAAAAACTACCCTCCATCAAAATTATGCAAACGTCGTTGTTCTGACCATACCATATGTAAGGGCTCATTTAGAGCTCTCGGAAACCACAAAAACAAATTTTCCAAAATGAACCCGTATCACTCAAAAACTACTCTTATCAAAATGATTCAAAAGTCGTAAATCTGACCATACGATATTCAAAGACTCATTAGGGCTCTCAAACACCGCAAAAACAAATTTTTTTAAATCGACACCTACCATTAAAAAACTGACCTTAATCGAAGTTCCTCAAAAGTCCTAAATCCGACCGTACCATATTTAAGGGCTCATTCAGGGCTCACTAAAATCACAGTAGCAAATTTTTCAAAATCAACCCCTACAACTCAAAAATTAACCTTTATCAAAATTATGCAAACGTCGTAAATCTGACTATACCATATTTAAAGTCTCATTTAGGGCTCACTAAAATCAGAGAAGCAAATTTTTCAAAATCAACCCCTACAACTCAAAATTAACCTTCATCAAAATTATGCAAACGTCATAAATCTGACTATACCATATTTAAAGGCTCATTTAGGGCTCACTAAAATCAGATAAGCAAATTTTTCAAAATCAACCCCTACAACTCAAAATTAACCTTTATCAAAATTATGCAAACGTCTTAAATCTGACTCTACCATATTTGAAGGCTCATTTAGGGCTCACTAAAATCAGAGAAGCAAATTTTTCAAAATCAACCCCTACAACTCAAAATTAACCTTTATCAAAAATTAGGCAAACGTCGTAAATCTGACTATACCATATTTAAAGGCTCATTTAGAGCTCTCTGAAATCACAAAACCAAATTTTCCAGAATGAACCCGTATCAATCAAAAAGTACTCTCATGAAAAATATGCAAAAGTCGTAAATTTGACCATACCATATTCAAGGGCTCAATTGGAGCACTCTAAAACCACAACAATAAATTTTTGAGAATCAAGCCGTATCACTCAGAAGCGTCAGACAACTAAGACGTCGTAAAACTAACCATTCCATAATTTTAAAGGCTCATTTATGCTATCCGAAACCACAAAAACAAATCTTCCAAAATGAACCTTCATCACTCAGAAACTACCCTTGTCAACATTATGCAAAAGTCGTAAGTCTGAACATACTACATTTGGGGCCTCATTTAGGGCTCCCTTAAACCGTAAAAACAAATTTTCCAAAATCAACCCCTGCCACTCAATAACTAACCTCAATCAAAAATTATTTGAAAGTCGTCAATCTGACCATACGGCATTTGAGGGCTCATTTAGAGCTCTCAAAAACCACAAAGATAAATTTTCCAAAATGAAACCGTAACACTCAAAAACTACTTTTCTCAAGATTATGCAAAAGTCGTAAACCTGAAAATACCATATTTAAGGGCTCATTTAGGTCTCCCCAAAACCACAAAATCAATTTTTTTTAAATTCAGTCGTATCACTCAAAAACTAAACGTTATAAAAATCATGCAAACATCGCAAAACTAATCATACCATTATTTAGGAATTAAATTTTAATCCCGTCTTTTTAAACTATCCAATTTTGTCCAAACAATTTGTTAAAAGAACATGTGTTTCAAACTTTAGAACTATTAAAAGGAGACTCACGATCTTAAAAAAGTTTTTTGAACTTTGAATAGTCATCATAGAAATCAGTGTGAGGAATTAATTTTCGAAAATTTTATTCCATCTGTTGAGTGCATAGTTTTAGTTTTTGAGTGTTTGGAGTGGATTTTTGGAAATTTATTCGTGGGCATTAGGAAATCCGAATTTGATTATCCATTCTTCCGTTCATGACGGCTTGTTTTCAGAAAATTGTTTTGAAGTGTTTCATAGAGCTAAACAATAGCCCAAACTTTTGACGTTCTTTTTCCGGTGCTAAATCTGCAATGTTAGTTTAGGGATAGTTTTTGAGTGATAGGGATAGTTTCAAAATTTTTGTTTTGTTTTAGAGCGCCCCAAATGAGCTCTTAATTATGGTATTGTTAGTCTTATGATATTTACATAATTTGTATTAGGGGTAGTTTTTGAGCGATGGGGGTTGACTTTGAAAGATTTTAGCTTTGAATTGGCATTCAATGAGCCCTTAATCATAGTGTAAAAATAAATTTTGTAAAGTCAGAACTTGTCTCGTTTTCACATGTCAACTTGAAGTTAAGCCAGTGTGACTCCTGTTTCTTTCTAAACGGAGCATTAAATTTAGCAATAGCGCACTGAATTAGCCTCAAATTACCTTTAAATTCTATGCTAGATAGCTATTCGGAACTATTCATAAAAATTACAAAAAATTCTATAACATTTCTAAATCTACACAGATCTTAAAAAAATTAACATAATTTTATTAACAATGTGAGGGAACGCGAAAATTGCCCCCTATTTTCAAAAAACGAATTTTTGCCCGTTTGAAATATTGCCAAAACTCATTCAAAACTTCAAAACTATTAAAGGGAGAGTCAGGACTTCAAAAAGTTTTTCGAATTTTTAATAGTGATCACAGGGATCAGTTTTCGAAAATTTGAATCTGATATGTTGAATGTATATTTTTAATTTTTTGAGTGTTTGGAGTGGATTTTCGGAAATTGGTTCGCGGGTATTGTGGAGCCTACAATAACAATTGTGATGTCACGATAAAAGTTATGTCCATTTCTCCGTTGAATTTGTCATTTTACGTTAGGGATGGTTTTCTATTATTATGGATTGTTTTTAGCAAATGGCTTTTGGGTGTTTCGTAGAGCTAAACAATAGCCCAAACTTTTGACGTATTTTTCTGGTACTTAATCTGTAATTTCAATTTAGATTTTGAAAATTTGAATTTAATTTGAATTTGAATCTAATTTAAGTTTAGAAGCTCAATGAAAAAGTAGCCAGCTCTGCAGTCTTTGACGCATTATATCCTTATGTCCAATAAAATAACATTTTTCTGATTCGAAGGAAAAAAATGAAAGCAAAATATAATGAATGCGAGAACAGTGAGAAAAAATAGAATTTTGTTTCTCTCGAAATACAATTATACCCCAGGTTTCAAATTCTTTGAGAGTTGACTATATATTACCTATCACTCCTGAAAATATCAACGAAAACAAAGGTAGCTGTTTTGATAAAATCTCGGGTTTAATTTTTCAAAGAATAGAAATAGCTTTATCATTTCTTATTCATTTTTCGTTTTTCTCATCGGTTTCAAAAGAGTGAACAAAATTCGACATACTGGAACAAAAAAAACCTTAAAATCTCAAAAACTGAAAAAATGGCAAAGTATTAAAATAATATTAATTTCTTTTCACGAGAAAAAAAAATTTACTAAATAAGAAATTTATGGTAAGTAGACTATATTAGAAACTATTATTCCTAAAAATTTCAATGAAACGCATAGTTTCCTTTTTAATCGTGAAAAATGTTATTTAAGAAAATTCACTTTCCAGGAAAACTATACGAGATACGAATAAAATTTAAGAGAAGAAATTGTTCATCTCGAAAAGACTCTCAAATTAGATGCAAACTATTTTCTGATGAAACGCATAGTTTTTTTTTAATGGCGAATAATATTATTAAAAATTATAAATTCTACTTCTCGATAAAAGTATACGAGATACGAAAAAAATGTTGGAAAAAAATTGTTCACCTTAAAAAGATCTACGAATTTTCTTGTAACTATTTTTTTGGTAAAACGCACGATTTATGTTTTGATCGTGAAAAATGTTATTAAAAATAAAAAATTCAATTTTCCGATCAAACTATGCAAGGTTCGAAAAACTGCTACCAAATAAAACTGTTCATGTCAAAAAAAACTACAAACATTTTTGGATCCATTTTCAATCCAACGCATAGCTTTTGTTTTAATCGTGTACAATAACATATAAAATAAAAAGATTAAATTTTTGGGAAAACAACACAAGATACAACAAAGTCTTTGATGACAAAATTTTCACCGAAAAAAGGTCTACCTTATTGAACATTTTTTCTTAATATGGGTAGTTTTCGTTTCAATCGTGGAAATACGCTATTAAAAACAAAAAATTTAAATTCATGGGAAAACGTCACACGATACAATAAAATTTTTATCGACATAATTTCATAGAACCGCAGTCCCGTTAATTAATTAGACTTCAATTTTATCAAATTTAAAATTAAAAAAAAATGAAAATAAATGCACTAATCCATTTTGGTAAGCGATAAACGTAATCAATTGTGCTAAGCGCGAGACATGTGATGAGAATGTATACGTCAAACCCGAAGGAGCGTACAGATTTTATAAATTTTTTTTTGTGTATTATGAAAAAGTGCGAAAACCTGGATAAACTGAAACAATAAAAACCGTAATATCTCGAAAATTGCAAGAATGGCATGGCTTTTGAAAGAAAATTTGAAAAAAACTCATTTTACCCTTGAAATTTTTAGATATTCGTAAAAAATGTTCTTATGTTAATTTAAAAAAAAATACGCGTCTCCATTTTTTTCACGTACAAAAAAAGAAACATTTTATTCGCAAGCCAATTCTGAGCATGTCACCCTAACCTGCTTGATTTGAAATGAATTCTATCAGAGGTAGGTTTTAGAAAAAAAAAATATTATGGTTGTAGTGAATCCTGAAGTAGGTCTGAATCATGTCACAGATGGATTTATGACGTCTCTTTAATTCGCATAAAGGGTAGTTTTTGAGTGTTACAGCTTGATTTTGGAAAATATGTTTTTTTGGTTTCAGAGAGCCTCAAATGACCCCTTAAATTTGATATGGTCAGATTGATGACGTTTTCATAATTTCATTCAAGTGTAGTTTTTGAGCAAAAGGGCATTGAATTAGTCGCAAATGATGCCTTAATTATTATATGCCGTAAACAGGGGCTAAGCGGCGTATTTGTGGGAAAACGGCGCACACTTAATCCTGTATTTAAAACGCGATAATACTTTTTTTGCGTTTTTCAATACTTATTTCATAATTTTTCGTTTCAAGCTTCTATATATTTACCTGGAAGAAGCAAACATCGCATTTGGAGATGCAGAATCATGTCTACGCCGCTTTTCTCCACATGCACCGCTTAGTCCCGATTTACGGTAGGTTATAACTCAATTCGACAATGTGGTTACGTCAGCTTAACATACATTATATTTCAGAGAAAATTAAATACCTATTGAAAGATTCTCAATGTACTGCAGATCCAGCAATTTTTCATTCCCACCTGGTGCCGATCGTTTTTTTTAATAATAAAAAAATGGCTAATTTATGGAAAATGGCAATGTGTTCTCCATCAAAGCGAATCCCGGTACCTTTTGTATTCACATGAATATCAAGATGTATCCCATATTCGAGTTAGAAATGAAATATGTTTGGCCATTTTTGGGGCGGATATTAGGCAGATCGAAGCCCGAGGGTGTAAAAGATGAAGTGATACAGTACTGGGGATAAGGAAAATAAGAAAAAGAATGAAAGAGGATACAGCCACTGGGTTTCATTATGCAGCCTCTTAAAGTTGGCGTAACTCCCACTGGTCGTAAATATGAATTACGACTGGCCGAAATAGCTTGGCGTAGTACACCTACAATCTACATGTGCCTCTGTGCGGCAATAATTTATATCGCTAGGGACTGTCCAATGAATGAAAATGGTGTTCCAGTCTCGTTTTTCTGTCTTGAGGAACGCGTCTACGGGGGCACGTTTTGCGAAACCTTGTGACTCTCCGTGAATTCGATTATCCCTCAAACAGACAATCCACATCCTTGGGAGCTCCTATAGAAATGTTACAGCCTTTAATGCGAAAATTTGCGCCAAAACTTTTTGAATTACGAGGATAATTTCACGCAAACTGGTAAAATTATCGCTCAAAGTTCTGCCCATGATCCACTGAAGCTCAATTATAAATCACGATTTTAGCTCGAAAATATTACATCTTTCACACACATACAAAGAGCAAGAGGAACGAAAGAAAGAATGAAAAGCGGAATTTTGATTTTGTAAATTTTAACTTACAAGAGGAGTGATATAGTCCAGTCAAATTAGCATTTTTGCTGGAACTTGAAGCTACAAGCAATCTTTTTTGCACAAAAATTTTATGGAGGTGTCCTATTGAAGTCTAGAAGCCCACGAGAAAATTGAGAGAGAGCCACACTTGTTATTAACACAAAACTGAAAATTGCATTCATTTTTTTCGTGTTCGCGCGGATTGTTCGTTTCGTGTAAGAGGAAACGTAAATATATATGGGAGGTAATAATTTGAGGATAAGCTAATCTTCTGAATGAGCCCTCATCAAAATTCGAAATTGGACTGTAGTTTTACCTCCAGATATTGAGTTTTCGTCTGCTTTAATATCTGGTGTTCTCATTGATGTTTGTCCTGATAGAGTTGTATTGTTTCTCATTTATGTGAATCGGATAGGGATTTGGATGCTGCATATTAGGTTATTAAATCTTTAATCATATTCATTGTGATTATAAAATGTCCAACTGAAACGCGCATAGGCTGGTATTTTCCCTTGAAAGCCGTCAGCTGAGGTAAAAGCCTGTCATCCAAAAATTTTCACAAAATATTGTCAGAAATCTCTTCTTTAAACTTCTCACAGTCGCATTATTGTAAACTATGTTTCATTAACTTGAGACAAAACACAATTCCACCTCGATTGCAGTTTTCACTCACGTACATATAATATCTGCCACATTGGAAATTAACGTTTTCGCGTTATCCGCAAGAGCGCACCTGCGCAATCGCGTATCTCGTTAGTCCAACTGAATAGTTTTGAGACAACAAAGACAGCTCAACAAAACGATTTTGTTGCGATTACTGATTTTTTTTCTTAGTGTAGTATATCCTCTTCTGTGTTACAGTTGTTATGCTCCGTAGCTTGACCTCCATACATTTTCTTTAAAAAAATCACTCACACAGTCTCTCTATTTGTCTGTATCCGATACCATTTCACCATCAGCATTGTTAATTCCATTGCTAACTCAGTGCTACTACTTCGACTCCTAATCTTCTCAACCCATGTCTCAAATAATTTCTTAATTCCTTCAGAATCATTTTGCATTTTTTTGCATCTTCTTCTGCTTTAACCTCATCCTTGCTTTCATTGACTAGTATCTTTGCTTTTCTGTTTTTATTCCTATAATCATTTTCTAGTCTAATCCTCTCCTCATTGCTTAAACCTTCAATATTCAGCTTTCTCTAGTACGCTTGTTTTTTCTCGTTATCAGCCACAAAGATTTCATCATTCCACCAAGCATCTCCGGTCTCTCTTTCTACAACCGTAGAAAGAGAGTAGTATTATCCCTGCACCGTCTGCATTTTCATTTCCTAAGTCTGACTTCCAGTCTTCTCTATGATGACCTGAATATTTATTTATCTTTTCACGATATACCAATCGTACTTGTGGTTTCTGCAAATTTTCCATTTCAATTCTCGTTTTCTTCGACTTATTATTAATTCTTCTTTTCTTCCATACTTGACCTAGGTTTATTTTTGAAGTTATGAGGTAGTGATTCGTTTCACATTCAGAACATCTCATAACTTTTGTATCTCTTACTGGCCCGCTTAGTCTCTCATTCACTACAACAAAATTAATCATACTGGGGTTTTCGCCTCTGAACCCAGTATGAATGTGGATCATTTTATGTCTAAACTAAGTACTTATGATAAACAAGCCTTTTTCTAAGCATAAACTAATCAATTTTTCCCCGTTACCTTTCTTTTTTGGGTCTCCGAGAAAACCAAGTTCCCTGTCCGTACCTTTCCGTCGAACACCAACCCAACCACTTATATCTCCGAGTATGATGATTCTTTCTCCAGGATCGAAAGTACATAGAATATGATCTAACGAATCCCAGTGGGTATCCTTTGCATCACAACTGTCGCCATTAACTGGAACGGTACATTCTATAATAATAGCCTTCTGATTTCCACTTCCATTCTGAACCATAGTAATCTAGGAGATATACATTCAGGCTTTTTCACATGCTGTTTCGCTCTCCCATTCATAATCGAATCGACTTTTTAGCTACCATGTGATTTATTATCTACTCCTGACCATATTTCGAGTCCATTTTCGATCTTCCTTATCTCACATTCCTTCTTCTTCGTTTCGGGTACACGTAAAATATCAAGATTCCTTACGCGCATCGTAACTAGTATTCTAAACTGTTTAAGTGCTCGGAAAAATTCTCTCGAGTAAAAAATATTTGCATGATTCATGATATAAATTTGCTTAAACAATAAATGCTTTAAATTCTCTTAAATGCTCTATAAATGTTCTGCTTGAGCCTTAATGCTGAGCATATGGTCGAGAGCATTTGCTCAACATAAATTCTTGTTCATTCGAGAACTCTAATTGTATCCCATAATTCCCTTTTCCTCAAGATCATTTACACCTCTAGCATTCCAAACACTCCATCTCCATTCATTGCCTGATGAATGGAGACGGAAGAATTTCCATTATTTTAAGTTTACACCCAACTGCCAGCTTAATGTGATAAATATTACCCATAAGTATAAAATCATGTCCAAACTAAGCAGCTCAATCGTCATAAGGTGGTGTGTCCATTCCTAACACCAAACTTCGGTCATCCAAAGTAAGTGTAAAAACAAATCCAGAACCGAAGGAGTCATTAATATTGCTTTTCTTTCTTTTAGAAGCCAACCATTCACTCTATAATCTTTCAGGACTTCTCAAAGTTTAGTTCTATCCACCTTATCGAAAGCTTTTTCCAGACCGAAAAATGCAAAGAAAACTTGTTTGTTTACTCTTAAACTATTTTCTATGATCTTCCTCAAGCTAAATATCTGATCCGCACATAATCTCCATGGCATAAATCCACAATGGTCTTCCTAGATCATTTCTTCGATTAATCCCATGACCTTGCTGATAAGCATTTTGCTAAATATTTTGCCGACAGTACTTAGTAGGCTAATCGCTCTGTAAATAGTACAGTCACCTTTATCACTCTTTCCCTTGTAAAGCGGAATGATAATATTTGGAACTTCACCGTTCTCAGCACACATATTCATAAATTCGCTCAGCCGTAAAAGCAGATATCCGTCACCGCTCTTAAGCATTTCAGCGGAAATACCATCCACACCAGCAGCCTTACCATTCTTTAGTTTCTTAATTGCAGATATTCAATTAATACGAAAATCTGTATCAATATTCACACATTCAAGAAGATGTCGATTATTTTCCTACTAATTTTCTATCTGCAATAGTTTCGTTGTAAAAAATAAGATGCCGAGTCCAGAGACTATATATGCGGTCCTGAGTGCTTACTCACTCGTCGATTCAAATTCGGTTGAAACTGAATTTTAATAGTACCCGGTATTTGGACGACCAAACCCGAAGCCGGCCAAGTAACGCGAGATGAGTGTACATTTATGACATGGTCGAGTCTGAATGTACGGACCTGGCAAGGGGAAGGGGCCATGGGTTTTATCCGGACGTATAGACACTACAGAAAAAATATTGTTTGAACAATTCTCATAAACAATATGACTTAATTTTTATGGAAACAATTATTGTTTTCACAGTTTGTTGCTAAAAAGGGATGACATAGTTTTGCCGAATTTTCAAAATGCTAAATGTGAGAAAATTCCAAAAAAATAACTACCGAAACAGAAATTTCCCGAAAAATGAAAATTCCTGAAATTTAAAATTTCCGAAAGAAAATAAAACTACCAAAAATGTTTATTCCAAAAATTTAAAAACCCGAATTTTTAAATTCCCTAATTTATGAAATTTTGGAATATAGTAGGTGATGAGTTTTAAAATTCACAAATATGGGGAATTGCCGAATTTTCAAATTCTCAAAAATTCAAAATCCATTTTAAAAAAATATTCAATTTTTCTTCTTTGAAATTAATCTTTTACTTTCTATGGGATAATTTTTCTCAAGCGTACTATTAAATATTATTTTCGTTATTTTTTCCAGAAATTTAAAGTTTCAGGAATATGATATTTCGGAAATTTACTATATTCGAGAATTTGAAAATTCTGGTTTTAAAATTTCAGGAATAAGCATTTTCGGCAGTTTTGTTTTCTTTCGGGAATTTTCATTTTTCAGCAAATTCGGCAAAATAATGTGCGAATAATCTTAGGAAGATATTATTTTCATATTGACGTCCGACAGTTTTCAATTACAAATTTCAATAGATCGGAATTTTATCATTAATTCAGGCAAATAGTTTTTTGAAGAAATAGAAAAAATCTGCATCAGCATGGATTTGAACCGGGAACGCCACTATACATAAGTGGAGCGTTAACCAAATACGCAACCAAGGCTTCAACAGATCTTTTCTATTTCTTTATAGCAAAAAGAATATGAAGGAACAGAAGAAATAGAAATATTTCTATGAAGAAATTGAAAAGATCTGCTGAAACCTCGGTGGCGTAATTAGTTAACACTCCACTTATGTATAGTGGCGTTTCCGGTTCGAAACCGGACTTGGGCAGATTTTTTCTATTCCTTCAAAAAATCATTTGTGAGAATTAATCGTGTAATTTCGATTTTTCGAAATTCGTTATTAAAATTATGTCATCCCACCAAAAATTATTATTATCATTTAAATCCGTCAAAAACTTTTTCTTGAAGAAGCGTTATCCTTCAGTAGATTCAATGAACGAGAACTCACTGAATGTGTCACTTTTAAAAATATTATCATTTTTAAAAAGCCCCCATCCCCACACTGCCAATTTTGGATTTTCAATACCAAACAAAATCCTTTGATATTTAGTAGGCCTTTTACTCTGAGGATCTGTAAATAGGAAGTAGAGATATTATTTATTATAATAATGAAAATTCATTAAATATATGAGATAGGAAAAACGTCTAGAGGACAAAAATTGTTTCTTGGAAGGAATTATTCAAAAAGTCCCTTTTCCATTTTTCGATATTTTGCAAAGTTTTTCGTATATTTGTCCAAAAATATACGTTTTTTCCAAACAAATTTTGCTGCAAAATAGTGAAAAAAGCACTTTTTGCAGAACTCCACGAAAAAAAATTTGGTTTTAGTCATTTTTCGGTATATGAAAAAAATATATTTCCGAAAAATTTTTGTTATAATTCCAGAAATTGAGGACCACATAAACGTCCATTAGTGCCTTTTTCAATTTCTCAAATTTTCAACTAGATATCTCAATTCGTGTGGACGTAAGTTGTTGCAAATAAAATGTGGGTAAGGTAGGAATTGGGTAAATATTACGTGGCCTTAAAAGTGATTAAATTATTTTCCAGGGAAAAATTTTAAACAGACAAAAAATATTTATTTAAAAAGTTATATTTTGATCTTTCTTATTTTCTTATTACTTCTTACCATTATCATATCATATCTTACCACTACCTTCTTATCGTTTATTAAAATCTCACCATTCTGAAGAAAAATAGTAAGTAAGCAATGAGAAAAAAAGTTAGTTCAAAAAAGAAAATTTCAATGAATTATTTTGTAATGTTGCAAATTTTTTCATTAGAAATAATCTTATAATATTAAACGGAGTCTGTCATTTCAATCACGTAAAACCGTTTTATTTTTCAATAAGTTTTTTTTATCGTTATCTCTTCTCCCGTATTAATGGGAAATATTCTATTTATTTTTAATTGAGAATTTTTGCTTCGGGCCATTCTCAAAACGTCCACAAAAATATATTTTCGCCCAGTCTATGGATGAACGGCTTTCAACGTAAATTGAGTCTGCGGTTAGAAAACAATTTGCGAAGGTATTTATTTTTGGTTTATATGCTGTATTCAGTATTGTATATAAATTCGTCCTGAATTGCTGGTGAAATAGCATTTTAGAAAAAAATGTGTAAAAAAATATTAGACGATATTTTAGAATCAAAAGCTTAAAAATATCAGGCGCTTGTCACATTTTCTAGAGTTCTATTTTCAAAGTATGTAATTCTAAATTAAAAGAGTGCAGAAGAAACTACATTTGTAAATAATTGAGATTTGTGAAAATGATATTCATGAAATTTATGACTGAAACATTAAATTAATTTAAGACTAAGAAAGTGCTTAATTTTTTTTCTAAAATGGCTCCTCTAGAAATGTTTTTTTTTGTGTGAAAATAAAAATCTCCCTGTATTTTGGCTGAACTAGGAAAAAAAATATTTGCGCGTATCTCAAGCCAACTTCTGCAAAAAATTGCTTATTTTATTTTAATGTCGTTTTTGATAGATTATTTTACTTTGGAATACAACCATTGTTTTATTTTCAGTGAAATACTTCGCCCAGATTTTTAACAGAATTTGAAAAATTATATTCAGGGTCTCGCAAACCCTTTCTTAAGAAAAATGCTTTTTGTTTTCAATTTCCGCTGTTAATAAATTCTTTTACTCTGACATATGTGCATTATATTCTCTCACTCCTTCTGTACTCCAAAATAAAAAAATTCATTACCAGCGGCAACTGAAATAAAATAAGACATTTTTTGCAAAAATGGAAGTTAGAGACCCCCAAATATATTTTTTAAAATTCTGTTAAAAATCTGGGTGATGTATTTCACATAAAATGAAACAATGAATGTATTCCAATGTAAAATAATCCATTAACAGCGGCACCTTATATAAAAGAAGCATTTTTTTGCAAGAATGAACATATTTTTTTTTATTCTACAAAAATTTAGGGGACATTTCGACACCAAAAGTGATAACTTGTAGGAGAGCCATTTTGGGAAGAAAAATAAAGCCTTTTTTGGTGTACCCTAATATTGTATGTGAATTTCAATGTAAAACTCGGTTCGATATTCAAGTTTTCGATACAATTATTTTTCGTTTTCATATATTTATCAAAAAGGACATAAAGGGATATGGGTAATTATATCCAACCAGAGAATCGTCTATTTTATTTGCTTTTTTCCCTCATGTGAAACGCAATTCTGATTGTTACAAAGCGATTGCCAGCTGCAATTTGATATTTTACGAAGTGGAATTTTCCATAAAAAATTTCATCGATTATCGTTTGCAATTCAGCCATAATTTCAATTGCATCTGTTACCCATACGCGAAAATGTCATTTTGTATCGTCAAAGGTTTTTATTGATAACTATAGATTATAAATTTAAATAGAAATTGTAAATGAAAGTGCTGCAATTTGCAACAAAATTCAGATACAATTTGATCCTATTTTATATTCTTTTGAAATCGATTGGGATTGATATGACATCAAACAAGATGTTGATTACTCCTGCAATCTGGTCGTTCAATTAGATCCATGTATTTCAAGGAGTTTTAAGGAACTCGAGATAATTTCCACGGATTTTAGGCGATTTTGTCAGATTTTATAACAATTTCACGAGATTTGAAATTATTTGAAAGATTTCCAAATACCTGTATATCAGGGGATTTTAAGGGATACCAAAGAATTTCAACGAATTTAAACGGACTTCGAGAGATTTGAAAATATTTCCGCGCATTCCCCGAATTTCAAAATATTTCAAAAGATTTAAGAGCATTTTTTGAGATTTTCAAAGATTTTTAAGAGGTTTCTAGAAAACTTTAAAAAGTAATGGAAATTAAATAAAGTTCCAAGGGATTACTAGCGATTCCGAATATTTCATGGAATTTCAAGTTTTTTAAAGGAATTTCACAAGATATAAAGGATTTTATTAAATCTTCAAGGATTTCAAGGGATTCCATAGATTTCTAGGGATTTAAACTTTTTTAAAGAATTCTGATGAATAAGGTCAATCTAATTTATACTCGAGGGATTTCAAATGAGTTATATTTATTTTAATGTATTTTTACGATATCCAACGATTTCAAGGGATGTTAAGAGAATCAAAAGGATTTCAAGAGGTTTGAAAAATGTCAGGGGATTCTTAGTGATTCCAAAAATTTTAAGGGATTTTGAGGAATTTTAAAGAATTTCACAAGATTTGAAGGATTTTATTTAATCTCCAAGGACGTAAGAGATTTCAAGGGACTGGAAAGATTTCTAGAGCTTTGAACGATATTTTTTACAGAACTTTAATGAATAAGTTTAATTTAATTTATATTCAAGGGATTTCAAATGATTTCTACTTACTTCTTCATTTTAATGGATTTTTTACAGTTAAAAATATTTCAAGGAATGAAGTGGGTTTTCGACGGATTTCTATAGAACTTTAGAGAATAAATTAAATTTTATTTCCAGGAATATCAGTAATTCCAACAGATATGAAGGAATTTAAAAAAATCAAAGGATTTTAAAGATTTTAAGTTATTTTGAAAGATTTCGAAGAATTTGAGGATATTTTTAATTTTTCGAGGGGTATTTAAAGAATTTTGTAGGACTGACGAAGATTTCAAGGGATTTCTAGAGAACTGAATTCTAGAATATGAAATTTCAAGGGATTTCCTAGCGATTCCAAAAAATTTTGCAGATTTTTAGGAATTTCAAAGAATTGCACAAAATTTCAGAAATTTTATTGAATCTCCAAAGATTTCAAGGGATTTTAAAGATTTCTAGGGATTTGAACGGTTTATTAAGAGAACTTTAATAAATAAGTTTAATTTAATTTATATTCAAGGGGTTTCAAGTGATTTCTACTTATTTTCTTATTTTAATAAATTCTTACAATTTCGAAACATTTCAAAGTGTTTTAGGGGATTTCAATCAATTTTTATAGGACTTTAAGGAATAAATTAAATTTTATTTCAAGGAATTTCAACAATTTCAAGAAATATGATGGAATTTAAAAATTTTTAGGAGATTTAAAAGATCTTAAGTTATTTTAAAAGATTTCAAAGAATTTGACAATATTTTAAAAATCTTAAAGGATTTCAGAGAATTTTAAAGTATTTCAAGGAATTTCACAAGATTTAATAAATAGATTTTATTGAATCCTGGGGCCCTCAAATTTTTATCTACTTCCCTAGCATCCTTCCCCTCTCCATCGATATTTTTTCCCGCGCTGTAGCTTGTTTAGTTCGCCAGCTGTGTCGTTTTGAGTAA
>JAUMHM010000031.1:56442738-56453731 GCA_032362435.1 Melikaiella ostensackeni
CAAATGAATAATGAAAACCCGACCTAAATACGTTAACAATGAATTGAATAACAAAAATCTGAAGTTAAGTTGGTGGTAACCCACGTTACCACCGTGCAACTAAGGGTTAAGAGTGAAAAATTGTTTTCTAGACGTCTGTTTCGTATCTCGCGTTCTTTAACTGAAAATTTGAAATTTCAATTTGTCAATAGCATTTTCAAGACCTGCAAAAAAAATGGTCAGTTCTATTAAAAATAGTTGAAATGAATTTTGTAGGTCTTTTCAAAAGGAACAATTGACTTCTTAAACTTTTCTTATATCTCGCCCTGTTTGGCTGAAAATTGGAATTTTCGAATTTTCAATAGCAGTTTTAATGTTTGAAAGAAAAACCATGCATTTTTGAGGTGAACAGTTTGGCATTTTTACATTTTTTCTTATCTCGCAGTTTTTTTGAAAAATGGAATTTTCTATTTTAATGAACATTTTTCATGATTAAAGCAAAAACTATGCATATTATCAAAAAATGGCTTAGAGAGGATTTGAAGATTTTTTTGGAATGAAAAGTTTTTGTTCTTAACATTTTTTCCGTTTCTCTCATAGTCTGACCGGAAAATTGATTTCTTAATTTTTTTGAACGCATTTTCGATGAATAAAACCAGAATCATTGGTCAAAAATGGCTAGTTAACAAACTCGTCCTTTTCTTATGAGTACCCTGAAAGGGATCATCCACAAATTACGTGAGGTGTTTTTCTGAAATTTTCGACCCACACCTCAAGTAAGATACTGTAAGATTTTCTCTGACTCCTTCCCCCCCCCTTCCCCTCCCAAAATATTACTAAGATTTTATAAACTTAGGGAACTAACATACATATAAATTCTGTTGATTAAATAAACGTAGATAAAATTAGTTTCAAAAGAGATTTCCAGTTTTCTAAAAGAATGTTCTTAGACTATTACAAATTAACTTCCATATTAATTTAAACTATTATTCTTTAGCATATAAATCATCGAAATTCCTATTTATTTATCGCAGACTGTACAGTTTATCCCCTATTTCCCGCGTTCACCCTTTTTCTCGTTTTCAACATTTTTAAATGCGAGCTAGATTAACAGACCCCAATTGCTTGAAAATTTGTATTCCTTGCTGAAAAATTTATATTCTTTAGGAGAAAATTCAACTATTTAATTGAAAATTTATGTATTTTCTTGACAAATCGTCTTTTCTGATTGAATTCAACTGTTTTAGATTTGAAACTAAAATCATTTTTGTTGAAATATCGACAATTACATTTTTAGTTGAGAATTCCTTTTTTTTCAGTTTTATAATTTGCTTGAAAATTTAATTCTTTTCTTGAAAATTCACCTTTTTAGCTTAAAAATTCATCTATTTTAGTAGAAATTTCATTCTTTTGTAGTTGAAAATCATTGTCCATGGTTAAAAATGCAACTCTTTGGTAGAAGATTAATCTGTTTCGGTTATGGATTTAACTGACTTGTTGGTAAATCATCCTCTTTGCTCGATTTCAACTGTTTTTGATTTAAAGTTAAAAATTTTTCTAGTTGAAATATCAACTATTACACTTTTCTTTTATAATTCACCTTTTTTAATTGAGAATTCAACTACTTGGTTGAAGGTTAAATTACATTGTTGTAAATTATTTTTTTTGGTCGAAGATTCATCATTTTAGTTGAAAGTTCTCTTCTTTGCTAGAAAGTTTAACTATTTTGTTGAAAACTCATAATTTTTTTTGAAAATTTATATATTTTGAAAGAAAATTCAACTATTTAATTGATAATTCATGTATTGTGTTGAAAAATTGTCTTTTTGGTTGAAATATCATCTTCTTTGTTGAAAATTCAACTATTTCGTCGAAAACTTATGTATTTTTTAGAAAATTAGTCTCTTTTGATTGAATTCAACTGTTTTAGATTTAAAACTGAAATCTCTTTTGTTGAAATGTCGACTATTACACTTTCCGTTGAGAATTCATCTTTTCTTGTTGAAAATTCAACTCCTTGGTTGAAAGTGGAACTACTTTGTTGAAAATTCTTTTTTTTCGGTTGCAAATTAGTTCACTAACTTTAAATTTAAATGATCCATTTTTTATTAAAATTTATTTTTTAACTTGAAAATTTAACTATCTGGTTGAACGTTTATGTATTCTATAGAAAACTCGTCTTTCTGGTAGAAGAAAATCTTTTAAAAAAAATCATTAAAAAAAAATCATTTGAAAAATCTTTTTGGTCAGAAATGCAAATGTTTGGTTGGACATTATTTATTTTCAGTTGAAGATTCAACTATTTTTTTGAAAATTCTTTCTTTGTAGAAACTTCAACTATTCGGTTGAAAATTTATGTGTTTTGTTGAAAATTCATCTTTTTTACTACACATTTATCTTTTTGATTAAAAATGCAACGGTTTAGTTTAAAAATTATTGAGTTTGAGTTGAATTGGTTAAATTCAAATTTTTATGATTCAAAATTTAAATTTTTCCTGGTTGAAATATCAACTATTGCATTTTTTGTTGAGAAATTATCTATTTTGTTCGATCATTCAAGTACTTGGTTGAAAGAGGAACTATTTTGTTAGAAATTCATTTTTTTATGGAGATTCATTTCTTTGGTTACAAATTTATTTATTTTGTTGAAAATTAGTTTTTTTGTTGAAAATACATCTTTTTTTATTGAAAATTCAACTGGTTGGCTTAAAATACAACTGGTCTGGTTAAAATTCATACATTATAATGAAAATTTGTCTTTTTAATAAAAAATCAATCTTTTTGGTTGAAAATTCATCATTTACGATTTATAATTTAACTACTTGGTTTGAAATTTAATTATTTGATTAAAAAGTCATATTTTTTATTGAAAATTAATTTGTTTCAGTTAAAGATTCAACTATTTTGTTGAAAATGGCATTATTTTGTGGAAACTCATTTATTTTGGTTGGTCGATTTCTCATTTAGATTGAAAATTCATCTTTTTGGTTGAAAATTTAACTATTTCGTAGAAAAATATTTATTTTTTTTTTTCATTGAATTTTAAGTAAAAATGCAACTATTTGCTTGAAAATTAATGTATTCTGTTGAAAAATCTTTTTCTTTTTTTTGGTTGAAGATTTATGTATTTTGTTGACAATTTATTTTTTAGTTTTTGGAAAATTTATCTTCTTGGGTGAAAACTTATGTACTGCGTCGAAAATGCGTATTTTTGGCAAAAATTCAATCTTCTTGGTTAAAAATGCAACTGCTGGGTTTAAAACTATTTGTTTCTAGTTGATGCTTCAAATATTTTGTTGAAAATTCGTCTCTTTTGGTTGAATTCAACTTTTTATGATTTAAAATTAAAGTCTTTTTTGGTTGAAGTATCAACTATTAGATTTTTCATTGAGAAATCATCTCTTTCGTTTGATAATTCAAGTGCTTGGTTGGAAGCGGAACTATTTTGTTAAAAATTCATCTTTTTGGTTGAAAATTATTGTATTTTGTTGAAAAGTCATCTTTTTGGTTAAAAGCGAAACTACTTCCTTAAAAATTCATTTTGATGGTTGAAGATTTATATATTTTGTTGATACTTCGTCAGTTTTGAAAGGAAATAAATCTTCTTAGTTGGACATTCATATTTTCGGGTTGAAAATTCAACTCTTTTGTTAAATATTCATCTATTTGGTTGAAAATTCATCTATTTTGTCTAAAATGCATTTCAATTTAAATTTTGCAAGGTTATGGAAAAACTTATAACGCAATAAATTACACATTTTCTTTAAGAAAAAATTCACTTTTGGTTCATATTAATTTCCAGCAGTTGGTAAATTGTTCAAGTTTCTTTACTCGCAAACGTAACTTACCTTCCACTGGTATTGTATCACCAAACGCTAATCAACTTTGATGATTTTATTGACACCTAGATTGTAAATTTGAATAGAAATTGTAAATCAAAGTGCTGCAATTTATAACAAAATTCAGATACATTTTTTATTTCTTGATCACTGATAATAAGTAGCATAATATGCGCGCGTTATAGCACGCTTGTAAGATTCGTTTAATCACAATTTTTTTTTAATAGTTAATCATTATATAGAAAACGATTATAGGATAATCAGCATTAAATGAAATAACATAAAAATATTTTCAGGTCTAAAAAATCTTCCTCGCTTCAAAATTCAACTCTTGCTAACAATTCGTCTTTTTGTTTTAAAAATTCACATAGTTTGATAGAAATTTCATCTTTTTGGGCCAAAAATGCACCTTTTTCTGGAAAATTAACCTGTTTTGGTTGAAGGTTCAATTACTTTGTTGAAAATCCAAATATTTGGTTGAGAATTAACTTTTTCATTGAAATTTCATATTTTCCGCTTGAAAATTAACTTTTACATTGAAAATTCAACTTTTGTGGACAAAAATTCGTCTTTTTGGCTTGAAAATTCAAAAATTTGGCTATATTTTATTTTTTTTCTGGCCGAAAAATCTTTCAACTATTTGACTATTTTGGTATAAAATTGAAATATTTAGTAGAATTCAACTGTTTGTGATTTAAAATTGAAATCTGTTTTGGTTGATAAAAAGTATCCTTTTTGTTGAGAATTCGTCTTTTTGGGTCGAAAATTCAACTGTTTATTTGAAAACTAAAATTTTTATTGAAAATTCATAATTTTGAGTTTGAAATTCAACTGTTTTGTAGAAAATTCAAATATTTGATGGAAAACTCGTTATTTTCTTGGTTGAAAACTCATTTTTTCAACTCAAAATTTAAATAATCCATTTTTGGTTGGAAATTTATCTTTTTTAGTCAGGAATTCAATTATTAGGGTTGAAAATTTATGTGGTTTGTTAGAAATTCGCCTCTCATGGTAGACAATTAACCCCTTATGCAGAACATTCGTCTTGTTCGGTGGAAATTAATCTTTTTGATCAAAAATCCAACTGTTTGTTTGAAAATTAAATTGTTTTGATGAAGGATTGAAATATTCTGTTAAAAATTCGTATTTTTTAGTTGAATTCAACTGTTTTTTAATTAATATTAAAATCTCTTTTGGTTGAAATATCGACTATTAAATTTAAAGTTGAGAATTCTTTTTTTTCGTTGAAAATTCACTTCTATGGTTAAAAATTTAAATATTTGATTCAAAATTCTTTTTTTTCGCTGTTCAAAATTTCATTTTATCAACTGAAAATTAAACTATTGCATTTTTGGTTGAAAATTTATCTTTTTTAGTTGAAATTTTTTTTTTTTTGAAGATTCATCTTTGGTTGAAAATTTAACTACGAGCATTTTGTCGAATATGAGTTTTCTTTTGGTTGAAAGTTAATTCTTTCAACTTCGAAATGATCTTTTTTAGTTGAAAATTTAACTATTTCGTTCTAAATTCATGTATTTTGTTGAAAATTCGTAATTTTTGTTAAAAATTTAACAATTTTGTTTGCAAGTCATCCTTTTTTTTGGAAATTCAACTGTTTTGTTGAAAATCAGTCTTTTTGGATTTAAAATTCATATCTCCTGGTAGAAATTTTTTTTCTTTTTGATAAAAATTAAAACTATTTTGGGAAAAATAAATGTTTTTTGGTTAATTATACAACTGTTTGGTTAAAAATTAATCTGCTTTGGTTTAGGATTCAAATATTTTGTTGAAAAATCGTCTTTTCGGGTTGGAAATTCTACTGTTTTGTAGAAAATTGAACAATTTTTAAAAATTTTCTTCTTTCATGACCGTAGAATCCTTCTTGGTTAAAAATTTAACTATTTTGTTGAAAATTGGTCTTTTTAGTTTGAAAATTCATGATTTTATGATAATTTAAAGTTAGCTGAAAGGGTATAAATAGTGCTGAATTCAAATTTAAGTGTTTCTTTTTTTGTTAGGAATGATGGAAGGAAAACTCGACTTTCTATTAATTCGAACTGAATAAAAAGGTTCTGCCTTTGCTCTATTTCCTTTTATTGAGCTATCTATGACTGTAGAAATCAATTTGTTTTTAAATTAAATTTTTAATTTCACTACTCAGTAATTAAACAAATATCGAAACAAAAGAATTTACAAGCGCTGCAACTTCATATTGAAAGGACGGAAGGACAACATTAGGAAGCCTTACTTATTATTATAGATAATTTCCAGCAGTTGGTAAATTGTCCAAATTTCTTTATTCACGATGGTAACTTACCTTTCACTGTTACTGTATCAAAAATTGGTAATAAATTTCAATATATCCTAACAGTTTTGAGATTCATTTTCAATTTAGAAAATAATTGTTATTAATAATTATTAAAAAAAACGATTTGAAGAAGAAAGAGCAATGAACTTGAAACAGAAGCCGAGAGATGGCAATAGTAGTCTGATCTGCAGGGTGGAGTCATTTCATAGGGGTAGTTTGATGCCACAAGGTATCGTCGATAGTCCCCCCTCCGAAATAGTCATTTCACTCACGATGGATTTTTGTTCACGGACTTCTAGTGCTAAATTTTCTTCGAAAATAAAAATAATGTGATCAATTGATGGATTCGGAAGAAGGCAAGGAGAATCCGGCTTCGGACTCTCCGGGGTGGTTTTGCGTGAGTAAATTTAAAAGTAATGAAAAACACGAGGTAGCGATCGATATGAAAGCTTCGAGCTGAACGGCCTTATGGTATGTTTCAAAATTACCCTCCAAGGGCTTTAAAGTATTTTTTTCACGTTTATGCATGATAATTCAGTAGCCAGTAACACTTCTGTATGCACTAAAAGGTCAATGCAGTAACCTTGGCTTAAAAAGTTCGCAAAAATTCCCTGATTATGAATATCAAGGTTACTTTTTCGAAATCTGGTGCAACGATTTTTTAAACAATAAAGTTATTTTTAAGGAAAAAAAATTGCTGAAATTATTTTTGGAAAATTCATGGAAAAAGAAAACTTTAATAATTGCACAAATTTTGCATACAATGAACCGTTGTCAAGCTAGAGCGTTATAAAAAATTTAATTTACACTAATATTGACATGTTTGCGGCTGAATATCTCGGCACCTATTGGACCGAGACATTTAAAAAAAATGTATATCATTTTTCGGGATATTTGATTCGCGAAGAAAAAAGAAAATTTCTAACGAAGCTAAAACTTTTGTTGATATATAAATATTAAAAATGATCCTTTTTTAACAACTACGTGTACAATTTTTTGCACTTCCTAATAAAAAACTTTATGTACAAGGTCGAAGCTATAACTTTCATAAAATATCTTGGTGAAATTACCCTGATTACCATTTGTTAACTAGGGCTTTATAAACAATTAATTGCAAAATAAACTTCAGTCTGTCCCAGCTGCAATTCTGCAATTAGGACTTTCGATTTTTTGGTTAATCATCTGGTAGCTTTCTAATAATCTTTCTCTCTGCCACCACTCTAAAAACATCGTTCTTTTGTTAATAACAATTGTCAACAACGAAAACCTAGATTTAAACAATCTGCTCCTTTCATTCGCGATGCTTGAATCAGGCACAAATAAAAACGTTTATCTCTCTTATATTTGCTCTCCCTTAATCTTAATATTTATTAATTACGAGCTTATATATAATTAGCTGAAAAATAATCTATAGTTAGTCCCAGATGTCATTACATTTGAGATTTTTGATTTTATTCCATGCTGCGCATTTTATTTTGCCAAAACCAGATAGACATGTGCACAAATCCGCAAACAAGTATCACGCACACGTGAGATTTATGTATATTCATCATATTTATCTGTAAGATAATACTATACGTGAGAATATTTATTACTGAGTATACACTATTCTACAAACAAACTAAATTGAAAACTTGAAGTTTTCAATTCACTTTGAAGACGACCCTGTATTTAACTATGCATATAGATTTAAAACTTCTGCAATTTATTCAAAATAAACTAATAGTCCGATCAAAAAGCCAAGGATATCACTGTATTCCTCTCAGCAACATCTCTAGGTGTGTTTTTTTTTTAATTATGCAAAAAAATAATTTTTTAAACAATTACGTTGTTATGAAACATAGTGCAATTATTATAAATAAAACTATCAGTCCGAAAACACTTTTCATTTCATTTTATTCATTTAACTAATCAAACAGTCCGTTTTGGAGATCGAGGTTTTGTCTAGCGCAGCATCTACATAAAATGATAATTCAGATCTGGTCTTATATGCTGGTACATCGAATGGATATTGAGACAGCAAGTAGGGACAATCAATGTAGCTCTTGACGATTTCAAGAAGAAATCAGATATTACATAATTTCCTGCGGTCGTGAAGCGACCATTCACTAAGTCTTTCGCACAGCTCAATGTAAATTGAACCTGATGGTAAACATCTTCCATGGGTTTTCCAAGGAAGGAATTATGAAAATTTCTTATGACATTTGTCATTTGCTTATATTTAGTTTTCGGGTTCCAAATTACAGAGTCATATTCGAGTTTAGACCTAATAAATGCATAAAATAGCGATTTGAACGCAAGCGGATTTTTGAACGAGTTGCCGGCTCTCATAATAAACCGTAGGGATCTATTAGTTTCTCTCATCATATTATCAATATGTATTTTGAATTGTAGAGCGGTATCAACATACGACAACATAGTCCCAGATCACGAATAAATTTTACCTTTTCTAAGTGAGAGCCATTATACTGTTTGTAATTGAAATTAATTGTTTGAGATTTGCGAGAAGACGACACAACGTTGCATTTAGAAGCGTTGACATCTAACTAATTATTAGCACACCAATTAACAAAAATATCTAGATTCTCTTGAAGCCTAATGTAGTTCTCCGTGGCATTTACAGGAAGAAACAGTTTCACATCATCAGCATAGAATAAGATAAAAACGCTTAGCAAGATTTCAATTTGATTGACACAAGTAATAAACGCCAGTGGGCCTAGTTCGGAACCCTGTGGCACCCCAGATATTGGTGCAAAAGATTTCGATAAGTATCCTCCATACTGCATTATATGTTCTCGCCCCGTTAAATAAGATTTAACCAGTTTCAAGAGTTTATCAGGTACACTGAGGTTACACATTCTTTCTAACAAAAAGCTAACGCTTATGCAATCAAAAGTTTTCGAAATAATAATTTGTACAAATGATATGAAATTTGAGATTGTTCATCGTCCTTGTGCAAAGCCGTGTTACGATGTTAATAAAACAGGTAGTATGAATGGCTTCAAAATGACATACAAGCACATCTTCAGAACCTTGGAAAAGTTTGTGAATATTGCAATCGGTCTATATTTAATTACTAGCGATTTATCACCTTTTTCAAATTCAAGGCAGATACGTACCTTCTTCAATTGCTCTGGAAAGGCGACCGACGAAAATGCTAGCTTAGCAATTGTTTGTAAGGGGACGAGCAAATAGTCGGAATCTGATCTATACTGGCAGTGAGTTTATCAAGCAGCTTTTTTATGTTATCAGATATCATTGTGACTGTTATTATATTTTATCCTATAATTTTCTTTTAATTTGAATTCATCAATGACTTGTTGAGTGTACCAGGGAGGATATTTTTGTTTGTTTTTATCAACCGCTATTAAGAATGTATCAATTTTGTCATCCAAGATATTATAGATTTTTTCATACATGGATTCTACCGCAAATTTTACGTTAGTGTGTGCATTCAAAAATGTCCAATCTATGGAATGTAGTTTGACCGCAATATTGAAAAAGTCATCGTTTCTAAACATGTATCCCTTAGATTGGGTGTTCGTATTGAACATTTGATTATTCCCGTATAGTCCTGCTGATGCTTCAAACAGTAGGATCAAAAGAGGATGGTATGCATCGACTGGTAATATTAGAGAATCACCAGGAGTTCTTTGACAGGGAAATGTAGAAAGTACAAAATCAAGATATCTGTCCATAAAATTCATTACGTCATTATATTGCGTGAGTTGGCGAAATTCCTGAAAAGCCCATAGTAACGCCGCTTTGCGGTAATAAATTCCTGGAGATACATAATCGTTAAATTTGGGAGTGCTAAATCCCCTGCAATTAGCACTTTGTCATTCCACAGTAAACTTGAGGCTGACGTAGCTTCCAGGAAACTATCTAAGTATACATATAAGATATCAGGAGGAACATGTATAGTTAATAAGACAAACGCGTTACCCTCAACAATAATTTTGATAGCTACCATGTCAAGCTTGGATGTCGAGCTGGTAATAGTACTTATATCTATTGATCCTGAAACGACTCTAGATTTTATCGTCAGAAGTATCCCCCACTCCTCTTTTATTTTCTCTGTTGCCCCTATAGATTCAGGTAATAAGTTTTAATTTCATTGAGGTGATTCAAGTCTACAACATGCGTGTAAGTGAGGTTGACAATGGAATTATCCAAGTGTTGGCTGTTGCCGTTCTGAGCGGTGAAGGTTTTTTTATTGTGAATATCTTGGGTTCCCCGAGACACTTCTCCCTTGAGGTCCTTCCTGACCTCGTCATATCGTAGGCGTTGAGCCACAGTTCGATCCTGCATTAGATACATGCTAATTTGTATTATCCTCTTCCTCCACTTCCAGTATGCACTAAGCATTATATCAGCATCAATTTCTATTTTGAAAACCACTCTGATAGGCCGAGGTGGTGCAGGCGAATGAGAATGTGTACCAAATCTAGAAAATTTGATGTTTTTTGGGTCGTGCTTGCTTAAAATATTTGAGAGGAATTGATTGACAATAGCCGTATCATTATCAGCTGGTCGTGGAGGTTCTTTGGAGGTGCTTTATGGATTTTAGGTTTCAGGACAACCAAATAAAATAAAAATTTTCTTATGCGCGAGTCTGTCATTGATCTGCTTTACACAACGTCATTATCAGTGCAAATAAAATAAAACGGTGCCGAAAAGACATTTCAAATTAAGTGGCAGATAACATTGTTTTATGAACCATTGTCGAAACTCAATTTACTGAGGGTTGAAGCATTAGCCGACACCGTGAATAACATTCTTAAATTATGGGGGGCATATTTCATCTTCTGAATTTCACTTTCAGAGTAGGGACAACCTTCAATATTTTGAGCATCAAAATTTTCAG
>JAUMHM010000031.1:56458682-56479911 GCA_032362435.1 Melikaiella ostensackeni
TCGAAAATACAAAAAAAAATTAGATTTAGAATTTTTCACAAAAAGCCATTTACTGTACATTTGGTGCGGGGTCCTTTCACAGATTCCTACCTATAAAGCAGGGCTCGGCAGAAGACAGTCATTGACTGACACGACTGACAGTGTCAGTCGCGAAGACTAGATCAATAATGGCCCCCAAAAAAACTTCGTCGAACTCGATCCTAGTCTTTTATTTCCCTCATATAC
This sequence comes from Melikaiella ostensackeni, assembly GCA_032362435.1. Taxonomy (NCBI): domain Eukaryota; kingdom Metazoa; phylum Arthropoda; class Insecta; order Hymenoptera; family Cynipidae; genus Melikaiella; species Melikaiella ostensackeni. The sequence continues at coordinate 56,458,908 of JAUMHM010000031.1, forward strand.
CGACTAACCGTCGATCTTAACCCTTTGCACAGTTTGCAGGATTCAGAAAAAAAATAACAGAAAAACTTTTGTTCAATCAGGCACACTTCATCTTCGATTTAGGAATTGTATAGCAAACTGCCCTTTTTGTGGTAAAGTAAACAGGGCTGGCGGAACAGAACTTGTCTCTTTCGCTCATTAAGAGGTGTAAATATAAACAAATGAGAGTGAGCGAGACACTTGCATGTGAAAAACAAATGACGGTTTTCCACATATGAGTGTCTCGCTCACTCTCATTTGTCTACGTTCACACCTCTTAATGAGCGAAAGAGACAGCCAAGATCTGCTCCGCCGGCCCTGAAAGTAAATATTTCTTTATATAAACAATACATTCTAAAAATTGAACATGTTTTTAAAAAATAATTTTTTTCATTATACATGCATGCAAAACTTTCGTTCGCCCACCGTTTACAGACATCAAAAATGGCCGATTCCGCACCGCATTGGTGAGCAAAATGTTTTGCTTACCGGTTTCACTACTAATGCCATGTGGCGTCATAAACTGTTACTATTTCATCATCTTATGAGGTGCGGTTATTTTCGATGTCTGTAAACGACGTTCAATCTCAGGTTTTGCACTGTATTTGCAAGAAAAATATTGTTCGATACACGAGACCATACTGGCGAATGCTCGCTGCTCGTTTGGCCTCTTCTGCCGAAATATAGGGGAAAGATTTCCACAGGGAGTCAGAAAAATTTTAACTCATATAGATGTTCATTTTAAAACTAACCCGAAATGTTTGAGACCTGTGAATGAAGTCTAATCCTTCAGGTATATAAAACTGGGAAGATAAAACCTTCTTATGTAAGCATTTAAGAAAAAATTAACAATTTATAGGACCATGCCATTTGATCCTCCGTGTACCCTCGAGTGTACAAAGATTGTCACCCGCTGCCTTCAATAAATTAAACTTTAAATAGGTTTAGTCGTTGATATATTCAATTACTTGGTGCACCTTCTACAGAAACTTTCGTCAAACTTAAACTATTTAATATTTACTGAGAAATATGTAATATTAAACTGAATTATAAATGCACGTTAAGTACCTGCTGAACATTGCTTTTGTACCATGCATACCCGGTAAGAAGAGAAGAATTCATAAAAATTCAGAATCTGCATTCTCATTAATACGCGAATTTTCCTCCATCTAAAATTCCACCAACGAGTAGAAAAAAAAGCAAAACCTATTCCTTTTAATCGATTTAGAAAATTTTGATGGAGGCTCATTGGGAGAAATTAAAAAGTGGAGAAATGCAAAAGAAAGAAAAAAAGAAATAGAATAATGTCACTTTGAAGACGCAACTGTGAATTGAAATAAGTGCATTTTTTTAAATAAATAAATATTATATTACATTTATAAATTATGGGTAAAAAAAGAATTTGGGTAAATTATGTGAACATTCTTTATTCATCTATTGAACAGAAACATATTTTGACCGATTTCATATGAAATCTGTCTTAGAAAACATTTAAGTATTGTATAACAGATTATAATGTTCCAATGATATCATAAATAACATTATATAAATAATATTTAAGTTATATATCAGTCCGATCGAGATCAATTCGAAGATACATATTATATTTAAAATTACTCCACCGTTATGGTAGACAAAAGAATTGAAATATCCAAAATTATATTCCACAAAAAGGAATAGAAACTATGTAAGTGCACATATTTTGTGGACAGATTAGAAGGAATTGAATTAATCGAAAAAACAGGATGTAAGTGTAGAATTAAAAATAACCTTGACAAAAAATTGAAATTTGCAAACTTATATTCCACAAGAAGGAATAGAAACCTTGAAGTGCACATATTTTGTGGACAGATAAGAGAAAATTAAATTAATCAAAAATACAGCATGTAAGTATAGAATTGAAAATAACTATGAGAGGTGTGTCTACTGCTCGACTTAACAGGAATTAAAAAAGTGGAAAATATGTTCGCCTGCATGGAATACAACTCAAGTGGCAATCGTTAAGGAAATAGAAAAGAATTGGTTTCGGAGATAGACCTATTATTTCATTAGGCACTTCTCCAGATGAAAAATTAGTACATTCAAAAATATTAAATAATTCTCACTCTTTCATTTAAATCGGAAAATATAAATTTTTTTCTATTCCTTTCTTCTTACCGGGAATTCACCAAGATATCTATTTTACTCAAATATAGTTTACAAATTTGATGAAGTTAGCATTTTTTCAGAAATGTGTTATTGGTTTGGATTATTGCCTTTTTCATTTCCGAAAAATGGAATAATCTGAACAGATTGGTTCTTAATCAACCCACAAGACAGACTCAGTTAAAGGAAAAATGTAAATATTGGTTGGACGTCGAAAGTCAGATGTACGGTTTATGTCAAAGAGAAGTAAGTACACTGGAATATTTAGTTAGAGACTGCGAACTACTATATAGACCAAATTTTAAAATTGAAGAAATTTTAAAACGTAGAGCAGGCAATTAGAGTGTGCGTGATTGGTTAAGACATTTGGGAAAGCGAAAAAAAGAAATACTAAACAGGAGATAAGTAGATATAAATTTGTACTTTAATAGAAACGTATTTTATATTTGTATATAAAATCATAATAGTTTCTGGTAATTTAAATGATATATTTCATTTTGTTTATTCAAAATGTGTAGCAAACTAAATCTTCGAATGCAAACGCGGATGGTGAAGAAAATGAAATGTAAACCATGTCCAATTTTTGAGGCCGTTGGGCTAAAAATTAAATATCAGTTAAAATTTTACGTCAATTGGACCAATATATTTCGTTGCAGCTGTGCGCAGAGAAGAAAGATTACATTTCTTAGCATAAAATATACAAAAAATTGAAAACTATTAAATATATTATGAATTCCTGAAAACAAAAATTTATTAAGCGAATAAAGTTATCACAATTTCCTTCAACATAGCAATATAAAGCAGTATTGCGCATATCCAGTTAAAGTTTGGTGTTAATCTGTTTCACAGAATTTGCCATAAACGTGAACGAAAGTAAAAGAGCAATTTTTTTTTTATAAAATCCTTAAAAATTTTTAACTAATAACGGTATTGTAAGTTCCTGCAAAATAGCACTAGAAAATGATGCCGTGCATGTCAGGTCAAATTTTTGTGTCAATCGGTTTGATAGGTTTGTCTATAGTCGTTGACAAAGTTGAAAAATTTGACATTCTTTATAGTTTTCCAGAGTGAAAATTTCTCAATTTTGACGTTATCAAGCTCAATTTTCCACGAAATTCATATAGTTTTGCACTTTACGGCTCTCAGCCAAGTTTGATTAAGATCGGTGAAGAATTGCTTCGTCAATCCAATAAAAGTTGAAAACCCATAGTTCTTTCGATAAAACAGATGTGCGGTATTTTTTTGGTACTTGGCATCGATTTGCTACCATAATTGTTGAAAATGAAAAATAATTGTGCCCTTATCGTTTCGAGGATGCTCTATATCTATATTCCTTAAGAGGATGGGGGAAGCCTCATAAAGTCGGAAATAATGCCGAAATGAATAGTTATATCTCACTGAAAAATTCACACAAGTCTTTTACCATAACTCCTACACTTTATTCACGTCTCAAAAAATAATAGTCCTCCACGTACTTTTCGAAAAGTACTTTTTTCCTTTTTTTATCTCTTGAGGTTTATAATCTCTTTGTCTTGTTTCAGAACAGCCACCTAGGGATGTCAGTATGAGAGGTAAGTTAAACAAAAATTATTCTTCTGTCTTCAAATAGAAAATCTATTTTTTAAGAGCAGAATATAAATATCCCGTCTTCTGATCTTGAGTCACCTTCTCAAGTACATAAAATATTCACAATCCTCTAATACCAGAGGATTTATCTCTCGCAATTTTAAGAAAGAGAAACATGAATTATGAAGTACTCTTTCAACAAAAACAAAGATAATCTCCGTAAGTTTTTTGTTTGTTTTTTATCTGTATTAGAAGCTTATTTTTCGATTAAGTATTTCTTTTGAAAAAGTGATAGAAGGAGAGAAAAAAGTTTAGCACAAGTTGACCAAAAAAAATCTCTGAAAATAATTTTTAAGCCATTGAATTCCGAATAAATCAAAATTTCAATTCTTTTTCAACGTCCAACATTCAAATTCAGCTACGAAATTCTTTGAAATTAAGAAAAAAAAACAATAATCCAATCAAATTTGGACGACACGCTCTTAAATGTCTGCATTCAAATTAAAAACACAAAACAAAAGAAAAGAGGAAGGGAACGTCCATTAATTACATAAAGATGATCTTTGAAATTTATTACCCCCCCCCCCCCCTACTGTAAGGATTCGTAAGATTTTTGTGACCCCCCCCCTCCTTACGTAAGGTTCTATATTTTTATTCAATATATCAACATTATATCGATTATTCTTACTGGAAACGAGATTTCAAGGGATTTTGAAAGAATTCAACAGAGTAAAAAAGTTTTAAGGTATTTCAAACGATTCAAAGGATTACATGAGGTTTCACAGATTTTAAGTGATTTTAAAAGATTTCAAGAATTTGAAATAGTTACCAAGCACAATTTCAAAGAGAATCTCAATATTGCAAAGAGACTTTACAAGATTTCAAAGGACTTCAAGGAGTTTAATTACATTTCAAGAGATGCCGAAGGATTTCGACGGATTTTTAGGGATTTTAAGGATTCAAGACCGATTTCCGTGGATACCGATGTATACAGGTATCCACGTATTTTAGAGGACTTTATAAGATTTGTAAAGATTTAGCGGAATTTTAAAAGATTTCCGAATATTTTAAAAGATTTTAAAGGATTTCAAGAGATTCAGAAGGATTCCTACTGATTTAAAAGATTTCAATGAATTTTAAAGGGATTTCAAAGACATCAAGGGATCTCGTGATAGTTCGAAATATTTCATGGAATTTTAAAGATTCAAACCGATTTTTAAAGATTTTGAAGGATTATAAGGGATTTTGAAGATTTCAAGCGATTTCATGCTTTCAAAATTTTTCAATGTTCCTCAAAGAATTTTAAGAGATTCCAAGGGATTTTAAGAGGTTTCAAAATATTTTTAAAAAGTCACGGGATTTAAGGGATTCTAAAGGATTTCAATGTATTTTCAAATATTTTAAGGGATTTCAAGAGATTCTAAAGATTGCCATGGATTTTATGAATTTTCAAGGGCTTTGGAAGTCTTCAAGCGATCTCGTAATACTTCGAAATATTTCACGAAATTTTGAGGTTTTTATCTGATTTTCAGAGATTTTAAAGGATTATAAGGGATATTTATGAAATTTTGAAGATTTAGAGCGTTTTGAGGTTTCAAAATATTTCACGGAATCTCAAAAAATTTTAAGGAATTCCACGGCATTATAAGAGATTTCAAAATCTTTCAAAAGAATTCACGGGATTTCAAAGTATTTTAAAAGATGTTAATGTATTTTCAATCATTTTAATGGATTTCAAGAGATTTGAAAAGACTCCCCCGGATTTTAAAGATTTTAATGAATTTTAAAGGGAATTCAAAGGATTTCGCAATGCTTTGGAATATTTCACGGAATTTCAGGGATTTTGATTGTTTTTTAGAGTTTTTTTTAAAGGGATTTTCAAGGATTATAAGGGAATTTTATGAGATTTGAAGATTTCAAGCGATTTCAATGATTTGAAAAGATTTCACGGAATCTCAAAGAATTTTAAGGGATTACAAGAGATTCTGAAGGATTTCCAAGTATTTCAAAAGAAGTGACGGGATTTCAAAGAATTTTAATGAATTCAATGAAATTTGAACGTATTTTAAAGATTTCAAGGGATCTCGTAATATTTCGAAATATTTCACGGAATTTCAAGAATTTCAACCGATTTTGAGAGATTTTAAGTAATTTACAAAGATTTTAAAGGATTATAAGCGATTTTTATGGGATTTTGAAGATTTGAAGCGATTTCACGGAATCTCAGAGAATGTTAAAGGATTTCAAGAGATTTTGAAGGGTTTCTAAATATTTCAGAGGAAGTCACGGGATTTCAAAGGATTTTAATGATTTCAATTAAATTTGGAGGGATTTCAAAGGTTTCAAGGGATCTCGTAATAGTTCGAAATATTTCATGAAATGTCAAGAATTTCAACCGATTTTTAGAGATTTAAATAATTTACAAAGATTTTAAGGGATTATATACGGTTTTCTTGGGATTTTGAAGATTTGAAGCGATTTCACGGAATCTCAGAGAATTTTAAGGGGTTTCAAGGAATTTTGAAGGATTTCTAAATATTTCAAAAGAAGTCACGGGGTTTCAAAGGGTTTTAAAGATTTCAATGGAATTAAAAGGAATTTCAAAGATTTCAAGGGATATCGTAATACACTGGGACCTCGACGTACGTCCCTTCGACTTACTGCCTTCCTAGGATTCTGCCAGCTCGCGTTCGTGGACGACGGATTCCGAGGGACAGAGAAAGACGCACGGCGACCTTGACGCATTCACGCAGTACCGTAGCGACAAAGCTGGCAGTTCGAACACTCGCGTGCATATTTCGCATTTATTTTCAAATACACGCGGAAAATTCTCTCTTTATTGATTAGGCTTTATTATTGAAAAAGGTTCATCATTTATGATAACAAAAATCTACATTTGTACAAAATACAGTTAATTAATATTATGTATTCCTACTGGAAATTATGCATACGGCCCTGATTGCTTACATCGTAGAAATCCTTGGAAGAGCCTCACGGTCAAAGTAGGCAATGTCCGAGACTCGAGCTTACTCGAGGTTGTAGTGTAGTTCGAAATATTTCACAGAATTTCAAGGATTTTAAAAAATTATAAGGGATTTTCAAGATTTGATGCAATTTCATGGAATCTCAAAGAATTTTGAGGGATTTTAACAATTTTTATAGGATTTCAAGGGATTTCCAGGGAACTCAATTCTTCACAAGATTTCATGAAACGTGTACATCAGATTTCAAAACTGGTTGACTTTTCGACTCTATATTTATTGGATTTTGTAATACGAAATACTGCATAATAGAAAGCAAACAATAGAAATAATTATATAATGTGTATAATATTATAGAAAGTAGTTTTTTACAGCAAAAACTTATTTCAATCGGCATATTTTTAAAAAATAATTAGAAGGAGGAAACTTACGTAAGAAATGCCTTCAATCACCGCCCAAGTAAGGATTCGAAAGAGTTTCCAGATCCCCTGCCCCCTTTGAAAAAAGCCTTACGTAATTAATGGATGCTCCCAAAAAAAAAAAAACAAGCTAAAATCCCCTTTATTTTTCTTTTCTCTCGTATTCTTCATTATTATTATTTTTTATTATTATTATTTTTCAAATCACAATCAAAAAACATTTTAAAAATCTACCAGAGTTTTAGTGTTCATTCAACACCGTTTTCAAGGCAACACACCCTTTTCAGTTGTTGAAAAATGTGTTCTCATAACCTTGAAAAGAGTGTTGAAGGAACACCGGAATGTTGGTAGATTTCTTCAATGTTATTTTTTTATTATGATTTAAAAAAAGTAAATAAAAAAAGACGAGAGAAATAAAATAAGGAAGGGGATTTAAAGGCTGCCCTCTTTTTCTTTTTTCTTTTTTTATTTTATTTTTTTTTTTTTTGAAAAGTGTTACCTTCGAGCAGGACATACGAAAAACGAGACGAGACGAGAATGGCACATGCCTACTCTCTCGGTATTTCTCGTCCCGTTTTGTCCCGTCTCGTTTTGTCTCGTCTCGTTCTGTCCTTCCTCGATCTCGTCCCGGTTTTTGCAGCATTTCTTGGCAGATGTTGACAAAACTGTTCAGGACCAGTCAAGGTGCTGCAGGTAAAGGGAAGAGGTGCATTCTGACAAAGATCCTTCGTCATGGACCATTTTTTCCAGACACGTTGATTTTACAAGAGAACATTTTTTGTAATAAGCCGAATGTACTTTTTGAATTATATATTTTCAGATTATTCGTTTTATGCTGATAAATCTGAAATCAAACACGATATGTTCTGGTTTTTTAAAAGTGTTTCGAACAAAAATAGGTATATATGGGAAAGAAAATATGTAGCCAAGAAATTTAAAGCTGCTGTCTTGTGTAAATGAGACCAACAGGTAAAAAAAATTGTCGGAGGGTATCACGGCTAAAATCTGTGCAATACCGTCAACGCTTTTATTCAATTTCAAATCCTATTCAGATATTCTTTTAGTCGAAAATGTTGAATTTTTAACGCATTCAATTTGAAATTTTTCAATTAAAAAAAGAACAACTATTTAATATTCATCAATATTTGACAGTTCATTTGAAATAAATTTATAAATCAAATATTCAAGACTGAAAAATTTCAAACTGAATTGTTTGAAATAGTAAGCCTTGAAACGTTACAATTTCAAAGAGCTAAATTCAAACTTTGAACGTCACAATTTTAATTTTTCCATTTTTAAAAATGTTTAATTTTAAAGTTAAAGTGTTGAATTTAATGTTTAAATAACAATTGAATAATTTTTTACTCGAAAAGACTCAAAATTAAAATAATTTAACTTCTAATTTAAAAACTTTACAGTATTTTTTTTTATCATTCAATTTTTTATGTTTCTAACTTTAAATAGCTTAAAATTTTATAATTTTTAATATTCACAAATTTATTAATTTATTCTTCAATTTGAAGCATTGAAAGTGATGGCGTGAACTTACATTTTTTAACCAGAAATCTTTGAACTGTACAATTTATGAAAGGTTCAAATTCAAAATTTTTCAGTTTACCGGCATTTAATCTAACATTGTTCAATTGGAAAGTGTTGAAAGCTTCAATTTTATACGTGTAAATTATTTAGCATTGGAACCTAATATTTTTTAAGCTTCAATTTAAAAAGTTTAAAATTAGAAAGAGTTCCACTATGAGTGGTTTAATTTGCAATTCAGTTGTGATTACTGACAAAGAAAAAATGTTCAGCTTTAAGAGATCGAATATTTTTATTGGAATGACCGTGAAGAATTTTTTCAAACCTGAAAAAAACAGGGAATTTTTTTACTCGGTTAAAACGGCCACCTTGTAGGAGGTACGTTCACCTGTGACAAAAACTACACCGGCAATAGTTTTTGTGTATAAACTTATGAGGACAATGCTAAATTCACGTCTGATATACATATGCATTGTAATAAAGAGTTCATTTTACATTTTTACACATTTTAAAGTCTGTCATTTGTATATCTTAGAAAAAAAGAATCTGAAAAAAATGGTATTTTCTTAAAAACGATTGTAGAATCTAGTTAAATTAATAAAAATCACTTAGGATTCATAGAAAAATTGTAATTGAATCATAAAGTTTGTTTCGAAATTTACGTGCCGCTTATTGAACAGTGACATTTTTTACCTCGACACCGCCAAAAACATCTGTGAATTTTTATATTTGTAATGTAAAAATTTACTCTAACTTTTATGATGTGAAAAAATGAATGAAAAGAAATAACATGTATGAAAATATACAGACATAAATACATGCATACGTACATACATACATGCATACATGCATGCATACATACATACATACATACATACATACATACATACATACATACATACATACATACATACATACATACATACATACACACATGAATATCATAAGGGTCAATTAAAAAATCGATTGTGTTTTGATCTTGTTACTGATGTGAAAACGTTCAAATTTCAAAAAATTTCAACAATATGTAATAGTAAAAGGTATTGCATGTATGAATCTACATCAAGTAGGCATACACTATGTTCTCATTATAATGTATAAAAATACAAAGCAATCGGTTTTTCAAATGTCCCGATAAATATATTCTACTTCCAAATAATAAAAATTAGACGTCAGGTAACCTAAAAATCCTATTTTTAAATGTTAAAAAAAATTAAGTTAGTGTTAAATTCAGAAAACTCTAAATGACTCGCTACTATACTTGTCTTTTCTACCTTTCTGTTTCATATACTTTATTTTTATAATAATTGGCAAAATAAATATTGGGTAACAAAAAAGTAAGATGCTAAAGGAGTGATGTTGAATCTTTAAGAAAATCGAAACGTAGTCGTGTTTGATATTAAATTATTCAGTAATGGATAAACAAGTATAATATGTAATCATATTTCAACTTCAACCATTTATTAAGGAGCGCTTATTATCATTAGCGCGTCAGATTGAGAGAAGTACGCTCCTGCGAGCTGTACGCTCCGCTAGTGCACACTTGTCACGAAGTGCTTGAAAAACCGAGGCGAGAACGGGAAAGGACAAAACGGGACGAGGCAAAACGAGACGAGTCGAAACGAGAAATAGGGCTGAGAAAACGAGACAAAACGAGGAATAAACCGAGACGAAAACGAGGCAGGCTCGGTTTGCCTTGTCTCGGACGGCGTTACTAATCTGAATGGAGACATTCAAGAGTTTGTTTTCCAAAATCGTTGGGTTCTTGGTTTTTATGATTTGCAAGAATCCCGAGTCAAAGTTTTAGTCTTGTTTCAGACCTCTAAAATGTAGATCTTAGTAGGTCTGAAATGTAGATTTTAATAGGTTTTAGGAGGGCCTGTAGAGGGTTTAATTTTTATTAGATTTGGGCTTAATTTAAACCCTCTTTTAGACCTCCTATGTCCTCACGGACAGAATTTATTATAAAGCAAATATGAAAAAGTCGTACTGCGAAGCAGGCACCAGATTAGTAGTCTTTTGTTCACATTACAAGGCTAGAATAGTTAACACACGAGAAACGTATTCTTCACGTAATGTTACGCACACAAACCTACTTTTATAATAACCTAACACTTCTATATACAACGCACTTCACTAACGCAGCATATCGCTCGTTCAGGATATCAGTCGAAGTGGTCCTCATATACTAACCAACAAAATTCTTACCGCTTGTGAGAAACGACCAGTGCCGGCTCAAAAATTTGAGATGCTTCCAATCACATTTAATTATCTTATTTCAACCTCAAATATTTTGTTTCATTTGTCATTGAAATGTTTATGATAACTACCTCATTTATTTATTTTTTATGTAAAACATATTTAATTTAATATACGTATTACTTTAACTGTATTGCTATACACGAAAATCCATATTCTTGAATACAAAAGAAGGTATTGCAGAAGACTCATGATTCAAATTCAAAACGTATGGTACGTTATTATATAAACACTGAAGCAACTGTTTTTTTATATCAGATAATCACTAGGTGGATAGTAAAGTAGATAAAGAATCTATTTCTTAATATAATTAATCATTTTACAAGCGATTAGTCATTTTCAATTTTCCTCAATACATTTTAGGTGAAAGATTCCTTTGAATTATCAAACACAATTTTCAATGTTAATTGTCAAATTTCAGTGGGGATTTCAAAATCAGTTTTTTGTTATGAAATCACTACTAAAATATAGCAATTGAAATTGAAAATTGTGTTCAATAATTTGGAGGGACCTCTGACCTAAAATACCAAACAATAAGAAAATTTATCAACGACACACAGGTCAAGTTTCTGTCAATTAAAAAAAAAGTTGATTTTGAATTCACCACTAAAATATAGCGAGTAAAATTAAAAATTATGTTTAATAACACAGCCACACAAAAAAAATCTGGTACCTCTGACGAGACACATGTATTTCTATGTATTTTAAGTCGCTAATCCGAATCTGAGGTCAAAGTAGCAGCTCCCGCGATTGGTTTTTGACATAACCTCAAAAAATCGTATTTTTTAGTATATGATGGTAAAACATGGTTTTATTGTACATTTCAAGCTGCTGAATTCATATATAGTATCAGTTCAGTGATATAATCAGAAAATCTGGAACATAACCTTAAAACAAAATGGTCTGAGAGGTGCTTTGCAGGACAAAATTAGATTTGTGTACTTCCAGGCATCGAATCCTATACATAAGACAAGTTAGCATTTGTTTTGCATGAATGTACTCCCTGAATCAAAATCAGTGGATTCTCACATATTCCTCAATAACACACTTCGCTAATGAATCAGTGGAATTTCTAGCCGTTGATTAGATAGTCCCTAGTTGACGTGGCTTTTATATATAGTTCTGCATACCACTGACATTCGATGGAAGAACAGCTATTTGTTCGGATTATAACGCACTCTTTTGGATTCGAAAAATCTTCGTAGCGGAATTTTTGTTTTGTTCTGAGGCAATTCTCTTTTTAACATCCAACAGTAGTCCGCCATCATATTTTTATCCCACTTGCCTTGATATCTTTGTTCTATCACTTTGATATCTTGGTGTTACCTTTCGCCCTGTTCTTCACTGTAGTCCCCAAGGTTTTCAGGGAAGTATTCAACATGAGAATTCATTAAATCCCGGGCGAGTCCACATCACTTTCAGTACCTAGCGCAGTAGCAGGTAATAACACTGAATATTTAAGTAAATTTAATGAATGCAAATAAATAGACACACCAGTCCAAAGATCTATGATTGAATCATAACACAAGAGGCTTAGAACTCATAGTTCAGAAGAAACGCATTAAGCTTACTTACTATAAATGTGATGAGATTGACTTCTCCAAGAGAAGATTGTTTTTATACAGTATGTTCTTGAAATAATGTAACAGATTTGTTCGTTACTATGCAGATGTGACTTGAAAACTGGATTCTACGGCTCAAAATCCATAAAAATGAAATCCTGGCTTACAAGTTGCAGCTGAAAGAATTTTTTTTTGAGGTTATGTCATAGAATTGTCAGATATATAACTAATCTGGCTCTATTCTTGGAATCAGCAGCTTGAATCCCGTTAAAAAACATGTTTTTCCATCACATACTTAAAAGTGCGGTTTTTGAGGTTATGTCAAAAACCAATCGTGAAAGGTGCTATTTTGACCTCAGATTCGGATTCAACTACTCAAAATACATAGGAACACATGTGTCTCGTCAAAAGTCCAGACATTTTTTGTGTGTCTGTGTAATTTAAAAGGACCTTCAACCTAAAAAACCAAACAATAAAAAAGAGTTATTAACTACAAACAAAAATTTGGATCAAGTTTTTGTCAAACTTTTCAGAAAAAAAGTTGATTTTGAAATCCGCACTAAAATATGGCATTTAAAATTGAAGATTGTGTTTGATACTGTTGATGTTATGATAGTGTTGATGTGTTTGATTTTTAATTATGTTAGGAAACAGTCAAAATTATTGTTCCCTGTAAATTATAGCAGGTTATGGTTTTCAAAAATGGTTAAATAAAAAAACCACAACAGAAGATATTAACAGATTTCAAATTTTGGATGGAGTTCCAAAAGCGTCGGACCTTAGATTTTTTTGAAACCACGTATACTATATGTATTTTGACGCGCTGATTACGAATATGATAGTAAAAATTGGCGCAAATTTGATTTTCATGGAAAACCCATTAAAAACGTACACAATCATAGTTTTTTCCATTTATTTCCATAAATAATGAAAATTTCGAAAAATATTTTCCGAAAAAATTGTAGATCTAATCCAAATGCACATTTTATATAATAATAAATTTTAGCTTATGAGTAACAGTTTTCGGGATATTCGAAGTTGAAGATGGAAAATCACAAACATTTCATATTTCTTACAACTTAAAGTATTACTGTTACCCATCACAGGATCCGTTCCTGCACCCCATTAAACGTTGGAAAGGGGATCCTATATGATCTACACTATTTCTATGACCAGTCACAGGAGTGCCTTCTCGGGCCGCCCCCCCCCGAGTCGTTGGAAAGGGGAACCTATTCGACCTACCCTATTTATGTGAACAGTGACAGGGGTCCGTTCCCGACCCCCGATGAAACGTTAAAAAGGGAAACCTACGTGACCTACCTTATTTCTATGATCAGTTCCGCTCCCGATAAGAAGTTGGAAAGGGGAATCTATGTGACCTACATTATTTCTGTGAAAGACCCAACCCCTATCGTACCCCACCTTGTTATAACTCTTAAACTTTGTCTACCTTTTTCTCAAAAACTATCACTCGTAGGCTAAAAACTAATGAAACATAAAGTGTGCATTTTGATAAGATCAACAACTTTTACCCAAAATATTTTTCGGAATTTCCATTAATAATAGAAATAAATGGAAAAAACCATGATTTTATACGTTTTTTATATGGTTTTTGTCACAGAAGTAGGATATGTAGAATAGGTTCCCCTTACCAACGTCTCAGGGAGGGGGGCTCGTGAAGGCACTCCTGTGACTGGTCACGTAAATAGTGTAGATTAAATAGTTCCTCTTTCCAGCGTCCAATGGGGTGCAGAAAGGCACCCCTATGACAGGTAACAGTAATACTTCAAGAAATATGAAATGTTTGTGATCTCCCATTTTCAACTCCGAATATCCCGAAAACTGTTACTCTTAGGCTAAAAATTAATGAAACACAAAATGTGCATTTTGAAGAGATCTACAACTTTTGTCTGAAATATTTTTCGAAATTTTCATTATTTATGGAAATAAATGGAAAAAACCATGATTTTATATGCTTTTTATGGTTTTTTTCATGAAAATCAAACTCACGCCAATTTTTACTATTATATTCGTAAACAGCGCATCAAAATACATATGGTAAGTATACGTAGTTTCAAATAAATCGAAGGTCCGAAGCTTTCGCAACTACACCTCAAATATTTGTTTATTTTTTTCAAATTTGAGATATCTAAACTTTTTAACTCTGCCTTTTTGTCCATAAATGTTTTTACTGTGTATTAGCAAATTATACAATTGAAATTAATATGTAATTAAATTGAATAATTCAATCACATATAAATACAAAATAAGTACATAAGTCCTAAGAAAACGAAAAGAGAGTCTGAAGGGTTTAGCAGGACTTAAAGAGGTCTTATTTAATTACCAAAAATTGATCGGGAATTTGGAGGTCTTACAGAGGACTTAAAAATGTAAGTACTAGAATTATAGGAGGTTTTAAAGAGCGCTAAAGTAGGTCCAATCGAATTCAAACCAAGACCTGACGGGTTAGGCAGGGCTAAAGTAGGTTCTATTTGGAATTATCCTCTGCTAAGATTTCGACTCGGGATTTTGTAGTTAAAATCTCTAATTTAATTATTTAGAAGACCCTTTTGACGATTTCGAATTTGTTCTTTGGAAATAAAATCACTTGCAAGCTATTTTTATGTCATGAGTTTTTTCGCACCTCGAAGAACGAACATGACTTGGATTTATGAGCACCAATCTAAATTCGGTGTCGGCAGAAGAAGACTATCTTTTTCCCTTTGTTCTCGGAAAGCTTCCCATTTCCGGTTTTCGCGTCTGGGACGGAATTTATCGGTCGCAATTATTATCGTTCGGGTACACATGCTTCACACTACCAGAAGCCTTATAATCTTATTCTTAAAAGCGTTTAAAAATTGTCAAAATTTGTGGAACAATCATTTTCTTACAACAGTGAGGAAATTTGTTTATTTGTTTAATTACAAATTAATGAATGAAAGAACTACTGCTACACTAAAAATACTTGGAGACTTTATTTTTCCATTTTTTTAGGAATATACGTAAAAACAATGCCTAGTTATCATCTTTGAAAATCCAAAGTAATTTTTAATTTTACAAACAAATTTAATAAACAAATATATAATTTAGTCATTTTTCGCTCTGAAGACTTCGTTCTTTTGACAGAACTAATTGAAAATCGTCGATAATAAATAATGTGTACAGTAAAATTTGAATTATTTGAAGAAACGGTGGCGAACTTTTCAAAAATTGCGAAACCGCGAATTTTTTTATTCAAATGGTTTATGTAAAATACAATTGCGGCTCACTGATAAAATGACATGTTAAATGTATATTGCCAAGTTATTTAGAGTTAATCCCGTCGTAAAAACGAAATCTACCAGTTGAAAATTAACGAAAATTTATATTTGTTTTTGAAATTTATTTAAATAAATAACAAGTATTGTCACCTCACAAAGTTCCTCAATAACTAACTAATGAAGTCCCTTCTGATTCATTGGCAGTCGATTTCGTACAGAAAAACGAGATCCATTTGTTGACAAGTAGTCAAGTTTGGAATATGTTTATTAAATTGGTCATGAAATAAACAATTATTATTTATTAATGACGTATTATAAGGGAAGGATTTTGTCGGTTGAAAATTGACGAAAATCTGTATTTGTGTACGTCCATGTTAAAACAGCCCACTTTGTCGCTTGTCAATCAGGGTCAACTTCATACTGAATTTTGTCTGAAATTGACCCTTATTGACAAGCGACTAAGTGGGCTGTTTTAATATGCATGCATGCATTTTTTTATCAAATTTGTTAAAGCAAATAATAAATATTGTCACCTGACATAGTTTCTTAATAAATAACTAATAAGGTCCTTTCTGAGTCCTTGGCAGTCGATTCCGTAAAAAACGACATTCATTTGTGGACAAATAGTGAAGTTGGTAATTGGCTCATAAGATTTGTTATGAGATAAAAAATCTTTATTGTTCATAAATGACTTATCATAAGGGAAGAATTTCTGGAAGTAATTGAACACTGATTCCGTTGAAAAAAGGAAATCTGCCGGTTGAAACTTGACGATAATCTGTATTTGTTTATCAAACTTATTTAAGCAAATAACAAATATTTCCACCTGATGAAATCTGTATTTTTTTATCAAATTTATTTAAGCAATTAACAAATATATTCGCCTGACAAAGTTTCCTAATAAATAATATCTTTTCTGAGTCACTGGCAGCCGATTTCGTTAAAAAGCGACATCCATTTGTTGATAAGTAGTCAAGTTGGGAAATTGTTTATAAAATTGTTTTAAAAATAAACAATTATTATTCGTTAATAAATTATCATAAGGCAAGCAATTTAAAATTTATTATGTTGAAAAAAATAATATGCAGGTTGAAAATTAACAAAAAGTTGCATTTGCTCATAAAATTTGTTTGAAAAATTAACAATTCTTATCAGGTATCAAAAAATCATATATGTTATTTATTGTCGACAAATTTTTAATCAATCCTGTCAAATGAATGAAGTCTTTAGAGCAAAATTCAATCAAAGTAGGCGGCAGGCGCCTGCAAAAAAGGGTTTCGTTGCCCATTGAGTCGTAAGTCAAGTAATTCAAATCTCCTCCTCCCCTCCCCACAATTCCCCTCATTTCCCTCTCGCGTCCCTTCTCCTCATTTTCCCTCCGCTCCCCACCCTCACTTTCCCTTTTTTATACAATGAACGGACACCCGACCGAAACCATAAGGGTTTTTGCCCGGAGCTACGAAACCCTAAAATTGACTAAAATATGTATTTGTTTATTAAATTTGTTGCTAAGAGTGAAAATTACTTTGAATTTTTCAAAAATGACAACTAAGAATTATTTTGACGCATATTCCGAACAAAAAATTGAAAAATAAAGTCTCCGAGTATTTTTAATGTTGAAGTAGCACTTTCACTCATTAATTTTTCAATAAAAAAATGTATAAAAAATCCTCAGCGTCCAAGCTTCCCAGATATTATTTGTAAGGAGTGTCTTTACTGACTTCATGAAGTTTTACATAAATATGAATAGTTTCAACAGAATGGGAGAATTCATTTATTCGAAAATAAATAAAAAATGTCAACTTTGTTGTTAGATAAAAAAAATATTTTAAAAATTCAAAAATTAGCTCTTACAAATTTTTTTGAAATTTAGTTGACTTTGATTCTTTAAAAACGCTCAAATTTGATCAAAATTGTAAGCTCTAGACTAATTTGACCGGAAAACCTTTTTTGCCCTAGTGTGCAATGCTCCAATCTTAAAAAGTATAATTTTTTCAAAAAATAGAAAAGGGTTTAAAAATATCTAAAAAATTTATTTGACTATGCAGATTTTGAGTACCTGCACATGTAATAGGTATATTCTTGGTTCGTCAGAACTGGAAATAACTTTATAGCGAGAATGCATATATGTTTTAGTTTGCATGTGCGAGCAGAGGAAGTGACGATATATTTAGGCGCCGCGCTTTTTTTCCGTTTTCCCAAAAACTCTCGTTAACCCGATTCTAAATGGATCCGATCATTTTCGAAATCGAGGTCCTTGCTCTCAGTTGAAATATCTCTTTGAGCAAATAAAAAAAATTCAAATTAAAATTGAACATTCGTTTGTAATGCAAATTAGAAGTTTTGAAAATTAAAAATACAAATTATGATTTCAAAAAGTAAAAATAATTTTAGCCTCATCAATCGTCGGAGTAGGCAAGACATGTCGTGGGGCTCTCACGAGAACTTTGGCCCTTGTGTTCCTCGCAACGTTCCTCTGGCTTCAAATTCACGTAATCAACCTGACAACTCGTGATTGGCCTAGCCAGTCAACCGCTAATGAAACGCTTTATTCACTCGTACCCCAGGAATTGCACAGGTTTGTATTCCTCACAAAATTATACCCCCTAATCATCTCTCTAAATGTTCGCTACCTTCCTAACTGCCTCACCAACCTCCCCAGATGCCCGCTGCATTCCTAGCTGCCAGCGCAAACTTCTCAAACTCCCGCTACCTTCCTAACTGCCTAACCAACCTCCTCAACCGTCCGCTATCATCTCAACTGCCAGCCCAACCTCCCTAAATACTCTCTACTCTCCTAACTGCCTAACCGACTTCCCCAACTCCCCAATACCATCTTAATTTGTCGGCTCAACCTCCCTTAATGCTTGCTACCTTCCTGACTGCCTAACCAAGCCTCCCCAAATGCCCACTACCTTCCTAACTGCCTAACCAACCACTTCAAATGCCCGCTACCTTCCTAACAACGCGCTCAACCTCCCTAAATTCCTGCTACCTTCCGAATTAAAATATAATAGAACACGCTTACAATAGATTTCAATTATAAATAAGAATTCTCTTTCAGATTCTTAAAAGAAAGGCACAATGCTTCTGCGACAACAAACGCAACCTCCGGAAGCTTGACAAAACCCGAAATCAGTGAAATCCGTCGAAACATCGATAGAATCAACTCGGAGCAGAGGGTCTTCAATGAAGAAGCTTTTGGACCACTTGCTCCGGATGCACCTGTAATAGTCGTCCAGGTGCACACCAGGTTGACCTACCTGAGGCACCTGATTGTTTCCCTTGCACAGGCTAAAGACATCGAGCAAACTCTGCTCGTTTTTAGCCACGATGTTTGGGATCCAGATATCAACTACCTCGTTCAGAGCGTTGACTTTTGTCGCGTGATGCAAATCTTCTATCCACACAGCATCCAAACTCATCCTCGCACGTTCCCAGGCGAGGATCCACATGACTGTCCAAGAAACATTCGAAAAGAACAGTGAGGACATGAATTTTTCCTTCCTATATTGTAAAAAGATCGCCGCTATTCCATTAACGAGGCCCATTTTCATTGGTCACGCCCTTTGACCCCGCGTTTTATCACTCCCATTTTATCAAACTCGCCTTTCAGCCCCATCTTTAGTCACTCCCATTTTCACTAACAACGTCCACTTTCTTCGGACACATCCATTATTCAGCTTTATTGGTCACGTCTATTAATCCAGCCTTAGACCGCGCCTATTTTCATTGGCCACGCCCATTTGTATTGACCACGCTCATTTTTATTGACCATGCTCCTTCGTCACGTCTGCGAACAAGGAAGGGGGTGTGAACAAATGAGATTATGAAAGGTGTGTTTGAAAAAAGTGGACGTGGCCAAAAGCGTGAATAAGGGATGAGGCTAAACACACTTTTTCAATGCCTTTGGCCACTCCCATTTTTTCGAACTCGTATCTTAGTCCCGCCTTTGAACGCTCCCATTTTATTGAACCCGAATCTTAGCGCCGCCTTATAGCAACTTTCATTTTCTCTAACCACGCCTCTCTTTATTAGCTATGCCCATTTCTATTGACCATGTTCCTCAATCACGCCTATCAACAAGGAAGTGGGTGTGGACAAAGGCAAAAAGGGGTGTATTTAGGGAAAGTTGGCGTAGCCAAAGGTATGGATAAGGAATGTGACTAAACACACCTTTTTCAGACGCAACCCCCAAGTTCACTTCAAAATAACCTATTCAAAATTAAATTTCTTACAGGGCATTGTTGCTAAAATGCACGAACGCTCAGCATCCAGACCTGTATGGTCACTACAGAGAAGCAAAATTCACCCAGACAAAGCATCACTGGTGGTGGAAAGCAAATCGAGTTTTCGACCAACTGACCGTGACTAGAAATCACACAGGCATGGTCCTTTTCCTCGAAGAAGATCACTACGTCGCTGAAGATTTCCTCCACGTCCTAAGACTGATGGAACGTACTTGCAAACATAGCTGCGAACGCTGCAACGTCCTTTCTTTGGGCACTTACCTGAAAACTTATAATTACTACTCTGACTTCAGCCACAAAGTGAGTACCGTTAATGTTATCGGTGTTATCGCGAATGTTCACCGTGGTAAGGTACTACATTAGATGGGAATATGCAAGATCCACGTGACTGTCCGAGAAACATTCGAAAAGAACAGTGAGGCCATGCATTTTTTCTCTCTATATTGTAAAAAAAATCGTTGCTATTCAATTAACCACGCCTATTTTTGTTATTTACGCCCCAATGGAATTTTTTCTATGTACCTCTACCAAGGCTCTGGTGGTTCGGATTCTATCTTAAACTTTAGGTCTCCTTAAAATCTCTCAAAATCCCCTCAAACATCATTGGTCACGCCCCATAACCTAGCCTCTGACCACTCCTATTTTCACTAACCAGATCTACTTTTTTCGGGCACATCGTCTATCCTCTATTGGCCTCTCCTCTTAGTCACGCCCATTATTAATGTTCATATCCCTGAGTACCACTTAGCATCACGCCCACTTTTATAGTATTGATCACACCCCTGAGCCACGCCTGTTATCTAAGGCGCGAATTTTAAAAGAATCAAAATTTCTTGCTTAATTATGCCAAAATAATTGCAATTGTTTTTAAAAAAAATGAAGGTATTATGATCCCGCTGAACTTCGGCGCAAACCAAAACGTTAGCTGCTTAGTTCAAGATATCCCCGATTTTTTTAATTGTGGCAACGCTGTGGTGCGTTCTATCTCTTTTTGTCCGAGAGAGAAAG
>JAUMHM010000031.1:56507790-56521980 GCA_032362435.1 Melikaiella ostensackeni
CCAGCTTTTTCATATATTTCTCACTCTGACCATTCCCATTCAAAATCCACTTTATTCTCTCTTCCATATTATCTCCTCCCCCTTCGTTACCTGTACACCTCTCTAACAAATGCAACCATGATTCCTGCTCATACCTTGACTGTTGTTGGCTGTTGTACCTTGACTCCGAGAGTTTTTCCCATCTTTTCTCTCCTTGCCCTGCCTTGATCTCTTCCTCTATTCCCTCCCATTCTCTACCCCTCACTTGCATACCACATTCAAAACTCATTTTGCATCTCTCTTCCTCCCATTTCGAATGTCCCAAGTTACCCCTCCTCTCTTTGTTCAGAATCTCCTGCTCAATCTCTTGTGCTTGTGCAATCTAGCTTCCCTTTCCCCTTCCTAATTTCTCTTCAAAATCCCAGCATCTTTTCAGTTGCCTGACGACCATTTTCTCTCGCCGTATTTCTTCCCTCAGTATATAACCTGGACAGCTCCAACTCAACCCCATGACTCATCTCAGAAATAGCTCATGCAGACTTTCCACACTCTTTCCATCCCCAAATTTCCACTCTATAACTTAAAACTGACTGTACTAGCACGTCGAACATCCACACTCTCATCCTCCAGTCTTCCTTGAACCTTCTATTCCCTATACCCCACACTTGTCCCATTACTTAAATCGGAAATTCTCATCTCTTTCTCACCTGCAGCTTGTTTCTTCCTCCTCTTTCAACCACAATCCTAGGTAGCAGAACTCCTTCACTAACTCCACCATCTTACTAATTTATCTTCCATTCGTACTCTACTCTATAATTTCTATTTCTAAAACACATCATCTTAGTCTTACTCTCATTCACCCTTAAATCTTTTTTCTCTCACATACTCTTCGAACGGTCTCATCATCAGATTCATCCCTCTTTCAACATCCGCTAATAGAACTAGATCGTCTATGTATGCAAGTGAATAAATTTTGGCTGTTCCCAATATTGCCCCCCCTCTTTCCCTCTCCACTCCATCTCCTTCTCTAAATAGGACACTAAACAGAAGAGGGCTCAACAGGCACCCTTGCCTAAGTCCCCTCTCTGTCCAGAATTCCTCCTCCTTCTTTTCTCCTACCTTCGTCCTTATCTTAGTCTCCACAAATATCTCTTTTATCCTCTCTAACAAATCTTCATCTACTCCTCTCTCTTTCATGGCCTTCCATAGCACCCTCATTTTCATGTAGTCAAATGCTGCTTTAAAATCCACAAACAGTGCAACTAGTTTCTCTTTCTTCCACCCCAAGTTCCTAACGACTGGAAAATTGAGCACGTAAATATTATCTATGGTCCCCATCCCTTTTCTCAAACCCGTTTGGTTGTATGGTATACTTCCCTCTTCTTCCACCTGTTTTTTCAGCTACTTCCTAAGCACTCATGCGTAAATTTTATAGCCCACTGACATGAAAGCGATACCTCTATATTCCTCTACCCTTTTTCCCTCTCCTTTCTTGATCAACGGTACTACCAGCCCTGTCTTCCATTCCTACGGCCACCCTTCGGCTCTCCAAACCTTACTGCAAACCCAGTAAACGAAAAAAGATTGAAAGGAATTGAAAAGTAATTCAGTGCATTGGGTGCTGAATCCCTTTTCTGGAACTTTGTGAATTCATTAAGTCCTCCTCTCTTTCAAAGCCGTGCGAATCCCTATTCGTTGATTGAACTGCCACCTCGTTCTATTCCTTTCAATCCCTTTCTATCCCAATGTAAGGTTATGTTTGTTTTCAGTTTTGCTGTTTGGGTTATGTTATAGGCAATTCTTGATGTGGAATTGAAAGAGATTGATTGAAGGAGAAGAGCTATTCCATTGAATTCCAATGAATTCTCGCGAATATCAATGTCGGCCAATTCAGTAATGGAAATTGATAGATGGTTCTTAGTAATACTTTTTAATTCCTGTGCTGAGAAAATATGAAATTTATTATTTATCATATAAACGCAAATACGACTAGCAAAATTATTTATATTTCTTCAAATTTATGAAGTATCTATTTTTCATTAACATTTTTATCATTATTCCAAGAAATTTTGTGATTTTCAGAAAAGATCAATTTTTGGTGGTGTCTGCTTGTTTAGTTCGTAATCAGCCATGATGCTGCGAACGCTCCAAGTGAAGCTTCGTCAAAAATTTCCATATTTCTCCTACATTTGCAGTATTTTTAATGAATTTCAAACTAAACAAGCTTCAATTATTTCCATGAACCGTGAATTCACTGTTTTCGAAAGTTAAAGCTGCGTTTTTTGCTCATTATATTAAAATGACATGGCTAAAGTAAGCGTATAGTAAGTTAAGATTATTCATTGCAGAGTAATCGAAGTTTCGTTTATTGTAAATTCAAAAAGATTTTCATAATTTTCATATGATTTTAGGTTAGCACTTTTTGGTTGTGATGTAAACCACACTCAATTCCTATCAATACCTTTCAATTCCTACCCTAACCTCAAATGGCCAAAGCATGAAGGGATTGAAAGAAATAGAAAGAGATTCATATATTTTCATTCGAATCCCTTCGAATCCCAAAATCGGGGGTTCAGAAAAAGGATTCAGAGGGATTGGTTAATTCCAATCCCTTTCAATTCCTTTGAATCTTTTTCCGTTTACTGGGAATCCTCCAGATCTTTTCTTTCACCTCTTCCCCTCCGTACTTCAGTTTTTCATTCGCCAAGCCATCCTCACCTGTTGTCTTGTTTCCTTTCATCCTTACAATTGCCTCACTCACCTCTTCCCTGCTAATCTCGTTTCAGCTATCCTCGTCTCCCGCTTCCGCCTTTCTTCTTTCACCCTTTACCCTATTTTCCACGCTCCATAGCAGTCTCTTGAAATACTCCGTCCACTCCTCCATCCCAGTTTCCTCATTTTTGCCTTTCCTTCCTTTTCTTTCCTTGTGCATCACTTCCCATTCCCTCCCTTCCTTTACCATACTTTCTCGATCTATTCCATGTACCTTTCCTTCCCTCTCTGTCTTTTTTCACTCAAAATTATCTTGTGATCTCTTTTTCTTCTGTTGAGTTCCCATCTCTCCATTTCCCCTTTCGTCCATTTTCTCACACTTTCCTGTATCCTGTCTACACTTTACCTGCATTCGTCGTCCCACCAACCTCTCCTACCCCCTCTCGAACTTCATTCTCTCATACCTCATCCCTTACCTTATTAAACACTCTTTTAAGTTTTTCTGACAGCAGGCCCGTAAAGAGAAAATACGGGCCCGGGGGCTACAACTTACAGGCCTCCTCCTCTTTGAAGAAATTTTTCAGCATAGCAAAAAAAAATTATTTACATGATAATTTTGTTGCATAACTTCCAACCAAGGTAAAAGACTGCGAGAACTATCAGATGAATAGTATTTAGTTTCAAAGTATTGTTACAAAATTACAGTTTTCACCAAAAATCCAGGCCCCTCCCAACAGTCCGGTCCCGGGGGAAAGCACCCCGCCCCCTGTCGACGGGTCTGTCTAATAGCCTGTCTACTTTAAATAAAAAACATAACCAACATAAATGTGTGCCAACATAACAATAATAATAATAATAATAATAATAATAATAATACATTATTATATTACAGGCCCGCCCAATGATTTTTTTTATTTCTCTCCACTATCAATTTATTTTTTTCCTATCACACAAAAAAAAAACTAATTCATTGAACTAATTCCTTTTACTAAAAAGCACTCCTATTTATAGATTTTCTACTATTCGTATTTAGCTTTATTTTTTTATCTCACCACTTTGATTACTTTTAGCATAAATAAATAAAATATTGATAGTCATGTACTCGACGAATTTTTCCACACGTAGTGTTTTTGGTGGGATTTTATTTATTTGAAATATTTATACTATTATAAAACTGAAAAAAATCCTGGCTATTAAACAGGAAAGCCTTCATTTTATTTTTTTATCCACTTTTACATGGAAAAACATTTTGAAGCACGAATATTTATATAACATTAGCGACATTAAAAATATTTGTGAATTAGCTTAATGGTCAAAAATTTTATAAGGGGCTGTTTAAAAAATACGTAACGCTCTTATCTAACAATTATGTATTCTTTTTCAAGTAAAATAAAAAATAAATGGAGGTTCGCATAATCATGGCTTTTTAGGTCATTTAAATATAAATTCTATCTATCTCTGCGAGGAAATTGTTTTATTTTTTAAATATTGGATAGTGAATTCAATTTATTTGAAATATTTATATTATTTATAAAATTAAAGAAAATCGAGACTGTTAAACTGGAAAGCCTTTTATTTTTTTATATTCACTTTTATATAGAGAGACATTTTGAAGCATGATTATTTATATAACATTAGTGATATTGAAAATATTTGTGAAAAATGCTCGCTTGCATTTTTTACACGCCGACGGACTCATCCCATTGGGCCTGGAACATATTTCCGGCAATTGGATCGCCCAGTTGATGCTTTTCTGCAAATTTCTTGACAGAGAATTTTTTACGACCTTCTTTTCCATTAGAAGTCAGCTGCGGTTCATCAAAATTAATTTTTGCAGTCTGCTTATAAACCAGAAAGACATATCTGTGAAGGCCAGATCCTTTCGGGGGCCCAGAGCCAACATAAGGGGCCAAAATATCACCTTTGGAAATATCATCTCCCGGAATATTTCCGACCAGCCAATGTAAAAATTCACGATTTGTGGGATTTCTTCGGCTCGGCGCATCGGGATCTATAAAAAAATTCAAAACTTTTTTTAACAATTCCGGTCTTCTGAGAATTTAAACTCTTTTAAATATTATAAGAACAAAAGTATCTTAATTAAGAGTGACATATATTTTTATTTCTCTTTCGCAACACTGATGATTCAATCATGTCAGGTTTCCATTTTTCTATTTTTTGATTGGAAAAAAGAATGTATCGCTGAATTCTTTAGGTCAAATATTTTTTGAAAATTGAAAAAGTATTAAAGAAATGTTAAAAAAATACAGCGCTTTGCACTTTGTGGTTCGTTTACACAATAAATATTAGGGTGTCGACGTGTCGTTAAAAAATTAAAAGTTCAATTTTCCAAAACGATAACCCTTCAATTTTTTTCTTTTAGTGAAAGAAACTCACTGGAACTTTAACAAATGTTTTTAAAAGTTTTATTGGCGCCGAAAAACTTTTTGAATTTTTAAATTTTCAAAATTTATTTTATATGTGAGCTAAAGAAAATAAAAGCTATAGGAAAGCTTTAGAAACATTTTTTCTGTGTACTGTTTTATGTAGAAAATAAGAATATAGAATTGAAAATAATAAAAATATTTCTGCTAAATACAGGTATTCTAATGGTATTTTAATTACAACTAAATAGGTTACAGGTAAAAAAAATTTCAACTTTTCAAGAGTCAATGTTAATCTAGCCGAATCCAAAAAAGTCATTTTTTCTTCATCAAAAAAGAATTTCTGCATTCAGCAGGAATTTCTTTCATCATTTTCAATTTTGTATTCTTACTTGCAAAACTTTAAAAAGCCCAAAAATTTTTTAAATAATTTAAAATATTTGTTTTCACAGTATATCGAACCTTGTTGATTGTATGAAAATAAATATAAAAAAGTGTGAAATCACAAATGATTTCGGGGTCACAATTAATAAAATGGGTTGGAATTTTTTATAATTTTCTCAAATTAAAGTGGTGGGTATAATATGGTGAATATTTGTAATTTTGTGTTTTTAAATTTTTTTCTTGAAAATCATGCATGCTCATAGCTGCACAAGTATAGATTGTGGCGCGCATTTTTGAATATTATAGATTTCTATTTTGAAAAATTAATCGCAGTTTCAAAAAAAAAGGGGGAGAGCGACCAAATTTCTCAAATATAGGCTTCATAGAAGATTTTGAGAAAGAAAGGGGAAAAATAGGGAAAAAAGAGAAATAGGAGACTGAATAAAATACCTGTCATGATTAGAGTATAAAAGGCTTTGTCATCATCCTTGTAATCAATTTCCGGCGCATTTTTCACTTGTGTTGGTGTCCATTCTTCACCAACCTTCACCTCCTTTTTTCCATACTCTACCTGTGTTGTATATTTTTTATTAATCATGTATAGTAACTTTAAAAAAAATATTAACTTCATGCGTCAAGTTTTGATATCATAAATAGTTATTAATCCATGAAATGCCTCTTGGTTGATCTAGGCCTGTTATTAAAGCAAATTAATTAATATTGAGTTGAAAAGTTTTCAAATTTTGAGGACTAAATATTAAAAATTAAGTATTAACTAAGTAATGAAAATCGTAAAATTCCGATATTTTGCACAACTATTCCAGAAAAAATTCAAAATTCTTGCAAATTAGTCTCAACGTTTCTCAAGGCCTTTCCAACAATTTATTAGATTTTCAACCATTTTAGAAGTCCGGAACCTTACATTTTTTGAAAATAATTAATCTATTCATGAATGGCCTGAGGGAAAAAATTGCAAAAAAATACAAAAGATTAAAAATAATTTCCCGCATCTCAATCTAACTTTGCAGTCCCACAGATAATAAGGAGCATTGTAAAATTAACAGTAAATGAAATGTCCTATTTTTTATAAATAAAAAAATTGAGAACGTTTTGCAAATTGGACAAACCATTTGAAGCATTGTTACTTATGTAACTATAAATTTGCAACCTCAAATACACAATTTTTGCAATTTGTTTGTTTAAAAATGACATGAAAATGAAACAAATGATTTGTCCAATTTGTAAAACTTTTATTTATTTTTTGTTTAAAAATATGTCTCCTGAATAATTGTAAATTTTACAAGGTTCCGTATTATCTGCTGAGTTGCAATGTTAGTATAAGATATGGGAAATTATTTTCAAAATTTGCAACCTAATTTTAAAACTTTTGCTTTTTTTGGGATCGATATACACTCAATATAAAATTTTTCACACTATTCATATAGATAAAAGTATTTTCCGTGAAACTAAAGAGGTTGAAAATTATTACACAGTTCTTCGATACAATATTTAAAACTCTCCTGCAAATTTTCAGTACTTTTGCAATTTTTTCCTCCAAGCTATTAATGAAAACATTAATTATTCCAAAATTTTTAATTTCCAGACCTTCAAAATTTTTGTAATAATATTTTCGACAAATAGAATTTTTTTCGTATTTTTGAACGTGTTTCGGGCCTAGGAAAAGGTTGCAAAACGGGATTTATCATTTTTGCAACCTATTTTATCCATCATGAAAAATTGAAAACTTTTGGACTTCAAGTGAGATTTTCGATTTTCAATGTCTTCAATGACTGCCTAAAATACCTTTCCGGAAGATAAAATTAATAAATAAATTTAAAATTAAAATCCTAACTTATTTAAAAATGCTAAAATTTCACAATTCTGCAAAAGATAATAATAAACTAATTTACCTCAACTTCTTCACTGGGAGCTTTCTTTATAACATCAGGAACAATCTCAGCTTTTGTGAACTCAGAAGAAATATCTGCGGCTGAAAAGCCGACCATAAATAGCAAAATTCCTGCAAAATAATTCACAAAATTAATTTTTTTTAGTTCTATACCTGAATTATGTTAAAGTAACTTATTGCCGAGTTTTTTTTTATTGTTTCTGCACTTAATCGTTTAAATAGAGTATTTATTTTTATTTATTTGAATTGTTATTAAAATTAAAAACATGGAAGTATTTAAAAATATAACGTATACCTGTTTTCAAGAGATTCATTCTTATGGCTGTCGAAATGATTACTGTGTGCAAACAACTCGTTTCCCAGGAATAAATGGTTTATATTGTTCCCCTCTCTTTATCAAATTCCCCCTCTCTCTCCTCTTCCATTTACAGTTATCGAAGTGATACACCACGTTTCGGTTGAAGTGACCTACTCAAAAGCGCGAACACCAAGAATGTTTCTCTTGATTTTGTATCTGGGATTTTGCGATGAAAATCAAAATCTTTGGCCGCGCCGTTTTTGAAAAAATCGATTTTTAATTTCAAAAAATCGAAATTTCCAGTTTTACTCCAAAACGAAGCGATATATGAAAAAAAGTCTAGAGAGAAAAATTCTTCCTTGAAAAAATTGATACAAATATCCCCTCACAATTTTCATCTCATAACAGTCAAAGTTTGATTTACATAAACCTAGGATAGTTTTTTCTTCTCCAAGAATCTTATTGTTTATATATCTGTCTATGATTAAAAAAAGGTTTTTAACGAAACTTATAATAATTTTTGATTTTATAAAAATATTTAATCAAACAATTAGTCATTAGCTGATCAATTAATAATTGTGTGGCTGGAGATTATAAAAATTAGAAATAATTATATATTTCGCTGAAAGCCTTTTTTTAATTACAGACAGAATTAAAAACAAGATTTTAAAAAAATATCCTCAGTTCATTTAAATCATACTTTATCTGCATCTGTTAATTTTTTCTGTCGTTTAAAACTGTAAAAAACCAACTTTTACCTCTTAAAATCGAAAAATCAAGTTTTAACAAAAATGAAGTAAAATTAAAAAATACTAAGTAGGTTTTCCCAGGCGGAAAAATTATACATAGAGGAAAAAATTATACATAATTTTTTTCACTATGCATAGTGTTTCCGTTCGGGCTTCTGTAGCAATTTTTCCAAAGAAACAATCTTTCTTTTTGAACTTTTTTCATATTTCGCTTCATTTTCAAGCAAAACTGGACATTTTAATTTCAACTTTAAAATTTATTCATTATTAAAACAAACAGAAATGATCCCCCTCAAAAACGGCCCGGGCTAAGATTTTTTTTTTGAAAATAATCGTAAGAAATTCCAGTTACAAAATTTGTAAAAAAATTCCTGGTGTTCGCACCTTTGTGTTGAAGTCATCTCAAACGAGCCATTACGCCATTAATTTTAACACTGTTAATGCAATACAATATAAATATGTTTTGCTACCAATAAAAGTAGATACACGTAATCAAAAGGACAAAGGTACTTTTGTAATCTTCAATACGTAACCGGAAAATAGAGAAAAAAAATAAATCAACCTATTTCGTGAATTCGAAGATTTAAAGATATAGGTAAATAAACTTTTAACCTATTTAAATCTACTATTACATGTGAGTAGCTTTATTAAAAAATCTCTAAAACTATGAAACTTTACATGCAGATTCAAGAGTTCGAAGACACTTTCAAGTTCTTAAAATCCTTAATCTCAAATTTACATTTTTTTACGAAAAGTACTTCAATACATGAAGCATTGGCTCAAAAAACGTTGTATGAACAAAGTTTCTGACTTATTGACATCCATGTTCATAGTGTTATCATTTTTGATTCGGAAATTCGTCCGCGGTGGAGCAGAAATCAAATTTTGGATTTCTATTTTCATTCTTTTTAATATTTCAAAAAATAATATTAAATATTAAATTTGTGTTAGATAATAATACTTTATAGATTATTCTATCAAATTTTGCCGACAGGAAAATAGAAATCATTAAAATAAACATACATAAATATTTGAATATGTACTTTTGTAAGGTTGTATCATCAACCTAGGTACTTAAAACAATTAATTTAATGATTTTAAATAAAAAATATATTTTTTATCTCTGAAAACACGTTTATTGTAAGATACAAAAATCTTATCATTAAATTTTCAGCATTCCAATTCAATAATTTAAAATATCTTAGTAGCTAATTGTTTTGGGAACAGAAATCATTAAATTTTGTCGAAATGCATTTTATTTTCTTCCTGGAACTATTTTAAATACCTACTTATTATAATTTATACATTAATTAAATATTTTTCAATTTTAACAAATAGTAAATACCGACTTTGGACGCTCAAGAGCAGGGTTTTCTTTTTTCTTGGAGTTGCGATAATTTTTCAAGACAATGTTGTTTTAACCTCGTTGTCTAATTGGTAATTCATAACGGACGAATTTCCGAATCAAAAAAACTATCAGTATGAACATACATTCCAGTGAGTCAAAATCTCTGTTCATACAACTTTCTTTGAGCTGATGCTTTATACTGAAGAACTTTTTGTATAATTTTCTTAAAAATACTTTAGTTCTACATTTCTATATAATAAAAGCGAACATTTTCTTAATTATCTTTCCCTGCCAGTTTCCTATAAAGGGTAGGAACATAATCGTCCCATTCAGCTTGAAACATATTTCCTGCGACCGGTTCACCAAGATTGTACTTGGCGGCGAAATTCTTGGTAGAAAATCTTTCACGGGGAGTTTGATCTGTAATTCTCATATGCTTTTCGTCAACTGTTATTTTTCCGGGCTGTTTAAAAACCAAAATGACATATCTGTGATGACCACTTCCTTGTGGGGGACCAGCTCCAACGTATTCCGCAAGAGTTTCTCCTTTAGAAATATCATCTCCAGGGATGTTTATCACACTCCAATGGTTCCACTCTCGCATTATGGGGGCCTTCCTAGTTGGTGCATCTGGATCTGAAAACAGAAGATAAAATAAAGTAAATTTTTTTGCAAACCTAACTAAGAACGCTACATAGTAGGGCGGAGGAATTTTTTTTCCGCATTCGGAGGGGATCCAAAAGTTGTAGTTTGGTACCCAGATTTCCCACAAAAAGTTACAGACACGAAAAATATATCTTATGTTCACTCATTCATAATAGAGATCAAAATAACGAATAATAGCGAACTTTTTGCTATCTTGGTATGAAATCAATTTTTAAGTAGATGAGAAGGGTTCTAAAAATTAGTATTTGTACAACTATTTATAATTATCCTCTCCAAACTATTCAGCAATAAAAAAATCTGTATACATGGGTAACGATTTTTTTACTGATTGAAAGGGTTCTGAAACTTAGTATGTACTTACACCTATAATTATTATCCTCCGAAAGCTACGCATCAATAAAAAATTCGTATACACCTTAAATTGCCATTAAATTTAAATTAATTATATAAAATCATAATTTCTGACTATTTAAGACTGCCTTTTGTACATATTTTACTCAAATACCATAAGAAGGGTTTCTGAATAATTGTACTATAGGATGTTAGTTTATGGGAAAAATATTGACCCAGGGGAGGGGATGAAATTTTTTTTACTTTTGTGTGAATACACTTACTACCTGTTTTAGCTATTTATAACTCTTTCGATGAAAAAAATTCAGTCTACAATTCTAGTTAATTTTCCCAAAAAATTTTGAATTGTTCAATTTTAAGCTTTTTTATTTTTCAACGCTTCTCACTTGATATTTTTTTTACTCTTGAAGGTGATTAAATGAAATTGTTAATATTAAATTCGAATATTAATTTAAATTAAATTCTAATAATTCAAACAGGGTTCTGAAAGTACGTATGTACTTACATCTATAATTATCCTCCAAAAGCTACGAATCAATAAAAAATTCTCATACATCGTAAATTGCCATTAAATTTACATAAATTATATATTATCGTAATTTTTGACTATTTAAGACAGCTTTTTGTACACATTTTAGTTTAATAACATAAGAAAGATTTCTGAATCAGTGTGCTATTGGATGTTAGTTTATGAGAAAAATATTGACCAAGGGGAGGGGATGACTTTTTTTTACTTTTGTGTGGAATCACTTACAACCTGTTTTGTCTATTTATAACTCTTTCAATGAAAAAAATACAGCTTACTACAGTTTTAATGAGATTTTTTTAGACCGTTTTCATCGATTTTTTAAAAATAAATATTTGAACTTCTAAACTGTAGTAGACAGCATTTTTTTATTTTCACTGAAAGACTTAAAAACAGCCAAAACAGGTAGTGTATCCACACAAAAATAACAAAAATAGCCCCCCCCGCCCTCAAAGGTAAATATTTGTACAGTTTGCCAATATTTGAACTTAATTTTAATTCTAATTTAGTTTAAGTTCAACTTCATTTTTTCCCAAATTCGTTACTTTTCTTTTTGAATTCTTATTAATTGGGAAAGGCTTTCTAATTTTAACTATTTTCAAAAGAGAAAACTTCAAAATTTGAAATTTTGGATATTTATAAAGGATAAATGCTTTTATCTAGCATTGCTTATTCTTGAAGCCATTTATATTCAAATATTTTTAAATCTGGAACTGATTTATCTTACAATTGCTCAATTCTGATTAATTTTGAATTTGTGATCAGATCATATTAATGATTTTAAAATCAAGTAATAATTTCAAATTGAATTATAATAATTCAAGCAGATTTCAGGTTGATTCAAGTAGAATTCTAGTCAATTTTAATGTAATTGTACTATTTTTATCTGAATTTCTAATTTGACTTAATTTAATCATTACTTTATTTTATATTATTTCATCATAATTTAATTAAATTCCAATTTAATTTAATTCTAATTTAATTCTAGCAATTCAAAAAGAATTCTAGCAATTCATTTTCATCACAGTTAAATCCTAGTGAATTCAAAATGGAAATTCAGCAATTCAAATAGAATCCTAACTATTGAAAGCAATGCAAATAGAATTCTTGTTAATACAAGTGGAATTCTAATCAATTATAATAAAATTCCAACAATTTGAAGTGAATTCTAGTCAATTAGAAATTATTGCAACTCAAACTCAATTCCAGTTAATTTAATTGATATTAAACTAAAATATGTACAAAAAATAGTCTTAAATAGTAAAAAATCATAATGACAATTTACGATGTATAAAAATTTTGTTATTGCTGCATAGATTTCAGAGGATAATTATAGGTGTAACTATTAACTTTTGGAACCGCTTTCATCAATGAATAAATCGTTACCAATAACAAAAATATTATTTAATCAAGTAAAAATATGATTTTTTTTCTTTTTTCAACTTTAATGACAAGGTACGACGTACATGGATTCTTTTACTGCTGAATAGTTTTTTGAGGTTAATTTTAGTTGTAAACACTAATTCTTTAATTCCTTTTCAACTATTAAAAAATTGATTTCCTACCAAAATAACATTGAATCGTGGCTGTCACGTTTTTCAAAATGACAAGAAATGTTTATTATTTAAAGAGTTTTTTATAATTAAATGCTCATTTTTTACCGTTTTTCCTTAAATTATATAGATGTTTTGAAGAGTGTCAAGTTTTTCAGTGATGCACAAGATTTATTGAATAGATTATTCACATTTTTGACTGACGTTAAATTACGGTACTTAATAAACCAATAAAAAATAAGCATATTTGAGGAAACACGCTAAAAAATAAGCATTCAATTATAAAAATTGTTTAAATAATTAACATTTTTTGCCATTTTGAAAAACACGACAGTAACGAGTCAATAGCAAGACATTTTCATTCGATTCCGTTAAACCAATTGAGTCAATTCATGGAAGAATGGTAAACATGAGCCTTAGTTTAAAGAATTTTTAAATAAATAAAATATTTTGTCAAATTACAAAATATGACAACAAGGAGTCATTTAAAGGACATTCTCAGTCTATTCTGCGAAAAAAATGAGCCTATTCATTCAGACATTGTCAAACATTGATAATTGCAAAAAAGCAGCTAATTTTAACAACAACTAATCATTGTAAGTCACGAAAAAATGACTCTTTTACATTAATTTGTTTATAAAATTATAATTTTTTTTTCTTACTCAAACAAATTATAAATTATTTCTATATATGTAGTTACTATACTATTTTAAGAACTATTTTATCGAATTTCAAAATCTTTAAAACAGTGGCAAAGTGGAAAAGTTATATGAGAGAAAAAAAATTAAATATTAAATAAAAAATGTTGCTTTGGTTGGAATAATTTGCAGGGTGTCTACCCGACAGATGTTTCTAAATTTACGTTCATTTCCCGGTTTTCTCCCGGTCAATTTTTTATTTTACCGGGTCAATTTAAAAGAGTTCAGATGATTTGAATGGTTTCAAACGATTTTTAACATTTTAAAAAATTCGAAAGATTTCTGATCTGTAATAGGGAATTTCGGAAAAAAATTATAATTCTGAATTGGAACATCAGATAATTTTTGGTCATAAGAATTACAATTCCGTTTTGGAACAGAGAATTTTGTAAAAAAATTATTATTCTGAATTCGCACAAGGATTTTTTT
This sequence comes from Melikaiella ostensackeni, assembly GCA_032362435.1. NCBI lineage: Eukaryota > Metazoa > Arthropoda > Insecta > Hymenoptera > Cynipidae > Melikaiella > Melikaiella ostensackeni. The sequence continues at coordinate 56,521,777 of JAUMHM010000031.1, forward strand.
CTTCAATTTCTTTCTTCTAATTATTTTCCAAAATATCCCGTTCCAAGTCAGAATTATATTTATTCACAAAATTTTCTATTATAATTTAGAAATATAGTCACTCTTCCAGAAATTGGAAGAGGAAAGATTCAAATTATGACGTTCTATATTTACCAATCATGATCAAAGTATACAGTGCACCCTCTTCATGTTTGAAATCAATAT
>JAUMHM010000031.1:56529871-56543679 GCA_032362435.1 Melikaiella ostensackeni
GTAATCAGCGCGTCAAAATACGTAGGTATACGTAGTTTGATGGGTTTTGGAGGTACACCCTAATCGGAAGTTTATCCTAGTATTTTTATTAAGTATCAAAATTTTAAAAAACTAGGCCGCAACCAACTTCGGTGAAATAAAATGAAATGACCCTTATTTAGCTTGTAACAAAATTAATTATACAATTTGTCAGAACATTACTTGCAAAATTAATTACAGCAATTGTGACATTGGTATTTACCCGCGAATTCATCAATAGAAGTTCATCTAATTTTTTGTGTGAACTTATGTATCACTTTTAGTTACTTTTTGTGTTCAAAAGTAGTCACTTTTTAGCTTAAATTAGTCACTTTTTTTACTTTTTTCAAACTTTGTTAAAAGTAATTTAACTAAAGAATAGAAAATTTGTATATAGCCTTACTCAACAAACTTACCAAAGTCATAAATTTGCTTAATTCTAATAATTTTGATACGCTATTTCGATACATATAAGATGTAACATTTTTTTCGAGAAAAAAGGATGAAAATGGTCCATTTTGTTAACTTAAATGTTTATAACAATTCTATATTTGAAATATTAACAATAATTTGCAGTTTAGTGAATTATTTTGATACATATAAGATGGAAAAAGGATAAAAATTATCTATTCAATCAATCAAAAAGATCAAAGATGGAAAAATATATAAACAATAAAATTCAAACATGCTCATATTTGAAAATTTCTTTAAATGAATTTTTATCAGTAGATAGATTTCAATTCTTTATTCTTGTCATTTTTTTTTGTAGTATATTTTTTTCAGTACAGAACCCTGAATTGTTCAAAGAATTTTTCTATTTAAGGTAGAAAGAAAAAATTTGAAAAAACACAATGACTATTTGAAAAACTCCTACTTTTCTGTTTTTATTTCCTCAAGACTTTGAAATTATTTTTCTAATGTATTCTCATCAGTTGAAAACTCTCAGATGTTTAAAATTCGCTTTCGGTGTCCTTCAAAACAACGAAATTAGCAAATAAATTTAAAGAAATACTTGAAATCGATATCATCTTATAGAGCTTGTTGTTTTCTAATGTCTTAAATTTCTGTTTAGATTTTTGAAAACTAAATCGAAACTTTGTGGAAAATGGGGTCAGAATTCTCGATTTTGGGGGATTTTTCAACTTTAAGGGTAAAAAAGAGGATGGGCTGTGATCCTTGTCTTTGTTAGTACTTTTTCTGGACTGATGTTTTCTTTAGAGAAGTTAATAAACAAATGATAATTTTATTTTAAAAACATTAGAATGCTTATTCAGGATATCGGTTAGAGAAGTCATGGAAGCTGTGGGGATTCCTTCTTTTTAAGTAATTTGTTTATACCCTTTTAAAATAGAACAATTTTAATAGGAAGTGTTCACAATTTTGATTTTTTTTGTATCACGGGACAATTTGTAATTATTTTGATAATTACAGATATACGAGGAAGATGGTCTACCCAACATGATTTGTCATCCATGCAAATATCAACTGGAAAAATCCTACCAATTCAAAAAGAAGTGTCAAGCTGCAGATTCAAAATTGCGAAAGCATATGAGATTGATCTCACAAATAGCTGGTGACGATGAAGAAGAAGGAGAAGAAAGTCAAGATAGTGCAACCGCTTCTATAGAACAGCCATCCAGTAGTGGAAAATCCAAGCAAGTCAAACAATTGCTAGCGGATTTGGTTTCCAGTAAAGAAGGCGTTGACCTCGATACCGAACCTATCGAAGTCACCGAAGAAGAACTTGTTGGCGGATACATATTAGGTAATACTTTTTTTTGTCACAATTTCGAAAAATATTCATGTTTGACCACTTTGCAATGGAATTTAAATTCCCAGTTCATGACATGTACTATAAAAGACCAAATTTTTTCAGGAATGGCTTCCGAGAATCCGGATATTGAGGAAAATTTGTCAGAGGGACCGGAAAATATAACTCTAGTGCCAGCAGAAGAAAGAACAGCCAAAGCTCGATGCACCATGCGAACGACTCGCATCAAACAAGAACAGGAATCCGAAGATGAGGCTGATGAAGTCCAAAGAGCTATCGCAAACGCTGATCACAAAAATATTTACATGATGGAGGTTAGCAGTAACAGTGGTGGACAAACAATGAGTCAAACAATTGTAGGTGAAGCCACCGAAGAACTGAAAGTATTCCAATGCGACAAATGTCCAAAGGCCTTTACTCGCAGAATCATGTTGAAGAGTCATCAGTCTGTTCATTCTACACAAAGAGGATTCACATGTCAGGCCTGCGAAAAATGGTTCCCTACCAGATCTGCTTTAGTCAGACATGAACGAACACATACCGGTAGTTTAAAAATGCTTTCACTTTTATCTTTTTACTCACGAATAGACATCCAGCAAACAGGGCTGCCATACAGTCACTTCAGTCACTTTTCTAAGTTAAAGTCATTGTAGTCACTTTTTTAAATGAAAATATCACTTTAGTCACTTTTTCTTTCAATGGATTAAAACAAAGAACTCAAAGGTTAACCATTATTGAATTCAGGACTATACCTATTTCTGAATTGTCTTAAATTATTTCGAATCCACCCTGAAGACTCTCAAGTTCATCTTGAATTCTTATGGATTTTATGAAATTCTTATTCACTGATACTATTCACTTCAATTTATATGAATTCAATTAGATTTTTTTAGATTTTAAAATTTTTGTTCATTCACTTGAATTATTTTAAATTCATTTTGAATTCGTATGAATTTTATCGAATTCTCCTGAATTCTTCTAAATTCACTCCAATTTTGCTGAAATTCATGGAAAATTTTGGGTTTTAACCATTTTTTTCAATTCATTTGGAATTGTAATTTATTTGAAAAATTCTTGCGGCAAAGTAGCCTTCTAAGGAAGAAAATTTTACAGTGAGTACTTAAATCTAGGTTCCTAATACGTAGTCTGATAACGCAAGGATAATAATAGAGTGGAGTCTAGTGCGCAATAAAGTCTTAAATTAAGAAGGAAAACAGAAAGTAAAAATTTTAACTTTGTTAAACAACTAACACAGCAGAAGAGATCTTTCTACTACTATGAAAATAACAGTGCAGCAAATTCACATTGAATTCTTTTGAATTTTTTGGAATTCTCTTGACTTTTCTTAATTATCCCTGACTTCTTTTGAATTCACTCAATTCTCAATACTTTTTCACTCGTTCTGTTCTATTTTCAATTCTTCTGAATTCAGTGTATTGTTTTGTAGTTTTTTTCTAAAACACCCTGGAGTCTTTTAAGCTCACCTTGAATTCTCAGGCATTTTATCAAATTGTTTGGAATTTCCTTGAATTTTTCTGAATTTATTCCAAATTCAAATTCCTCTAAATTCACTCGAATTTTATTTTATTCATTAGTTCTTTTATTTTATTTTATTTTTTTTTCAATTCACTTAAATTGTATTGAATTTCATCGAAGGGACCATTCACAAAATACGCGATACGTACAGGTGGAGGGGTATGGGAAAGTATCATTCTTCATGTAAGAACAATGAAAAACGTATAACGCAGTGAAGGGGGGGGGGGGGTCAAAATTCCTGAAATATGTTTAACGTATTTTGTGAATGACCCCAAAGTCTTTTGAATTCCCTTGAATTCTTCTGAATCAGGGTGTCTACTAAGTGGGAAATAGACAGGAACTAAAATAAAACCGGGAATACAAAGTTGAACCGGGAATAAATATGATGAAAAATAAAGTATTCAGAAATTATAACATTTCAAAAGTTTTATAAGAATTGAGAACGATGTTTCAGCTTCAAACAAATAGTTTTTTCTGAGAGATATAATAATGATTAATTATTACGAAATTGTACGTTGTTTCGCAAGACCTTTTTAATTTGAACCCTTTCATAATTTTTTTGACTGTTTTTAAAAATAACAATTTCTTAAAATAAGCTTTATGTTGTGAAAAATTGTTAGATTATGGGAAATATAATACAATTTCGATGCCTTAAGTATCTGCGTAGATTTGCTTAATGTCACAGTTGTTATTTTTTATAAACATATCTTTGGTTAATTATTTTTGGTATTCTAATTAGTAAATAATTCTCAGATATAATTTTTAATTTCTTCGGGTATTTAGGGATTTCGTGAGATTTTGAGGGATTACAAAAGTTTTGGAGATTTCAAACGATTCCAAAGTATTACGTGTGGTTTCACAGATTTTAAGTAATTTTAAAAGATTTCAAGAATTTTAAGATATTTCCTAGTACGATTTTAGAGAGAATCTAAATTTTTTGGGGGGATTTTACAGGATTTTAATTAACTTCAAAGAGTTTAATCAGATTCCAAAGTTTTTTACGGGATTTCAAAAGATACCGATGGATTTTTAGGGATTTTGAGGGATTTTAAGGAACTAAGAACGATTTTAAGAGAACTCAAAAGATTTTCAAGAGATACCGAAGGAATTCGACTGATTTTTAGGGAATTAATTGAACTAAGAAAGATTTCCGCGGATCACAAAGGTAGTTAAGGGATTTCGAAATATTTCAAACGAAGTCATGGGATTTTAAAGGATTTCAAGTGATACCGAACTATTACGAAATTTGAAGGATGTCGCTTTGATGAAGGATGATAATTTGAAGGATTTTCATAAGATTTCAAAGGATTTAAGGGATTTTAATGGATTTTAAGAGATTTTAAGAGATTTAAAGTGGTTTCAATGATTTTAAAGGATTTTAAGAGATTTCAAAAGATTCCAAGGTATTTCCATGGATTTTAGAGGACTTCGAAAGATTTGAAAATATTTATCAAACAATTCAAAGAAATTTCCACAGTTTTTAAAGGATTTCCAGGGAGGTTAATCGTTTTAAAGGGATTTCAAGAGATTATGTTACAATATCCATGGAATTCAAAGGATTTTAAGGAATTTTCAAATGACTTAGAAAATTTTGAGGAATTCACAAAATTTTCAAAACTGGTTTCAATTAGCATATTGAAAAAAAATATTATTAGAAAGAGGAAACTTAGGTAAGGAATGCTTTGGGGACCCCCCTCCCCCCCAATTAAGGATTCGTAAGATTTCCCGGACACTCTTGACCCCCAAAAAAGCCTTACGTACTTAATCGACGCTCCCTTATAAATTTCGTCGAATTAGTTTAATTCAAAAGAACATTAGTCATATTATTAATGCACATGAGTCACTTTTTAGTCAGTTTTAGACACTTTTTGGGCTAGAAATTAGTCACTTTTTCGGTTTAATGTTTTAATAGGTCATTGTTTCACATTTTTTATGTAAATAAGGCTGTGGAAGCCATGTGCAAAATACTCTTTTGTTCATTACCAACATTGCTAATTCTTTTAAAATTGCAGGAGAGAAGCCATTCGGATGCAATATTTGCCATCGAGCTTTTGCCCAAAAGGAAATTTTGCTCCGTCATTTGATGACCCACTCTGGACAAAAACCATTCCAATGTACAAACTGCGATAAGAGTTTCACGCAACGAGAGGCACTGAAAGTTCATATGAGAAGGCATCAAAAACTGAACCCGAATGACATTCAGTTACACCATTGTCAGCTCTGTCCCAAAGCTTTCTGCCACGCTTCCGGTCTTAGCAGGCATTTAGTTACGCACACGGGAAGAACTTACAAATGCGTTGAATGTGAAAAATCCTTCACTGACAAAAGTTCTCTTCTCAGACATAGTCGAATCCACGCTACCAAAACATCTATGATTCTCCAATGAAAGTCACTCCAACGGCTTACTAACTAGAAACTGTCAGTCGCTTGCGAAAATACCCTTATGACTATTACTCATTCCCCTTGCTTCAGGTATTCCTTTCACTAATCGCCTTGTATAACTAAGGTAAACGTCCCGGTTTTCGTGAAGTCAATTTTTTTGCTTTTTCTCTAATTTGAATCAACTGAAGTTCCATTTAATGTTGTAAAATGCTAAAAATACATGAGTTTTATCATTAAATGTTATTTTGAATATATTTTTTAATAATATATTAAAGTTATAACCAAGTGTCACGATTATTGGGACCGTCACGATTACTGAGGCATCTACCTTATATTAGTGCAATTAAAAACCGAAAGTCTAATCAAAAACTTCCTATCCTGTAAATATATTAAATGTTTATGAGTGTAAAGCGAATACAGGACGATTTTCTCAAACAACTTAATGTAAACCTCTGGTTTTCAGAACGTAATCTCTCTTGAATTTTGAAAAATTCTACTACTTTTATTATGGCTTTCCTGATTAGGCTGGACACCGCTAACATGCACATTGCAAGTTATTTTTCCACGCATGTGCAAAGTTTAGCCAATAGTTGATAATCCTGATCGCCATGAATAATACAAAGTTATAGAAATCATGCGCCCTAAAGAGTTTTGGGTGTCCAGCCTAATTGTAATTGAGTTTTCCAATATTTTGCAATTTATAAAATCATTTTTTTATTTTTAACATCTGATAGAAACGTGTAATCGAAACCATTTTGTACATACATATAAACATTAAATGCGATATTTTAAAGAAAAAAATGTGGAGCTAACATGTGAAGCATGAAGAAAAATGTAGTCTCTAATTTCTTTGTTGGAAAAAAGTAACATACATGAATCATGTAGAAAATGTATTACAATAAAGTTATTGTCAAAATTTTAAATCTTTTATTTATTTTTTATCGTGTTACCTGCAGGGCTCGGGCTCACTTTAGAGATAAAGGTTAGTGTCAATATTGGCATGAATTTCGAAAAATAATAGCAAAGTAGTGGCATAAGACGCACCAAATTTCGAAAAATTCATTTCTTTAGGAATACAAAGTAAAAGTTTCTGACACAGAATTCCATTTTGTAATATTTTTGTTTTTTAATGAAGAAAAAAGGCCGTGGCCACCCTCTCCAAAATTCGATAAAAAATAAATAACATAATAAACAACATCTGGTAACTTGACTATGAAGTCAAGACGTAGACTTAAAACTTGAAAATTGTCAGACCCATTCAAACTTTTTTTAAAGATATAAAACATACAAAAAATGAACAAAACAGTAATTTGTAAAGAAATTGTTCCATTAAATTATATTGATAATTTTGCACTCTATGGAGGTATTTTGAATTCCTAAGATTTTTTGTGTTCAACTTATAAAATGCTATTTTGGTATTTTGTTATCATTTGATGAATTTTCTACCTATAATACTTTTTAGTTTACTTTCTTATCATTAAAGAATAATCCATTATCACCATTTCCAAATAAGTTAATAAATTGGCTCCAAACACGATAAATATAATTTTTAATTAAAAAAATTTTTCACGACACCTCTTTTGAAAATCCGATTTCCAGTACCTGTAAAGCATTAAATGTTTCAACTCTAGGGCTGAAACACCTTGTTTCGCTCCGCTGTACAGGTACTGGAAATCGAATTTCCACTAGAGTACTTGTAAAAAATAATATGCATTACACGGAATGGAACACGGCGTTCTCAACTCGAGATAGCTGCCTTCGCTTCGCTCGGGCAGCAAACTTCAAACTCGTTGAAAACGCTGTTTTTCATCCCTTGTAATGCAACATACTATGTTAATTAAATTTTTTTTCAACTAGCAATCATTTCTAGGTTCTGTTTTTTTTTGTAAGTTCAACTTCTTGCAATTTCTATTAATTCGGAAGTATTTCTCATTTGAATTATTTTTAAAACAGAAAACTTTGAAATTGATTAAAACTTATTGATTTTTAGTATTAAATGCTTAATGTAATTGTGAATATTTTATTTTGATAGAATGTTTAATTTGGAACTCCTTTCAAAACTGAAATTATTCAAATTATCAGCTTTTAAAGCTTTCATTTTCAATTTTGCAAGATCTTGCAAAACGTATACACATTTTTGAATTTAAATAATTCAAACTGTAAATTACCTATTATTTAATTTAGGTATAGTACACTTTTTCAAGAATTAATTTTTCTCATATGAATTTTTTGATATTCCTATTTGGTGGCGAAATCAAAATAAAAAAGTATGCATTTATGTATATTGATTTCTTATTACTTACGAAGGATTTCTAATTTGAACTATTTTCAAAACAGAAAACTTTGAAATTTTTTATTTTAATAAAAGATGAATGCGTTCATTTAAAATTGTTTATTCTCGAAACCACTCACATTTAAATATTCTTAAATTAGAATCTTATTTATTTAAAAACTGTTTAATCCTAAACTTTTTTCATTCTAAACACTTTCAATTTGATATTTTATACTCCTGAATGTGATTAAATCAAACTGCTGATTTGAAAACCCTTTCAAATGATATAATTAATTTTTGAACGATATTCAATTTAAAGTATATCGACAATTAAGGCTTTCATTTGGAAATTATGCTTTCAGACAGTAAGATTGAAATATGTATTTGTTCACTTCTTGAAAATTTGTCACGCTGTCAGGCTTTTGAAATGAATAAACTGGTTTAAAATTCACAGGAAACACTTTTAATGTATACATATACAATATTCACAGCAGCATTCACACATAAAATTCATCTTTATATTAAAACTATCTACTCAAAAGTAGTGATTATCTGACTTCACATCTAAAATAAACTTTACTGTTTTTTTTAAAATAAAATACAGGTACAAGGATTAAAAGGATTTGCTTTCATAAGAATAGTAAGGTTTATGAGTGAAATAAAATAATCATATATTAAAAAATCTTACTCTTTTTATTAGGTCTCATGCGTTCGATGGTCTCATATTTTTACATATTCGTCGATTTTAAGCATGGTCATCTGCACTTCAATCTGACAGAAAAAAATTTATGGTCCGTGTAACAACTGTTGCTATATACAGACTTTTAGGGACATAAAAAAGAGCATTTCACAGAAACACTCATCGCTTGTGCACGAAACTCAATTTTACACATTCAAAAATTGAATTTTCTTTTTTTTGTAAACTATTTCATATCTTTGGTTTTCTCATTTTTGTTTGCTTAAAAAAGGGCAGATCTATATCAATCTGAGCAAATAAATGAATATTTACTATCTTTGTTAATTCATTAAAAACTAATATTTGACAGACGCTTTTCAGGCGTATTTCAGTTTTTATTAGAGATAAATATAGTGATTGGATTTCCAGCACCACTTGTTTTACGAATGCACTTTCTGCTGAGATCAATCGGTGAGATACAAATTTCTTGCTGTCAGGTTTTGCGAAACACAAATGCCATACGCAAATACGCGCTTCAAGAAACGAATGATAACATTCTAGTTTTCCCACGTCCGCCCAAAATCTACTAGTACAATTTCTAAAAATCTGAGAAGCGATTGCTCGATCTCGAATACCGCATAAAAATATAGGCAGAGCATATTCGGGAGCTATGGAGTTTGAAATGCATTCTGTGCAAATAGTCACTTGCCACACGATTACGCGATACTTGGAAACTACAGTTAATAACACAATTTCCTGCCAATATATACACAGATTTACTCGATTGAGAGGCGAGAGTCTCTCTTCTGATTTTGAGAGGCTTTCGCAAGAGGATGTGACAAACCCTAAGCACGCCTTATTCGTTTTCTACCCTTACTTCCGAGATTCTCTCCTATCTGACTTTTTCTTTTTGCTATTTTGCTTAGATTTATTGATCTCTTCTTATCTTCTCCGCTCGTCACTGGGGAATCGTCATGGGGTGAAGAAGAAAAACTTTTTCAGGTTTGCGAAGAGAGTTGGGAGCTTTTTTTAAATAAAAACGTTCAAGCGGTTTAGGGCACACTCTCTCATCAATCAAAAATTAAGGGCTTCGGCTGCTCCCAGGAAAACCCGTCGCGGCCAAAATGACCGTATGTACTTGTCTGCTGATAAATTGGGTTTCGTAGATTCAACTCTTTCACAATTTTTCCAGGGCGCAGGTCAAAGTTTTTGCGGACGATGCCCAAGAGATCCTTCTGTGAATGTTTAGAAGTGCCGTAGTCGAAAACAGTTATGGAGAGAGGTTCAGCCACTCCGATCGCATACGACACCTACAATTCAGAAAAATAAATTTATTTTATTTTTAAAATTAGGTGTTATTTCGAAAATTCAATAACAGGGTCGCGACAGAAGTTCAGTTTCAAAATTGTATGACTTTTCCAGGCTGTCAAGGTCTACTTTTAAAATTATTACAGGTCTACTTTTTACAATTCACAGAAAACTTTAGTCAAGATCATTAATAAATAACTATGAAATTTTATGACTTTGTATGAAATATAAAAAGTTTCAAAGAAAAATTATGAACATTTACAACAACAAAACGCAACTTTAATTTTTTATAGTTTTTTTTTTGCAAAATTACGAATTCCAAGTTTACGAAATTTCTGAAATTCCAAGTTCCCAAACGTTTCAATTTCCCGAAATTTGAAATTGCCGAAAAAAAATCTCGTGGTCTCGCACACCAACTTCAAACTTTACACAGTTCGCAAGTAACCTAACTTGTAACTTTTCAATCGTAAGCTGTTTTCAATTTCAAACTGCACGTATATAAAATAAAATATTATTCGAATATTATTAATTATTAAAAAAATTTAATTATCAATTTTTCGAATATTACAATTTTGTTAACAAACAACTTCGGTAGTTTTTTTCAGTAATTTGAAATTTCGGAAATTTTCATTTTTCGGAAATTTTCTATTTCATTAATGATATTTCCGATATTTTTCAGCAATCGGGATTTTGCTTTTTCGATAAAATTATGTCATCCCTTATAAAAATCTACAATTTTCTACGGAAAATAGGAAAATCTACAACCCCATAATAATAAAGGTTGTTTTTTATCAGTTTCAATAAGTTCGTATATAAAATTACGAATTTATACAAAAAAAAAAAAAATAATTAAAATTTACGTTTTGCAAAAGCTAGTTGTTGTTTTTCATATTTTTTCTTCAAAAATTACAAATTTCTACAGATAATTATCAGGGTGTCTACCCCACGGATGTCATTTCCCAGGTTTCTCCCGGTCAATTTAAAAGAGTTCAAATAATTTGACTGATTTCAAACGATTTTTAAAGATTTCAAGAGATTTCTAAGTACTAATCTCGCGTTATTTGGCCAGTCTCGGGTCTGGTCAACCAAGCAGCGGACGCTATTAAAATCTTTTTTAAAAGATTTTTGATTTGGAACAGGGAATTTTGGCAAATACTTATGATTCTGAATTTGCACACGGCTTTTTTTTAATTCCCTTCTTCTAAATCAGAATTAAAATTATTTCTCAAAATTCCCGTTCTATGTACAAAATTCTCTGTTCGAAGTCAAATAATAATACTTTACGGAAAATCTCTGTTCCAAACCACAATTACGTTCATTTCCAAAAATTCCCTATTCCAAGTCAGAATTATATTTATTTGCATTATTTTCTATTCTAATTCAGAAATATTCGTTCTTTTTCTAAAATTTGGGAGAGGGAAGTTTCAAATTCTGGCAAATTTTGTATTTGCAAAAAAGAATGTTTAAATTCAAACAAATTCTAATTTGGACCCAGGAAGTTTTAAATTGTGACGAATTCTGACTTGGAATAGGGATTTTTTGAATTCCCTTCTTGCAAATCAGAATTTAAAATCTTTTCCAAAATTCCCGTTTTACGTCAAAAATTCCCTGTTCAAAGTCAAATTATAATTCTTTACGGTAACTCCCCGCCTTAAAGTAAGAATTACGATTCTTAACGGAATTTCCTGTTCTAAAGTGAACCTAAAATGAAACTTATAATTCTTTATGGAAACTTCCAGTTCTATCTCACAATTATAATTCTTTTGGAAAATTCACTATTCAAAGTGAGAATTATGATTTTTTCACAAAGTCCCTGTTTCAACTCAGAATTAGAGTAATAAAATATATGAAACCACTTTTAATTTGCATATTAGTACATTCGAAAGAAAAATCCCGGTCACTGAATCAAATTACCAGTCATTTCCCAGTGAACAAAATTCCCGGTTTCCCCGTCAGGTATACACCTTGATTATGAATAAATAGAATTCTCTAGAAATAAATAGGAAAATTTACGAATTGAAAATGAAGGTTTAGTTTTTTATAAGTTTTAATAGGTTTTTTAAAAAATTACGAATTTCTACACAAAAATAACGAAAAATTGTGATTTGCAAAAGCTATTTGAGTATTTGTAGTTTTTTTTTCAGAAAATGACAATTTTAGCAAGTTTTATAATTTGTAAAGCAAAATAATTTTCTTTAAATTAGGAACATTTACAACCTGAAAACGTAATATTAGTTTTCCTTATATCATAATTATTTTTTAGAAAATTACGAGTTTCTACAAAGTCTTGTAAATAATTACAATTTTTCATGAAAAATGAAGAAAATTTAAAACCCGGAAATTCAATATTACTTTTTCTCTTAGTTTTTCGCCGTTTTTTTTTTTAGAAGATTACGAATTTCTACAAAGTTTTATTATTATATCAGGGTTGCCACAGAAGTCCGGTTTTAAAATTCCATGACTTTTCAAGGTTTTCCAGGCCTACTTTTTTTCAATCCAGTCAATTAACATATATTCAATTTAAACACACTCTGCTGGTCGCAAACTAATTTACTAACAATTCCTTGTACAATTTTTAATCAATGCAAACGTAAAGGGCTTTTCAATCATTATTGAATTCTGAACAATTCTTATCAATATTATAAACAATTTTTAAAATTCTGGAATTTTAATCACATTATTTTTATTAGCAACAAAATCAATTCGCGAATTTAAAATTCGCCGTAAGGTATTAAAATAATTATCAAGATTTTTGAAATAGGTGCGATTAAAAAAATTCAAGTCATTTTTTAAAATTCCATGACTGTTTCAGGTCTTGCAGTTACCCTGTATATTATTTTTATTAGTAAAAAAAATCAATCCATATCAATTCGCAAATTTAAATTCGCCGTAAGATACTAAAATAATTATGAAGACTTTTGAAATAGGTGCAACTAAAAAAATTCTAGTCATTTTTTTAAAATTCCATGACTTTTTTCTAGGCCTTCTATGTCTTCCAGATCTTGTAGCAACCCTTCCCTGAATAGGGGCGAATAAAATCTTACCTGGACAAGGCAACGCCTACAAAGACCGGCCTTCACTAGCGATTTGGCGACCCATCTAGCTGCGTAGGCTGCAGACCTGTCTACTTTGGTGAAATCTTTTCCGGAAAATGCTCCACCTCCATGAGCACCCCATCCTCCGTACGTGTCTACAATTATTTTACGACCCGTTAGTCCAGCATCGCTCTAGAAGATTAAAAAGGTTTCATTGGAAAATGATTTTTCTAAATACGAGGTTATGGCAAAAAAAACTTCTGCGTGAAAGCACCTGTTTTCACCTTAAACAAACAAAGGGAGTTGTCATACCAAGAAATTTAATTTAAATCTGCTTGAAACACACCTGAGGCCCACCAATGATGAAATCGCCACAGGGATTTACGTGGAAGATTGTTTTGTCATCCAGGTATTTCGCAGGAATGACTTCCCTGATGACTTTTTCCAAAACGCTTTTACGTAACTCCTCCAGTGTGACTTTCTCGCTATGCTGAACAGAAACGACGACTGTGTGAACTCTACGAGGAACACAGGCTCCACTGTCCATAATATATTCGCAGGTCACCTTAAAAAAATTTTAATCTTTTAAATAAATGATGCTCTGAAATTTTTTTAATTAGTTATAACCAATTGTATAATTGAGTATCGTCCTCAGATATGTTGTTCACATCATGGCACTCAAGAGTAGCAAATACACAAAAGGACATCATTGAACAATACTCCAGTAAAGAAATTTAATAATTTCAAGAGACTAAATCAGGGTATCTAGCGATTTTTAGGAACGAAATTCTAGATGCATTCCAAGTTTTC
>JAUMHM010000031.1:56562079-56576465 GCA_032362435.1 Melikaiella ostensackeni
CAACGTTTCGAGTTAATTTCTTTTAGGTTTAGAGTATTGCCTATACAAAGGCTTTTTTATGAAAAGCACGCGTCTCACTATCTCAATGAAATTTTTCTATTAGTTAAAAATTCTAAAAGTCACATTGCATAATGTATAAAATTATAAAAAAATCAAATTTCTCTTCATGAGATGCATGCGATATAATTATGATTTTTAGTAGATGTCAACAAGATTTACAAATCATCTTGATGACATTTTTCGATTGGACACAAATTTCAAAAGTTCTATATAATTAATGATCAAGTTGATTATCTATATTGAGAATATTGGAATATCTTTTTAAATACATAGAAATATCTTCGAAGTGACTAAAATTTTTTTAATTCATTAACTGTTTTGTTTCAAATTCAATCTCCAAAAAAATCGTTAAACATTCTACAATCGGGGAATAATAAATTATTCAGAAGTGAGTCATATAATTCGTGAAAAATATTGAAATATTCACTATTAGTACAATAAATTGCTAAAAAATTGACGGATAATGCAAAATTTTTATCGCTTTCGTGTTATTTCCAGAACAAAATTGTATCATGCGTTTGTTTGAAGTTAAGAGAGCTTCTATAAATAATCGTAAATCTGATTTTTATTAACTTTATATCGAAAACATTAATTTTTCATATGTCATTTTCTCGTGTCTACATCGTTTCATTTTTCAAAAAGAATCATCTGTATAATCTAATTGTTGAGCGCGAAGCGCGAGTGTCAAAATGGGAATGTAATCGTCAAAGCCGCAGATGCTTCGAGAACCTTCTTTAAAGTCAAATTGAAACAAATTTCAGTTCCGATTCAGTTTTCGATTTATCTTACAATATTTATGATCTTTGAAAAAAATGAAATCGAAATGTAAACATTAAGCATACGAAAACGAGCGCGAAGCGCGAAAGCGTACCCACGCCCTTAGCGCGCTCAATCTTGGCGCGCAGCGCGCAATGAGAATTTTCTCGCTAAAGGCGGAATTTTTTTTAGTTTTCACCTAAAATAGCAACTTTGGATGAGAAAAACTTGTGGGACAGACTTCAAAGTGACTTTTGAAATTCTTCACTCTAAAATATTGAACCCCCTTCTTGAATATTATATTTTTCAACTCAATATAAGTTATATCTGTGAATCTAAAATATAAAAAAAATGTTGTCAATATTATTTAGCCACTTTTTATTTGAAATTTTTAGTTGGGGACATGTGAATAACAGGATATTTTGCGTACTTTTTTATTTATAATTTCCAAACGAAGTAATATAAAATTTTGAAAATTTACCAAATTGTGCTTCGATATACGTAGGTGAGATATTTCAAGAAAAATTTATTAATCGAAGGATATGTGTAGAATGACTGCAAATGTAATTGTTAATGTGAGTCAAAAAATACAATTTTATTTGAAGAGACCTTGAACTTGTTTAATAATTTTTTCGAACAACCAATCATATCGAAAGACTTTTTTTCTCGTTAAACTAAATATTAATCCTTAATTGAAAAATTAAAAAATAATATTTTCATGGAAAATTAAAAAAAATTAATTCCCTAAATTACGCAAACGCCCACTGTTTTTTAATTTTTGTTTTAAACAAGACTCTTTAGAGTATGAAAAAAAATACACGAAACAAATCGAATCGGGCAATATTGAGAAATTCGATTTTGTAAAATTTTTATAAAGCAATTTTTAAAAACATACAAAATGAGCATGAAGAAATTATTGAAAGTGATTGGGACAGCGAAATTCGGATGACTTGGACAATTTTACATAAAAATGTACAAATTCAATTAATTAAATGAAAACCAAGGTACAGCTTAGTATGAAAACCTTCCATTTTTCTTTACAAAGAGATTCATTCATCTTTTTATATGCGTAACAAGTTGTGTAAGTTTGAAAAAAGTCGGTGAGATGAATTTTTTTGTGAATCCTGCATGGAGTTCACCAAAAGTGTATTCTTAAATTCAAAATTATTAAAATAACACTTCTTTCAAGGTGGAAGATCCAGAATTGTACCAAATAGTGTCCACAAATTGAGACCAGGAGACATTGACGTAGTCGCGTCTTTAGGCGATTCTTTAACTGCCGGATTTGGAGCTTTCGCGACACAACTTATGGGATTATTTATCGAAAGTAGAGGTGTCAGCGCAACTGGAGGTGGCCAAGGAAATTGGCGTGAATTTCTAACAATTCCCAATATTCTCAAGGTTTATGTCTAATCAATCATATATAAATGACGTACTTAATTTTTTCCAACCTGCACCGAAAATATGCCTTTTCGTGCACATAAAGTGTGCGCAAAGTGGATTTTTTCCGCCCGGAGATGAAGCGGGCGCAAAG
Organism: Melikaiella ostensackeni; assembly: GCA_032362435.1. Taxonomy (NCBI): domain Eukaryota; kingdom Metazoa; phylum Arthropoda; class Insecta; order Hymenoptera; family Cynipidae; genus Melikaiella; species Melikaiella ostensackeni. The sequence goes on from JAUMHM010000031.1 coordinate 56,564,430, forward strand.
TAACTTTCTAAGGCCGCTTCTTTAGTCCCCGGGCGGAAAACGCTACTTTTCGCGCACTTCATATGCCCACAAAGGCAAACTAGCAGGGTGTCCAGCGAAAATTATGGCAGTGTGACGTAGGCCACCCCAATTACAAAATTTTTAAATTTTACATCATGAATCATTTAGTGGTCGTTACATAAAAAATTAATTATTCATCAATTCTGTCCTGGAAAGTGAAATTTGTCAAATTAAATTTTTTAAGTTCAGAGTTGAAGAATTTTTAAATCGAAATGATGAAAACAGGAGAATTTCAAACGGAAATGTTAACAATTAAGGGCATTCAAATTTATTAGAATTTCAAATGGTTAGAAAAAACTGAATGAAAACTGTAAAACAGGTACTATATGTAGTTTTGATTCAGCTTCATCCAGATTTAACTAAATTTTTTGATTGCAAACGAATTTTGGATACTCAATTAAGCCATCGCATTGCAAACATTAATTTTAGGTTTACAATTGATTGCTTCGTAAAAACACTTTAGATTTCCAATTTTGCGGAACGCTAAAGTTTCTTTGCACTAGAAAAAATTGCAACTCTAAAATTTAGCAATTTGACAAAAAAAAAATTTGGATTGTTATTAAAAATATTCTGATCTGATTTACTGTGTAAGATCCTTAAAGTGGAAGATCGCAAGTTTTCAAAAACATTACTTGTGAAATTCCCAATCCAAAAATGGCTGAGTGGGGAGAGTACTGATTTTTTTCAAACAATAAAATTTTTTGCAAGAAAAAATTATGTGAACCATTCACTTTGTAAATCACCCAGTGGATAGATGTTCTTCAAGGAAAACTACTTTTCAGATTTGAACAAATTTTTTTACATTTTAATAGCAAATTGTTATAAACAATAAAATCTACGAAAAAAATTACATAGAGTCCATGTGTTGGATAATTTCTTTTCACCCAATTTGTTTTGTAATATAAATAAATGCTGAAGCGGGTGTCGTACTCTTCAATTGTTCATTTATGCTACATAACACATTAGGTGGAGAAAAGAATTATTCAATGAGACTTTTCCGTAGAATCGAGTCGCTCAATCAATTTTTTCGCAACTCACATATTTAAGTGAATTACTTGGACAATTATAAATGTGGATATTTCCTAACGAAAAATTATCTTTTGTTCGAATGCTCTCATCTGAATATTAAATTCTCTGCTATGTCTGTTTTTTTACCCATGAACCTTAAAATATTTAAAAATTGTTTATAACTTTATACTTCTATTTTCTTGATATTATAACTTTTTCAAGTTTGAACTTGTCGATTTGTTTTTCGTTTATTTAAAAAACTATCAACTCTCTAACGTCGAGAATGGACTGCCAAACGCTACCAAACGAACATCAAACAGACCCGCGAGAAAAAAGGAAAAAATTTGACCTTTTGGGGCAGTGTTAAATTAGCCTTTAAATTTTGTTTTCTTCAAAAAAAGGGGAAGGAATAACGATCAAACGATGAGAGTTGACTACTAAACTCTCTCTAACGACCATCAAACGTTTCACGACAAAAAATTTGCAAATTTGTCATTTTGGGAGGTCAACTTCACACGGTTGGAAATCAATGATTCATTTCCACTTGTAATAAATGTAAAAAAAGTAAAAAAAAAAAATAGGAAAATATGAAAAAATCTAACTTCGAATAGAAATGCTATGATTTAAAAAATTAGATTTCCCTGACCGCTGGACACCCGGATGTAATAAAAAGGAATTTTATCAACAAGAACAAAAAAATCAAACCTTTTTTTCAGGAATTCAATCCTAACCTGATAGGCTATGCTGTCTCGGATTCGTTTTCTTTCCAACGGAATGCGCAATTTAACATAGCAGTATCCGGTGCCCAGTCTGGTGATATACCCTTTATGACTGAACGCTTGATAGAGAGAATCACAAACGATTCAAGAGTCGATGTCCAAAAAGATTGGAAAGTAAAATTAATTTTTCTTCTAATAGATTTATGATCCTGCAATAATTTATGTTTTTATTTCAAGTATTTTTTAAATTTTGCATACATTAAATATATCAATATTAACTTTAAAAGATTCTTTGATTCAAAGAAATTTCTTTTGATTCAAACTTGGTTTAAGAAATGGATTTTAGTTCCAATGAAAATGATTTTCTTCATTTTCAAGTTATTTTTGGCTAAATGAAAAAAAGTATATTAAAGAACCGATTTCTTTACTTCAAACCAAATATTTTTCTATGTGTATGTCAGGTTTTACTTTTATTTTAAAGTTACTTTATATAACTTTAGATTCTTCATATTTCATGTTATTATTTTAATTGATCATTTGGTCTAACGTGCTGGCTAGAACATATTTCTTTGTAATATTCTATGAATGAAAAAACTCCTAATTATCATTCTCAATCGTGACAACTGGCATTATGATAAATGAAACCACAATTAGAAATAGTGTATGATCCTGTGCTATATTTTCATAATTTTTAAAATTATTTTTTGCCATGACGATTGCATCTTTGCTAACGTAAAACCGTCTTGTTCAATTATTATAATAATAAGTCAAACGTTCTGCTTATTTTAAAACAGAAGGTTAGAAAAATGAATTTCATGATATTAGAAATGGTTTAAATATCTGAGAATGAATATTTGAAACACGACGTCAGTGCCTATTTTTGATATAACTGAAGTTCGCAACGTTTATAAACAAAAATATAAAAAAATTTTTTTCAATGACTGAAAAAAAAATTAGCAGTGAAATAAAGTAATACATTACTTTAGACGGCAATAACGCTATTACAACTTCGTTTTATCCTCCCACGCACTCTAATATACCATTTTTGTAATATACAATTTTTCCCTAAGCGTCCGGTTTTCGGATTTCATTCCACAAATAACTTGAATTTGATGTCGGACAACAGCAAAAAAAGTTTCATCACCATATCCTTACCGAAAGACAACCATTTAAAAAAAATACTAAATTAAAAAATAACCGATGGAAAAAACAACCGAGCATTCAGAAGAAAATTAGAATTCTTTTACTTTCAAGAAATTGTTGAAATATCCCGCGTGGAAAAAGCCCCGCTTAGCTCTCTTTGGAATGTTGGCCTCCGTCAGGGGCCCATGTGGACAATCCATAGGGGAGGAAGGCCCACGAGGGCCCCCGCAGGAAGCCCTGGTTATTTGTCTTCATGGTTGATGGGTTTAAATTTTTTTAGCCCAAAGAGTTAATATTTTTGGTCAATACAAATTTTGATGTTTGATTAGTTCAGAATTACAAGAAATGCATTTATATTAAAAAGTGGATGAATTTTTTTTGGAAGTTGAACTTTAAAATCTCAGATATTACACGCCTATTCCACTGCCCTTATGTCTCAGTTTACAAAAATCAAACAATTTTTTTGTTGCAATAAATTGCTTTTTGAACAAATTGTAACAATATCTCATCCAAAATTGTAGTTATTGAAAGAAATGGTATAGAAATTGTGGTAAAATGCTGGTCATGGGTTCAAGTCCTGGTCGACGCGTTATTACTTTTTTACTTTTAATTTTTATGAGGAGACAATTATTAAAAGTAGTTTCAAAAATTAAAAATTTACCGTCAGGACAACTTCGATTGCCTCACGAGGGCCACCATAAGGGCAACCATGAGGGAAGCCCATATTGGAACCATATGGATTAGCATTTCCCATAGGATTAGTTTTCATGAGGGGCCACGTCTGGATTGCCCTCATGGGCATGGGATATTGGGATGAAAATTGCTTTACTGTTGTCGGACATCAAATACAAGTAATTTGTGAAATAAAATCCGAGAACTGAGCATTTACTGGCAAAATAGAATTCTTTTAATTTTGAAAAATGATTAAATTAAAGAAGTACGATTTAAAAAGGACCGAGCATTGAGAAGAGAATTATAATTACACTCAACTCTCCGTTTAACTCCAGTCTCGGGTATGGCTTGCTATGACCGTGAGGCTCTTCCAAGAATTTCTACGATGTAAATAGTCAGGGCCGTATTCTACTTCCTGTAGGAATACATAATATTAATTAACTGTATTTTGTACAAATGTAGATTTTTGTTATCATAAAGGATGGACCTTTTTTAATGATGAAGACTAATTAATGAAAAGAAAATTTTCCGCGTGTATTTGAAAATAAATGCAAAATGTGCACGCGAGTGTTCGAACTGTCCCTTTGTGGGCACTTCGAAATGTGGAACTGCTCAACTTCGCTGAGCTCACAGCGCCTCTCTCTCGGCCCCTCGGACCCCCTCATCTACCAATGCGAGCCGGCGGAAATTCTAAGAAGGTGGTACATGGAGGATAATTGAATCGAGAGTTGAGTGTATTTCAATTTCAACAAATTTTTGAAATTAAATAAAAAGATATTAAGCGGCAGTTTTTCGATGTGGGTATTGGGATAAAACTTTTTTTGCTGTTGCCCGACATCAAATATAAGTAATATATTAAACATAATCCGAAAACCGACCAATTAGAAGAAAATCATTTCTTTTAATTTTAACGAATTTTTTAAGTTTAATCAATTTTGATAATAGCAGTTTTCCGGGAGGGATATTGGGATGAAACTTGTGCTGGTGTTGCCCTCAATCAAATACCTGTAATGTATGAAATAAAATCCGACAACCGAGCGTTTAGGGGAAAATTGGAATTTTTTTTTATTTTGAGGAATTTTTTTAAATTCAATAAATTTGTCTAAGTGGCAGTCTTCCAATAGGGATACTTTTTTTGCTGTTATCCGATATCAATTATAATTAATTTGTGAAAAAAATCTGAGAACCGAGCGTTCAGAGGACTATTAGATTTTTTTATTTTAACAGATTTTTTGAATTTAATAAATTTTGGCAGTTTTTCGGTGTGGATATTGGGATGAAAATTGTGTTGGTGTTGCCCTCAATAAAATACCAGTAATTTTTCAAATAAAATCCGCGTACCGAGTGTTTAGAGGTAAATTAGAATTATTTTCAATTTTAACAAATTTTGTTAATTTAATTTTTTTCAATGGCAGCCTTCCGGTAGGGATATTAGGATGAAACTTTTTTTGGTGTTGCCTGGAATGAAATACAGTTAATTTGTGAGATAAAATCCGGGGACCGGGTGTTTACAAGAAAATAAGAATTTTTTTATTTCAGCAAATTTTTTAAATTTAATAAATTTTTCAAAATGGCCGTTTTTCGGTGTGGATATTGGGATGAAACTTATGTTGGTATTGCGTGAAATCAAATATTAGTAATTTGTAAAATAAAATCCGAGAACCGAGTATTTAGAGGTAAATTAGAATTATTTTCAATTTCAACAAATTTTTTTTACTTTATGAAATTTTTTGAAATGACAGTCTTCGGGTAGGGATATTAGGATGAAACTCTGTTTGGTGTTGCCCAGCATCAAATACAATTAAATTGTGAAAAAAAATCCGGAAACCGAGCGTTTAGAAGAAAACAAGATTTTTTTTATTTTAGCAAATTGTTTTAAATTCATACATTTTCCAGAATGTTAGTTTTTCGGTAGGGATATTAGGATGTAACTTTTTTTGGTGTTGTAATTTGTGAAACGAAATCCAGGGACCGCGTATTTAGGAGAAAATAAGACTTTTTTTATTTTAGCAAATTTTTAAATTTAATTAATTTTTTTAAATGACTGTTTTACGGTGTGGATATTGGGACGAAACTTGTGTTGGTATGACCCTCAATCAAATATCAGTAATTTGTGAAATAAAATCCGTGTACCGAGTGTTTAGAGGTAAATTATAATTATTTTTAATTTTAACAATTTTTTTCAATTTAATAAATTTTTTTCAATGGCAGTCTTCTGACAGAGATATTAGGATGAAACTCTGTTTCGTGTTGCCCGGCATCAAATACAATTAATTTGTGAAATAAAATCCGGGAACTGAGCGTTTAGAGGTAAATAAGATCTTTTTTATTTCAGCAAATATTTCAAATTTAATACATTTTTTAAAATAGCAGTTTTTCGGCAAGGATATTGAGATAAAACTTGTGTGGGCGTTGCCCTCAATCATATAACAGTAATTTTTAAATAAAATCTGAGAACCGAGTGTTTAGAGTTAAATTAGAATTTTTTTATTTTAACCATTTTTTAAATCTTAATATATTCTTTAAAATGGCAGTCTTCTGGTAGGAATTTGAGGATGAAACTTTGTTTGTTGTTGACTGGCATCAAATACAATTAATCTGTGAAATACAATTCCAGAACCGAGCGATTGAGGGAAAATTAGAATTAAAATTTAAAAAAATTATACATTAGAGTACGTGGGTAGATTAAACGTAATGGTCATAGAGGGGATATCGTCTGAAATAATTTTTTACTGTATTTCGTTTCCAAAAAATGTATTTCCGTTAGTTAAAAAATAAATGTATATTTTCGTTTATAAACGCTGCAAACTTCAGTTACATGATTCTTGAAACTGTTACATAGATCACCAGAGTATATAAATCATAAATCCTATTAATTAATCATCTTTTGCAGATGATATCACTGATGATTGGTATTAACGATTTTTGTATTGATATGTGTTATCTTCCATCGCCCTGGATGATTCTGAAAAACCATAGAGAGGATATGTTAGATGCTTTAAGGACCATCCGAGACAATTTGCCCAGAACACTAGTCAATATTATTCCACCGCCTAATATGAGAATACTTTTTGATATTAAAAACAAACCACCGATTTGTGAATTAACTGTAGACTTTGAATGTTCTTGTATTTTTGGCTTAAGATGGCGACACCAACTTGGTGAATTTTATGAAATAATGACGAGGTTTGTAATTGAGATAATTTTTAAGGGATAAGGATATATTATTCAACATAAAGAGTGTTTTTAAGTAATATATATTTTATTTCTTTGCAGCTATCAATTTTTGGATGAAGAAATCGCACGATACCCAGAATTCCAAAGAAATGATTTTGCTGTGGTAGTTCAGCCTTTCACCACACATTTGACATTTCCGATTGCAAAGGATGGCAATTTTGATCTGAGTTATTTGTCGGCTGATTGCTTTCATATTAGTCAAAAAGCAAACGCCAGAAGTGAGTGCTATTGCGAAAAAAAACTTGGAGGGAAAGGAAACAATAAGAATAATTAGATAAAACAGAAATAATTAAACACTAATTTCAATTATTTTCTACATGAACAAATAAATCAAACTTTCAAAATATGCTGCCTTCGAATTCCGGTTATTGTTCAAAATAATAAATATTCTGTTCTGACGATTGGGGATATGATAAAGGACATACTAAGTAAGGTGGGCCGAAAATATAAAATTTTTGAAAATTGAAAATGACTAGTGCTGAAAAGTTGCTATGTATCATTGCAAATAAAAATCTATAATGACTTTTTGCAATAAAAAATGGTCCTACGGTATCGCATCAGGGTCAACAATTTTCAATTTTCAGAATTTGAAAAAATAACCCTATGGGTTCCAAAATTATGGTAATTTCTTTTATGTACAGTTTTTGGCATTCAATGCTAACTGGAAATTAAAATTAAGAAATACAACTTTCGTTTAAGTTAGAATTTTCTTAAAATATGCAAAAATGACATTTTTAAGATTCCGTTAATTTTTCATTAAGAAATTTTTCTTGTATTTTTATGTATCACATGTATTTAGTTGGATAAGACAAGTAAGGCATAACTTTCTTAAATCTGAAAAAAATTTTTTAGGCGTTACATTAGTTAAAAATGTATGAATTTTATGGTTTATGACTTTTTTTGACAGCTGTAAAGTCTAAGAAGAAATTTTGTTGAGGTCTGAGGAAATCATATCTTGTTTCTCTAGTATAAACTAAAAGCAAGTCGTACATAATACTGTTTTTTTCATTTTGAAAACAAATTAACCAAATATTAAAAAATATCATTTATGCACATTTTCAAAAAATTCTAACTTAAACAAAAGTTATATTTTTTTCAATTTCAATTATTTATTATGATTTAATGCCAAAAACTGTACAACAACAAAAATTACCATAATTTTCGTACACATTGGGAATTTTTTTTTTATTTCAAAAAGTCATTAGGGTTTTTTATTTGTAATAACACGTAGCAACTTTTCAGCCCTAGCCATTTCCAATTATAAATTTTTTTTATTTTTGGCCCACCCTAATACAAAGGTGGTCAATAGACTATTATTGGAATTAAATAATTTTAAAAATTATTAGGTCGGCAAGACATAAATTAACTTTTTTTAATTATCTAAACCAATAATAGTACGTTCGTTTTCGTTTCTTCTACGATTTCCCAAATTTTTATTATTTTGGATGAAAACCCTTTCCAAATTTGAAGGCATATGAATTGTTTTAAAATACGAAAAATTTTAAATTTTATGCCCATAAATCGAGTTCTTCCTCTTTGGATTTTTTCTTATCGTTAGATGGATCCGATTTATGTTTAAATACCGAACGTTGTGAAACAAAATGAAAAGTTGAAAATAACTGTTTGAATGCATTTTTTTAGGTGCCAATGCGATTTGGAATAACTTGCTATCACCACCTCATCAAAAAATTCGAGACTGGGGAGAACTTTTTGAAGATTTTGCATGCCCTACCTCAAAACGACCATATATAGCGACGTTCTTTAATAGTGGAGAAGCAACGTGGAACTGAGTAAATAATCTTGAATAGTCTACACCTAAGAGATTTTTTGAGTAAAAATCATAAGACATGTTTGATTAAGACATAAATTCTATCTCATTCTTCTTATTTTCATTTTTTGCTGAAGAAAATCAACTTTATTCTGTATTTCAATAGAGTATTAAAATTTCTACGAAAGTTTTAATCTAGTTTATTGAAAAACATTTTAACTTGTTAATAGGACAAAGTGAAAATTTGTGGCAAATTTTTGGTACAAGATTTTGATAGTGAACCGTACACTGTAAAAAACGGAGTTAAAATAACTCCCATTAGACCCGATTAATTTTTGCTCCAAATAGAAAAAAATCAGCTCCGATGTACGAATTCCATAAAAGTCGCATCGCAAATTTTCAACAGCGTAATAAAAAATTAGAAAAAAAATGTTGTTCAATTAAAATTTTTTCGAAAATGTACAAAAAACCTTTTTTCATTGAGTTCATCTTGTTCGTGGTGTTTAAACCGTTCCTAAATTGCGAAAAAAAATCCCGTAATTCTACAATCACGAAAAAAGGGGTTTCCATAAAAGCAAAATAATACCATGTTTCTTCGATTTAAGCTGAAGAAATTTCAGGTTCGACATATTTAACTTCTTCCAAAAAAGTGTGCATTTTTATGAATTTTCAAATCCAAAAACCAAACAGAAGATATTATCCGATTTAAAAATTTATTTTACTCTTTTCGAATGACAAACCACAGTTTTTTTCTCCGGCAGGAGAACAAACGATTCGATTATCTTTAGCATTTTCATTCCGCTCTACTTGTTATCCCACATGATCGGTAAGAGTGATTTCTGTAATTTATTCCAATGCAGTTTTCAATCTTTTCATATTTCTTGTCCATTATCTTTTCTTCTCCACTCAAGAGTTAATTTCTATTTTCAGAGTGAGAGAAATATCTTTTAATTATTTTTTCTAAGATTCAAATACAGTTTCCTCTATTATCCTCGGTAACCTTGGTAAAAGAGAGATCGTAATACTTGTTGCAATTAAAACTTAAAAGAGAGCGTGTAAGTAACATGAAGTAACTTTAAGAGAAAAAAAAACAACTTTTAAAAAATTCTGCGTAAGATACTAGAGCCACTTTTTCCTCATCAAGTGAAGTTTCCGTATCGGTTAGTAAATCTTACGTAATGATAATGATGTACGTAGATTAATGAAAGTACTATGTTAAGGCAGACACAAATTTAATAAAAACTCCAATTTTCACATCAATATTGGCAGAACTAGCTTTGCAATATTTTCCGAATTATCTATTCCACTTTAAAATTGCAAAAAAAAACTTATTATGAAAGTACTTTCAGAGCGAATGTAGCTTCTCGAAGACTTTGCGTAAGGTATAAGATCCACTTTTTCCTCATAGCCCCACTTACAAATTACCGCATCATGTTCTGTGGCTTATATTATATAATTATAACGAAGAGAATTTCCTAATGCAATTATTTTTTTACATTGAAAATCAATCGAAAAATACGCGATTGTTTATAATTTTTCGAGGAATTAGCTTGGCATACCGTAGAAGAATGATGAGCATTAGGGTGTGCCGAAAATGAAATAATTATTATTGTAGAATTTAAATCCAAATCCCGTTCGGGGTTAGCGTTACTCGTTTGGTTTTAGCCTCGTTATACTATCGAGGATGAAGAAATTTAAATGGTAAGGGTAAGTAAGGGATGTGTAGTAGAATCCATAGGTTTTAGATCAATCTAGAAATCGCGTGTGGCTCATTCAAACGAAACACTCTTTCCACAACACAACTTCGATTTGGGTCGCTGATTAATCTCTCTTGCAATGACCCCAGGGGAAGAGATTCACAGAGCCATCATATATATCATGATTCACACATAAACACTTCAACTGACTGATAAACCCATAGGAAGATCCGTAATCTTCACCCCAACCACATTCAAAAAAGCAAAGCTGTTCAAGAGGGCCCATGAGTATCCAAAATCTTTCGTTTCAGGCGCTACTCTTCTTCTTATAAACAATTGTCTTCCATACATCCCTACCCTTGCATACATCTTTTGCTTCCGTTACATCCATACATTCTTTCATGCATGCTCTTGTGTTTCTACAACTCCTTATGTCCCTTCGCTTTAGAGTCTCATTCACACTTTGCGACCTTTCTTTCTTCGGCCTACCTCTGGGTACGCTACCACTCGCTTTACCTAAATACACTTGATTCGTTAAAAGTTCATCATTCATTCTCTCAACATGACCAAACCACCTCAGCAAATTTCTTTCAGCCTTGTCAATCAACTTTTCTTCTAAACCACATTCTTTGAGAATCTACTCATTACTACCTTTATCCATTAGCGTTTTACCGCAGGTCCAGATCTCGCTACCATACAGCACAGTGGGTGCAAGCACAAAATTATATATTGGAATTTTAGCTTTATTCTTTACATTTTTACTTTAAGTAATGACTCGTACACTACCGATAATAATCCTTCTAGCCTCGTTTATACGTGTGGATATCTCTGCAGTCTGCATCTATTTTTCCGTCAGCGGTAAGTAAACTTTCAAGATAGACGAAATCATCAACTTGTTCTAGCCTCTCTTTGTTTGAGGAAATGTTGCATACTGTTTTCTCACCCCTTCTTTCAAACGCAATAATTTTTTTATTCACGTTAATTTTAGGACCCATATTCTTCATGTTGGTATCCAGTCTGCTCTTGATTCTCTGCAAATCATCGACGGATTCTACCGTAACAATCTTATCTGCAAACGTCAGTCCACGCACTTTCACTGTCCGGAAATCAACACCTTCTTCTTCTAGACTATCTATTAGACGTTTGTTTACGTATATATTGAACATCCAGGCGAACATAACGCAGCCTTAACTCACGCCCTGCTTGATATCAAACCAATCGCTCAATTGTCCATTTACTCTTCCATTCGCTTTAGTACCATTATATATTGCCTTTACTGCTTCTAAAAGCCAACCATGCACTCCATACTCTTTCAGGACTTTCTGAAATTTAGCTCTACCAGCTTTATCGAAAGCTTTTTTCATATCAACAGTTTAACAGAAAACTTTTTTGGTTACTCTCAAACTTTTTTTTATGATTTGAGTCAAGCTAAATATCTGATCCGCACATGATCCCCCTGGCATATGTAGAGTTCGAAAGGCGGTAATTTATATCAGGAACGTCGAAAACTTACCGGTAAGTTACCGGTAAACTCTTGAACCATTTCTGGAAACTTACCGGTTTAATTTTCTTCAGATTTTTTTTGTTATTTACCAAAAATCCGCGTATTGCGTTTAACATAATTTGAGAAAAATAACATGAAAAATTAATTTAAAAAATGAACTTTCTCGTGAATTCTCGTATCTTTGGTAACTTACCGGGAAGTTTTTTGTTACCTTCTCTAATTTTATGT
>JAUMHM010000031.1:56576565-56589030 GCA_032362435.1 Melikaiella ostensackeni
TATGTGGAAAAATAAATTGCCACTTTCCCAAAATTTTCGTTTTTCTTTTGTAGGCTAAGTATTTATTGAGTGACCCTCGTATGGTTATGGAAGATTGCCGAATTAAGGTGCGTGAAATTTCTGAAGCTGCAGGCATCTCCGCTGAACAAGTCTAAAACATCTTGTACGAAAAACTGGAGGTTAAGAAGGTGTGTGCAAGATGGGTGCCGCGATTACAGACTTCTAATCAAAAGCGAGACTAAAAAGACGTTTCTACGCAGTATTTGGCAAAGTTTATTCGGGATTCGCAGGACTTTTTGCGTCAATTCGAGACTGTGGACGAAACGTGGATCCACCATTATAAATCCGAGATAAAGCAGCAGACAAAGCAGTGGGTACTGCCTGGTGAAAGTGCGCCAAGAAGGCGAAGACTATTTTGTCAGCTGGGAAGGTGATGGCCACAGTATTTCTGAATTCTCAAGGAATTATCCTCATTGATTACTTGAAGAAGGATGAAACTATAACAGGAACGTACTATGCATCATTATTGAACCTTTTGAAAACCAAGCTACAAAAACAAACGACCATGATTGGCGCACAAGAAAGTTCTGTTTCATCACGACAACGCACCGACTCACACCTCCGCAATCGCAGTGACAGAAATACACGAACTAGGCTTCGAATTGATTCATCATCCACCCTATTCTCCAGACTTGGCTCCGCGTGACTTCTTTCTGTTTCAGTCTTACCATTCTTTAGTCTTTTAATTGCGGATATAATTTCGCGGATATCGATTTTTGTTCCACGACCCACAATGACATTGTCTAACGTATCCTTTTTTGTATCACATTTGTTATGCTCCATAGTTTCACCTCCATACGATTCTTTGAAAAAATCACTCATACAGTCTTTTACTTTGTCCGTATCCCATACCATTCCACCATCAGCATTCTTAATTCCGACGAAATCAGTCCTAGTACTTTCTTTTCTAACCTCCTTGACCCATTTCCAAAATAATTTCTTACTTTCTTCAAAATCAATTTGCATTTTTTTATCTTCTTCCGATTCGATGTTATCCTTGCTTTCTTCATGGAGAAAAATGAAATTGAAGAGTTGGATATTCAGTGCCAGAATCGTGTGATGAATACAAAATTTTAGGAATAGATCCAGAAGACACGGGAAGGAATATGACACACTAATCATTAAAAAATTTGATCTCTCCTGTATAAAACCTTAACTTTTAATATTTTAAAGTAAGTATCTACAATTCGTACGTTATCACCTACAATTTAAGTATATGAACCTTTGCAAAAATGAAACTTAAGTGTTTCATTAAAAGTTTGTTTTCTCAAAAAGTCATAGAAAGCATAGATTACTTATTTTTTGGAACATCATTAATGGAAAGATTTATATCGTGTCTCAGTTTTCGGACGGGCGACGTCTTAATCGAAGCACAGTTTATAGTGTTTTATTGGAAACTCGGCTGAGTTTGCAGCTGTCCAGTAACCATTCCTGGATGCGCCGCATTCATTAACCCTCGGCTGGCATCAAACTGAAGCTTGCCTTGCATGATGCCTTGAAGACGTTAAGTGCCTCAAACTTTAGCCTCGAGAATACCAGATTGCAGAGAGGAGCGATTGCTTCGTTGGAAGCCCGGGTTTAACTTTCGGCAACTAAGTTTTTTCATCTAACTCGACTTTTTCTGTTTCACCAAATGAATGTTTATAATTTAACATTTAAAACTTAGTATATATAAGTAAATTTAGGTTTATAAAATGAAAAGTGACTGTGTCGACCCGTCGATACCCGCAAATCTGTTTCCTCGCAAATTTTTTTTGTCCGAACATTCTTTACTGTTGCGAGTATAGGACTGATTTCTGTTCTGGACTGGACTCTGTACAGTGCGGTAGAGAAGTAATGAATACCTCGACTACCAGCACTAGTGACCCAATTTCTTACTTCCATTTTTCTCCGTGTTCGACTACCTTCTTTGTTTTTCTGTTTGTATCACTATAATAATTTTCTAGTCTAGTCCTCTCCTCATTGCTGGAACCTACAATATTCTGCTTTCTTGAGTATACTTGCTTTTTCTCATTAACAGTCACGCGGATTTCATCATTCCACCAAGCATCTCCAGTCTTTTTTCCTACAACCGCAGTACTACACACTTTGGATACACTCTTGGAGATGCTATCCCATAGTACAATACATACACCCTCTACATTTTCATTTCCTAATTTCGTCTTCCTGTCTTCTCTATGAAGTCCTAACTATTTAATCAGCCTTGCACGATATACTATTTGTACTTCTGGTTTCCGCAAATTGTCTATTTCAACTCGCATCTGCTTTGGCTTATTATTAATTCTTCTTATCTTCCATCCTTGACCTAGGTTCATTTTTGAAAGTATGAGGAAGTGATCCGTTCCACATTCAGAACCTCTCATAACTCTTGTATCGCTTACTAGCCCTCTCATTCTCTCATCCGCTACGACAAAGTCAATAATACCGTGGCTTTCGCCTCTGCACCAAGTATTATACATGTGAATCATTTCATGTTTCAACCAAATGTTTGTAATAAAAAACCTTTTTTTTAAGCACAAACTAATCAATCTCTCCCCGTTACTATTCGTTTTTGGGTATCCGAAATGACCAAGCGCCCTGTCGGTACCTTCGCTTTGCACGCTAGCCCAGCCAATTCATATCTCCGAGTAGAAAGATTCTTTACCCAGGATCGCAAGTACCTATAATATCATTCAACAATTTCTAGAAGGTATCTTTCACATCACTACTATGGGATACGTGTAATTTTGAATCCTTAAAATTCAACCTGCAAATATTTAAAATAATGCCATTTGAATAATATAGTTGTATACTTTATAAGCACTGAATGCCATCGATTTATAATCGTTTAAATTTGCACACTTTCGGAAAAATTCTGACACAAATCACGTTCGAACCGTTTGCTCCCGAATGCAAATAAATTCATTCGAGCATTGAGGAAACTAATGCTATTTAAATCCGAATTACGTGCATCATAAAAAGAAGATTGGAATACGAAAGACAAAGTAAGCGACCAAAAATGATTTAAACGAAGTGCGGTTTCTTTATTAGAGAAATGTCACCTGAGATGTTCTTTACTGATCACTCAATCAGAAAAGTAATTTCAGTCTAGCAGGATTGGATATTTAAATTGGAAAGCGCCCAAGTGTTGTTGCATTCAATGTTTAAAATTTGAAAATAATCATTGATTATTACAACGAATTTTCGAAGAGAAACATAAGAGTAAATAGTATAAAAAAATATAGTTGATGTCATAACTGTTTAGGTAAATGTAGTTATTTGCATATTTGTGTTTTTTCTTACGCTTTAGGCCAAACTTATACTTCTCATTCAATTTTAATTGACAAAACCTTATTCCATTTCTCGAAAGGTTCTCTACAATTCTATTGGTCGCATTTTTGTAGAAATTATTTCATTTAGAAATTATACTTGGGTGGACGTTTTAATCAAGGAGAAAGATTCCTGGTCTTTTCACGGTTTTTCCAGGCTTGTGAAAATTCTTCACAGTTATGGAAATTAAAAAAATCGAACTCTTAAAGTCGAAAATATTTTTATTTTAAAAAGTCATAACTGAACTGCAAACTAAATTACTTCAAGTGGAACTCTTTCCAATTTCAAAGTTCCAAAATTGGAACTAAACAAATTTCCAATTCAAATTCTTAATATTTTAGGCGTATAAAATTGAGAGCTTCCAACACTTCTCAATTGAACAATTTAAAATTTCAAAGGTTTCACAAAAATTATGAAAGATTTTAGAAAATTTAAAAATCTCGCAAAGGTTTCAAATATTTCAAAAATTTCGCAAACACTTCAAACAGTTCAAAGATTTCAAAACATTTCAAAAAATTTCACGATTTAAAAAATTTCACAAAGATTTCAAAGAGTATAAAAGATTTCCAAGATTTCAAAATATTTCAGAAGATTTCAAAAAGATTTCGCAATTTTTCGTATTTCGGATTTCGCAAATATTTTGAAGATTTCAGAAAGATTTCAATTGCTGAAGAGTTAACAAAGTTTTTAAATATTGCAAAAAGGTTTCAACAATTTTAAAAGATTTCAAAGATCCCAAAATATTTCAGAAAATTTGAAAGATTTCGCAAAGATTTTAAAGATTTCGGAAACATTTCAAAGATTTCAAAATAGTTAACAAAGGTTTTACATATTTCACAAAGATTTTAAAAATTAAATGGAGATTTCAAAAATTTCACAAAGATTTTTAAATATTTCAGAAGATTTCAAGAGATTTCACAAAGATTTCACAAATTTCCAAAGATTTTAAAGATTCCAGAAATATTTAAAAGATTTCAAAAGAGTTAAGGAAGTTTTTTAATATTTCTCGAAGATTTTAATAATTACATAAAGATTTTGAAAATTGCACAAAGATTTCGAAGGTTTCAAAGATTCGAAAAGTGTTCAAAGATTCCAAAATATGAAGATTTCACGAATTTTTAAAGATATTAAAGATTTCAGAAATACTCCAAAAATTTCAGAAGAGTTAACAAAGTTTTTAAATTTTTCACAAAGATTTTAATGATAAAGTCATTTTTTTTAACTTAACACTTTTTGAATTAGAAGTTAAATTATTTTGATTTTAAGTCATTTCAATATAATAATTGTTCAATCTTTATTTATGAATCAAAATTCAGCACTTACACTTACAAATAAAAAATTTTTTTAATGGAACAATTGAAAATGTCATGTTCAGTGTCTAAATTTAGCACTCTGAAATTTTAACGATTCAAGACTTTCTATTTCAAACAATTCAGATTCAAATGATTTAGTTTTGAATATTTGACTTATAACTGTTCATTTTAAATGTACAGTCAAATATTGCTAAATTTTTTAAAAGAACTTGTTTCTTTTTAATTAAAAAGTTTTTAATTGAATGAGTTAAAAATATAATATTTTAGGCTGAAACAATATTTCAATAGTATCTGAAACTGAATAAAAGCGTCTAGTTATGAATCTGTTTATTTGAAATTATTTTAAAATTGAAAATAGTTTATAAAGTTTCAATCGCACGTTTACATTTGTTTAAATACTAAGGCTTCCGAATTAAAATAATTCCATTATCATCGTCAAAACCTGTAAATTGTTGAATTTTGAACAGAATCAGAATCGTCTCGTAAAATCATTAATTTATATTTACAGATGATCAACTTAAAAATGTTTTTTATCAAAAATTCCCAATTTCAAACGCTTTAGATTGTTAATTGCTTAAGTCTTCAAAACTGCATTGTGAAATTCCTTTAATTAAAAATGTACATTTAAAAATAATGACCTAAATAAAAATTTGTAAAGTAAAAGATTTTAGAATCAAGCATTGTAAAGTAAATAATTTCTTGATTTAGAAAAACGTTAACAATTCATCGTAACATAAAAAAAATTGAAATCAAACTTATTTTAAACTGCATTATATCATTTGATATGAAATTTGGGATAAATCAAGGAATAGAATGAGCTTTTGTAATTGAAATTCAATGAAAATTACGACTTTTTCCTGAGGAGGAAGGAAAAATACAAAAATGCAAATAAATATATTCAAACAAAAAATTATGACGTCAACTATTTTTTTATTATTTATGCTAACGTTTCTCTTCTAAAATTTGTTGCAATAATCAATTGGTTTGTCAATTTTATAAATGAAGTTAAAGCTTAAGTTATTTTTAACTTAACTGTAAACCTAGAACATCTTTAAGGCTTTGAGAAAATTCGGTGTGCGTGATATGAGGAAATTGGAAAGGTGGGTAAGGTTCACCAAAAGCAGTGAGCGAAGAGTACAAATATTTTCGGTGAGTCTAGACACTTTGAATATTCAATGCTACAATTTTAATGAATATTACGTTAATTTGATGCAATACCAATCATAAACGTAGCCTAAGACACATATTTCCTCATCACTCTTACTCACGTACGGTCTACGTGCTTCGAAGTATAAGGACCAGGCAATTAAATGTTGGTCAGAACTGTAACTATATTCAAGAATGACAAATATTATTCAAATCTTCAAGAAAACCTTCATGAATGTAAATTAAATTCATTTTTAACCAAATATTTTTAAAAAATGGTCACGTTAATTAAATATAAAATGATAATTTCCAATCAAAGAATATAATAGTTTCTGAGAATCTTCTGCTGGTTTTCTGAGGTTTTTTGCCTCTCCTGTAAAATTTAGGTTGACTGGGCTTGAGACCGTTCAGCATTCCACGCTACAATTATTAGGAACTTAATCTAATTTTTCGACACTGACTCACAAAATAAATGGGACTTTTCTTCTTTAAAAAGATTATCTCTTGCGAAGCATCAAACTCGTGTAGAAAAGTCGACTGGGGTCAGACTGGATTCCGACTAGATCGCTCACGCCAAACAATGCCCATAATGGGTAAACTATTTGGGCCCAAGCTGGGCAATTACTTTTCTGTCCAGCAAGGAAAAACGATTTAAATCTAAATGAAAATTTTAATTCAAATTGAGAAATAAGATTTAGTTGCAAATTTGAAGAAACTGTTCTTAGTTTTTAAAAAATTTTCCTGTATATATGCGTATTGCGCAGTATATCCTTTTGTAGGATCCGGGAAAATTCGTATCTTCTCGTTCTTTTCCACAAGTGAGCTAAATCTGAAATGATAATTTCCGCGTCAAAATGAGATGTCTTCATGTAATGAATTCTAGTAAACATTTCCATCTTCCTCCAATCTGTAATTCACGTTAGGACCTAAAGGAATTTGGCAATCCATATCGTCATCTTCAAAATTCGCATTCACTTACGTATTGAAAAAAAAATTTAATATTAACATACGTGAAAAATAATTTCTGAGATTATATACACATTATTAAATAGTAAATTGGACTTACTTACTTTTTCTTTCTCAGAATATTCGATTGACACAGAATTACACAAGCCAAGCAGAAAATGGCGCGTGCGACTGCTGACAGCTGATTGACTATAGAACTGTAAGAGGAAGATAGGTTTGCACATCAAAGATTGCGCAGTGCGTTTGGACTAGGGCAGCCAATAGAAGTTTGGCGGGCACTTCAAAACACTGAAATATTTAATGTTTTTTTATCGGTATTGACTAAGATATAATGTTGCTATTTTGGTATTTCAAAGTGCCTTCCTTACACTACAATACATGCTTGAGGTTATTATGAATAAATTTCCATACTTAACTTCTCGTGATAATTATTATTGATTTGATTTAAAATAATCCACCATCGACATAAGCACTCGAGTTATCTTCAAGTGTTTCTTCAACTCCTACTTCAATCGCTCGATATTTTTTAACCCATAGACATAATTTATTATTCGCGCGGCGTTTTTTATCAAAATTATTCCGATCCATATTTATTTCTGATTTGATGTAGTTCAAAACCAATTCATAGATGTTAGTATCAGCAGAACACAAAAAACATTTTGTCTCTCTACCCATAACTGGGGTTACCTGATGGGGCTAGACTTGCTTGCCCACTGATCGGCTTTATTAACAGAAATTTCAGTAATTTAAAATTCAGAACAGTTGAAAATTTTTTTGTATTTGGGTGAGATTGCATCCAGCCTCTTATATAATTAAATTAATTTGTTAATTAATTTCACTTTTTTCAACTGGGCTGCCGATTTGGGCCCAAATTGACGCCCAATTATAAATTGGGCTACGTTGGGCCGATTCCCACACAGGTAACATGAGAATCGTAGATAAAAATTGCATAATTTTCAATCGGTTGTAAATTGTTACTGTAGAAAGGTTTTTGCCTCTCCTGCAAAATTAGGTTGATTGGACTTGGAGCCGTTGAGCATTCCCCGCTACAATTACAAAGAACAAAACTAGTTTTGATTTTGCGACATTGACCCATAAAGTAAATGGGATTTTTCATCCTTGGTAAAATTATCTATTGCGAAGCATCAAATGACACACTGCAGTGAATGTCGTAACAGCAAAACGAAAATAATTTTTTTTTGCGCCGAATAGATAATTTCGCAAACACTCTGTCATACTAAATTTGTGTCAAAATGGAAATGCAGAACCGGACCATCAGTGAACTATTCTGAATTTACGTGCACGATTCTTATCTGATTACGCCACTTCGAATGTTATAAAGTGGGGATCAACTGAGAGAATCGGTGTCTCTTCTTTGTCGCCAGTGCTTCATTCAAGTTCTGTATTCTCCTCCGAAAGCACTCGGCAATCTCAGAAGCGATTTTTCTCATTGATAGTGAAATCCTCAGTCAATATGAAAGTGATTTTCAAATAATAACGGCATTCAATTAACAAAGTGAGTGTCGGGATTTCAAAATGAAGAATTCCTAAGCAGTGATTCTGTCAAAAATGATTTTATTATCTGTTTTGTGACAGTTTTCGAAAAGAGTGAAGGAAATTGTAAGTGTTTTCAGGAAAAAATTATTACTTTGGCTAATAAGAATTATTTCTAAAATTAATATTTCTGTGCAGTCGAAGAAGTGACCCATTGAACTCAAAAAGTTACTACTAAAATGTCCAAAAGTAACCAATATTCTTATTTTTCAAACTGTTATTGCATGGATTCTGACTCCAACTTTATAAATCACCTTTTTTATCTGTTACACAAATGTTGGACTTGTCCCTTTGGACTTGTACATTTTCTCATTAGTTCTTAAACGAGTTTCTCCATTCAATCTCAGGTTCAAAATTACGCATGAAAAAAACTCATCTGGACGATCTGTACTTTCTGCTACCACTCGGAAAAAAACTTTTTTGTGTTGCTTTTGGTGCATGAAAAAGTTCATAAGAAAGTAGATTTCCTTTTGATCTTAATAAAAAAATTTAGTTCAAATACTATTCGAAGGATGAATTTAAATTAGCAATTTTTAGAAATGAGTAATTGTTTGGATTATTACTTTTTTGGATTAGAAAAATTAAATAATCTGAATAGATTGGTTCTGAATCAATTAAAAACTTTGTTGAATTCAATCGTTTTTGATTAATCAAATGTATTTTGTTATGAAGTAAACAAAAATTAAATGGATTCCAAACCATTTTTAATCAATCTAATTTGACTTTGAATCAAGAAAAAAAGGTTGAAAAATGGGTTTACCCACCATTTGGAAACCAAAAACCTTTCCTAATTCTTATAGACAAAAATTGATTCAAAAATTATTCCAACTCATTCATCAAAAATGTGCTTGTTTAACGGAAAATCTTTTTTTCTATATTACAATACAATACAATTATACAATATGAAAACAAATAAATTGCGGGTTTGATTGAAAACAAAAAACAAACAATAAACAGTTTCTAGTCCTCATCAAGTTATACTGAATGGTGGGATGAAAAGTTGAAAAAACGTAACCATTTTAGAAAAAATTATCAAAAATCGACTTTTAGCAAAACATCACAAACGCCATTCAATTTAAAGTTTAAAGTTCCTAACAATGTAAATCATCTTTAATTTATTATTATTTGATTTTTTCGTCCGAGTTTCATGGTCACCTTGAAAGATTTCAAATTAAAAGTCTATATTCAAAACTTCAATGCTTTTCAAAATTGAAAAGGGTCAATGTCGATAATTGTTGAAATTAAAATGGTTCAAATTTGATGATTTCAAAAATTTCAGCAGTATTACATTTTCATTTGAAATTATAAACATTTAGCGCGTAAGGCTTTTAAATTTAAAGTTTCTAAAAAGAAAAGTTAAAAAATCGTAACCAGTTTCACAAAAATTATCAAAAATCAACTTTGAGAAAAACATCCCAAACGTCAATGACGAAAACCTTTTTTTAACTTTTTTAAAATTAAATAATGTAGTGGGATGCTAATGGGTGCGAAATAATGTAACAGTCATCATTTGTCATTTTCAATTCAGTAATGATTAAACAAAATGTAGAAGTGAAAGCGCAAAAACTCCCAAAAACTATTTTCAAAATTATGCTTTTCTCTCTTTTTATTTTCTTTTTAATGTAGTGCGATGCCAATAGGCTAAAAAAATGCCAAATGAATCATTTTTATTTTTTAGCGTAGTAACAGTAAACGGAAAACAAACTTTATATTTTATTTCACTCACTTCCAATTGGAATTCGGCCACCTCGTTTGATAGGAATATGAGTTTAAATGTATTTACATTATTCGAATACCATAAAAATTTGGGGCGAAATACCTACCTTCTTGATTGAAACGCAGACTCTAGAAAAAAAAGCAATATGAATATTAGTTCTGATACAAAATTTGAAAAAGTTCATTAATAATGGATTGAAACAAATAACTAGTTGACTAATTTCTGTTAAATTAAATTAAATTTGGATAACGACACACAGAGAAAAAATCGTGTATTGAACCATATTCATGGGTTAATTTTATCAAATTATTAATCTACACACAAAAAAACAGGTTAAATTTAAAGAGTTCAAATGATTCAAATAATTTATTTTATAAAATAATGTATACCTTTAAAAGCCTTTTATCTTCCATTTTTCGAATTTAGAATCTTTAAACTTTGTAACCATGAAAGCTAAATGTTTAGAAATTCAAATAAAAAATTTAGAACTGCCAAAAACTTTGAAGGCATTAAATTAAAATGAAATAAGTTTTAAAAATAATCGACATAGATCGTTTCCAATTCTGAAATGCATCGAATTCGGACTTTTAATTTAAAGTATTCCAATTATAGAAAATTAGAATGCTCAATTTATATTGCTGAGAACTTTAAACCTTGAATATGAAATAGGAACCTTATTATAAATCAACTCAAAAAGTCTTGAATTTCAAAATAATTTTGCGTAAAATTACAGTTTTTTTAAATGTTGATTGTAATATACACCAAGTGTATTGCTTCAAAATACACACGGAAAAAGTCACTAAATCAATTTTCAATGAGACTCATATGGTATAGTGACCAACTAAATGGAATATTTTCCACTGAGAGAAAGTTCATTGATGTTTGATCTTTTTCAGTGCACTTACTTGTTCAATTGAATAAATCAGGAAGATTTTGGAGTTAAATTCAAGAAATAAGTAATGTCTGAAAGTTGAAAAATGAAGATTGGTTCACGTAATCTCGTAACTATCCGGATTTGCAAGGAAAGACATAACATAAATTGACTCTTTTCTGCTTTCCGCACATGGAAGCGGACTTTCCCTTCAGGTCTAAGTTCGGATGTCAGACTCCAATCGCAGATATATTCACTGTTTACAGAATGTAAAGCGCGACGCGATCGTTCGTAATTCATAACCGACAAGGAACCGCAGCCGTTCGTTCGCAATTTGCATCTTCAACTTGAACATTGCACGAGTGTCGTATACAATGGGATCCTGCTTTCGAGTTCCCATCGTGTCAATGAATGTAGAGATTTACGATAGTCATTAGATTAATACATAGGTGAAAACAGAAATTAGTCAACTAGTCACTTGTTTCAATTCATTTTTTATCAACTTTTTACAATTCTGCATCAAAAACTAACGTGAATAACTGATCCTTTCCGAAATTTAAAACATCTAAAATTCAAAGCTATTATTGATGGTCAACGGTAAGACTGTTGACTAGGGTGATCAAAATCATACCTGTGGACATTTTTTTTTTAATAGAAGGCTTGCTACTGCGCCATTTTGTGAGGTTCCCAGAAAAAAAATAAGATTAACACGGGAAAATTTTTATTTTCGGAGGAATGATTTCCACGTTTCTGGGTTTACACTAAGCTTGCGGGAGATAAACAAAATTTGTTGGGGAGTCTCCAACAAATAATTTCCGCTTAATCAATTTGAATATTGGCACCCCAGCCCCCCTCCCCCTTATTGAAAGGATAAGATGCCTCCCCCGCCCAAAGATGCCCCAAAAAACTTAAATTGACAAATTTGCGCAAAATTGACACATATGAGCTCTGTTTTTCTCTTTTTTTGCCGTACATTAATAAAGTTAACTAAATTTTTAAAAAAACTAGAGTTTTGATATTAACCGATTTGGCGTAAGCTTAGAGGGATTTTTTTCTGGGAACCTCACAAAATGGCTATTCGAAACGCAATTTTTCAGACCACACTACTGTTGACAGCTTAAAGTGTTTTGTTTTTTCAAATTATAAAGCAACCTTGACACTTTTTCGATTGCAAACTTCTGTGTTCATTCAAAGTAAGATTTTTCTCCAAGGCGGAGAAGTTATGCATAGTATGAAAAGTTATGAATGATTTTCATTTGTTTTACGCATAACTTGGATAAGACAAGTGAGAATTATACATAATTTTGTCCACTATGCGTAACTTTTCCGCCTGGGTTCTCTCAATGGAAAATATTCCATTCAGTTGGTCATTGACCTTTCCAGGTTAGAAATATCAGAACTGTGGCCCATGTCATTGTATTAATTCGTGGTGTTCTATATTTTCTTGAATTAAAGTTGCTGTTCCCCTGTTGGTGTTGTTTCTACATATTTTATAACCGCGTATTTTAACTTGCAGGGATTCGCGGAGG
>JAUMHM010000031.1:56589040-56605944 GCA_032362435.1 Melikaiella ostensackeni
TCGCGGAGGAGAGTTTCACTGGGTAGATAAATTTTAATGTTGTTTTTATAGAGGTAGGTGGCTAACTCGTGTCTTTTCTCAAGTATTCCCTGAGCGTTCCAAAAATGATTTTAAGAGTTTTGTTATTGAGGGGTGTCATTTTTAAAAGCAATTGAAAATATACTTATTATAATCTCGGCTATTTACTTGATAGTGCGTTTTGAGGCTACTTGAGTGTTGTGTAGTGATTTATTCTGTAAAGGCGAGGAGCTTACGGGGGCTACTGGTTCTTGCAGAATCAGTGGTGCAAGGGGTTTGCTGAGGATAGCTTCCTTTAAATTGTTAGCAGGTTTGGAGTTAGGGTTTTTAGTTGGCTTAGTTGGTTTTCTAGAAGCTTTCTTGAACGCTGCGCAGCCTTGAGCTGGTGTCAGGCGATCTTTTTCGCACTTAGAACTAGTTTGCGCACTCCCACATTTTACGTAACATGGGGTAGCGTGACACGTGTCAGAAACGTGATGAAATCTTTGGCAGTTGAAACACTGAGAGGTTTCTTTTGGTTTGACATAGGGCTCAACTTTAATTTTTAAAAGGCCAGAAACTGGAGTTCAAGGAGGTCTTTTGCTTGTGGTGTATTCGTCATCGTAATTAAAATCATGGGCATGGGGCTCTTCTAGTTTGTCTGTTACGCATTCGGCTAACAGTGGTAATGGTGAACCCTTCTTTCTTGGGTTCATCGTAAACTGAGGCTTCGGGGTAAGAAATCGAGTTATTCCGTATAACAAGTCTTCAAAGTAGGACACGCAAACAGAATACATATCAAAGTCGATGTTATAGACGATAGGTTTGTATTCAGCAACTTCAAGGATCTTGTAAAGGACTGTATAGGGGTGGTTGGCTTCGTCAACGATTACGTTGATTGGGGGTGTTTTTCCCGGTGAAGCGGTTGATTTTGGATTTGCCGCGATAGGGACTGTTTTAATATTTTTGTTTAATGGGTTGGCAATTGTCTTGGTACTGCTAGGTGTACTAGGCGAAAAAGATCTATTCGAACCTGATCCTGTTTGTCTCCTGCATTTCCTTGACGAGATGATTGTCCAGGCGTCCTCGTCCATGTTTCTACAGTTTCTCGTCCTGTTCATTCTGATGGCGAATTATTTCCTCCTGGATGGGGAGGCATGATTGCCACGGCTTCTTGGGTTGCTTCTTCTCTGGGTTGGTCCTCGATGTTAGCACATCGAAGGACAAACTTCTATAACCATGGTGAAAATTCGTAGCTAACTAATTTTCTTGGGAATTAATTTCTATTGTGAGATAACATGCTCTGTCCACCTGGCGACATTTATCCTGAACTACTGACTATTGAAAGAATTATTTATTTAGAATGATCAATTTCTCTTTCACGAACTGAATAAATATCTCTTCCAACGAAAATACGTATTCTAACGAAATTCACATGTATTTATTTCAATAAAACGTTTCCTTCGTTTGGAAAAGTACTTGTTCGAATTAACTTAATCCACACTCAGATAAATTGCTGAAATTAAATAAGTATTTATTGCTTCAAAAAATCGATCTCACTGAAATAAGAAGATATTTCTTAGGATATTGAAAAGAGATTCAACAAACAGGTTCTTAGCTTCCAGTAAATCATTTCATTTATTTAATAATTTTCACATCGAATTCAAAGAAATATTTCTTTCTACTAAAGAAATATCACCAAAGAAATGATTTCTTTCAATCAAGGCATGACTCTTTTGCCTTTAAACAATATTTAAATTAATTAACAATATAAAAAAAATTGTGAAATTGGTTCAAAAAAATGGGTTTCTTTGGATCATGTACATTTTTATCAGTGTGTGTGTACAAATTTAAGAATTTCACCATGGTTGACAATTTAAAGTGTTTTTTTTTTAAATTATGAAGCAACCCTGATACTTTTTTGATTACAAACTTCTGTGTTCATTCAAAGTACGATTATCAATTTGCCCTAGGTTGTAGTGACTTTAAAACATGAAATATGAATTTCGTCTTTCATCATCTCCTTTTTCTCAAGAGAGGTCATTAATGGTAAAAGAGTTGTGAAATACAGTGTTTAAAATGTTCCGCGAGTCAAGTATCGAACAATATCATCGACTGCAAACTACATTTATGAGCTAGGTGTTACGTGAAACGAACTTTTAAGTTGTCAATGGTGCCGCTATTTCGGTACAATCACCTGGTAAAAGCAGGAACCGCGATGCCATATCGTACGCGTGTTACGAATGCTAATGATTATCGTTACAGGCGCAAGTTTCAGATCGTCAAATTGCGATTTAGAAAGCAAATATAAGAAGTGATGCCAAGAATGTTGGCAGGTGGGAATTTGAAAGAAGACTCAATCGCTCAAAAGAGAAAAGATTAAATTTAGTGCCCATCGAAGGCGAAATTTATTCATCGTTGACTAAGATTGATATCCCCAGAAATTGACAGTCAATATTTATGGCATCGATGATTGCTAAATCGAAAAAAAATCATCTGGATATAGTTGCTATTAGAAAACTTTTATCCCATAAAACGTTATTCAATATCATAAGGACTGCCACATGTGCATGGCGAACATTTTTTTGTTTTGGTCTTTTCCCTGAAATGTTCCTGACTTTTTCATGTAGAGTTGACTAAAATTTCAAAATTTGTTGATTCGACTCAAATTATACTATCATTATCAATCGTCGCTTGCCATTTGAGCGAATAAGTATTATTATCAGTTTGTTTTAAGGTTATATAATTATAATTTCCTAAAGATACTGTAGAAAATTCAAAAAGAATTTTCTCGATTTCAGATAAGTCGAAAAAAATCTAGAAAATTGTGAAGAAAATTTTTTTATTTCACATGATTTAAGTGAATTTAAAAAAATTTAAATCAGTTCAAAAGATATGTAGTACTTTCAGAAGCTTGGAAGAAATATAAAAACATTTTATACATTTTTGGAA
The DNA here is from genome assembly GCA_032362435.1 of Melikaiella ostensackeni. Taxonomy (NCBI): domain Eukaryota; kingdom Metazoa; phylum Arthropoda; class Insecta; order Hymenoptera; family Cynipidae; genus Melikaiella; species Melikaiella ostensackeni. The sequence goes on from JAUMHM010000031.1 coordinate 56,591,990, forward strand.
ACATTTTCAAGTTTTTAAATATTTTTACTCTCTTCAAAACTTCTAACATTCTTGAATATCTCTTGAACTGACTCAAACTGACTTCAAAAATCTTTATTTTGTTTCACATTTTTAAAAATCTTTTCAAATTTCAAATTATTTTTGAAAATTTTTCAAATCTTCCAAGTATATTTTAAAATAATTTGAATTTTTCCTAAAATTAAAAAAAAATACTAAAATTTCTTTTAGAAATGCCTTAAAATCTTCCAGATTTTTATTCGACAATTTTCGAAATCTTTTCAAATATTTCCTTAGAATTAATTTTTCAAAATATAAATTTATTCTCCTATGCCGTAAGAATCTTTAAAAAATTTCGTATTCTCTTGAAGCCTTTCAAAATTCTTGAAAAGTTTCTCTTTCTCGAAATCTTCAAAAATCTATATTTTGTTTTAGATTGTTTGAAATATTTTCAAGTTTTGAATTATTTTCGAATGTTTTCGAAACTTCTAAACCTTCTCAATATATTTCCAAATGTTTTTAATTTTTCCTGAAATTTTTAAAAAATTCAGCAAAATTAAAAATGTCCTTTAAAATCTTCCAGATTCTTTTTCGGCAATTTTGGAAATCTTTCTTAATATCCTCCTGAAATTATTTTTTGAAAATAAAAAATCATTTTGAATTGTCCTAGGAACCTTAAGAAAATTTCTTTATTCTCTTGAAAACTTTCAAAATTCTTAAAAAGCTTCTTTTCTTCGAAATCTTCAGAAATCTACGTTTTGTTCTAAATTGTTTCAAATCTTTTCAACATTTAAATTATTTTTGAATATTTTTAAAACTTCTGAACCTTCTAAATATCTTTCAGAATGATTATAATTTTTCCTACATTTTTTTTTGAATTCTGCAAAATTAAAAACAGTGCCTTAAAATCTTCCATATTCTTTTACAATTTTGGAAATCTTTTTATATATTCCTTAAAAATTACTTCTTCAAAATAAAAAATCGTATTCAATTGTCCTAGGAGTCTTAAGAACATTTTTTTTATCTCTTGAAACATTTCAAGACTCTTAAAAAGTTTCTTTTATTCTAAGTCTTCTCTTGAAACCTTCCCAAATTCTTAAAGATTCTTCTTATAGAAATCTTCAAGAACCTAAATTTTGTTAAAATTTTTTTTTTAATCTCTTCAAAATTTAAATCATTTTTGAATGTTTTCAAAATTTGCAAAAGTTCTAAATATTTTTTGAAATATTTTTAAATTTCTCTGAATTTGTTTAAAATCCTGCAAAATTAAAAAACAATTGTCCGTAAATCTTCCAGATCCATTTTTGATATATTTTGAAATCTTCAAAACTTAAAAAGTAATCTTTTATAATACAACCTAAATCATTTGAAATTTTCCCAGAAATCTTAGTGTCGGTACCGATCAAATGTTTATCATAGGTACGACAATGTTTTTACCGGTACCGACTTCGCAAATTAAAATATTCTCAGTTTTTGTTCATCATTTCATTTTTATTATCTCTTCGAAACTGTAAAAAAGTTTACAAATTATAGTTTACTAGAAAAATTTTAGGAAGATGATTATTCCTCAATATTAAAAAATCATTTAAAATTTAAATTTACTTTTTTAGAAAAAAATGTGTTGAGTTGGAACCAGGCCCTAACCTCAAAATTGAATTGCCTCATTTCATTGCATGAATACTAGAATTACATCTTTGTTAGATACTTATGGCCTTCTCCTGTTTTAAATCAAGTCTGTATTCGGAGTGAAAAATTCGCTAATTTTAATACTTCTTATGTAAAATGATTTTTTTTAATTCTAACCCCAGCATTTGAAAAAATTGTTTCGACGGTCACATTTTCGACGGTAGGTATTCATTTGTCAGAAATCTCATTTTCCCTAAAATTCATTTTGCCGAAAGAATCATTAGATTCATAGGCGTGTTGAAGTAATTGATAGATGGGCTTCTGCTTGCGAATTTCGATAAATTCTGTAACTCAAATTAACATTAGGCGGCGCTTTATTAGAATCTGTTGTCGTTTGAATTAATTTTATTTTTTAATTTTCATTTGAAAAACCGTGCGGGTATCTTGAATTTCAGTTCTCAACCCAACTTCCCCGAGGAAGATGTATTTTCGACACCTGGACTACCAGGTTTAATTATTATAACGACTGGACCTTCGAATAACCATTATTTGTCAATCGTTTTGGTATTTATTTTAGTAGTTTTTAGTTTTAGTAATTTTATTACTAAATAATAATTCGTATTATTGAATTTCAAACAAAATTAAAACATAACAAAAATTTGTAAGCATCAAAATAGTATATTTTACAAAGAATGTAATTATCTGCATCATTTTAAATATAAACATTGTCTTATATTTATTGGTATTAATTAATTACATATTTACTTACCAGTTTCCTTTTTTTATTAAATAATCCAACCTCTTCTCCCTTTCTCCCTTTTATCTATCACATTTAAAAGTCGAAGTAAATTTGAACGACGAAGATTTCTAATAAAGCGCCGCCTAACATCAATTTGAGTTACAGAATTTATCGAAATTCGCAAGCAGAAGCCCATCTATCAATTATTACGACACGCCTATGAATCTAGTGATTTTTCGGCTAATGAGTTCTAGGGAAAATGAGGGACCGGATTCTATAACCGCCTATACATTTTTTTTGCTGAACGGCGTTGACCCCTGAACACTTTTCAAACGAGTTTTTAATTTTAATACTCGCCGTAATTCAGCCAATTCTTGGAATTTTTTCATAAGATTTTCAGGAAATATTCTTTATGATATCCTACGAGTGGAAGATTGGACAACGTATTAACACTTGTGTTTAAACGAAAGTTTTGGATTTTTTCTAAGAAGTTGCATAAATCCTGCATTAATATCTTCAAACTCATGGGGCGTCGAGCAAATTTTGAGCAACAAAAAACTTCCATTAGGAAAGTTGTTCAGAAAGATATAAATATGTGTTCTACGAAAAGAATTATTCAAAATAAATTATCATTAAAAACTTACGAAGGTTTTATGTCGGCCGCGCAGCCCGTTTCTTCTCGCGCATGCAACAACTCCACGCGTTCACGTGGAAATGCAACTTCGCTCGAGACGATATATTATTTATTAGTCAGAATTGAATTAACAGAATTATTTATTGTCAATTATATTTCTTTTAATTTATTTTCTACTGATAGGGCGTATAGGGTTAACAGAATGAGTAGGAGAATGAAACTAAACGCAGTTATATACAGTGCTTTGTGTTTCTTGTTTTGTTTTGTTTCATCTCGATGTTTATAAACATACTGATACATCTTAAGTTTTCAAATCTGTTCCTGAAATGCAAATTTGGAAAAGATCATTTTTGTGTTTTGTCGTTGAGTAGTTTACATCCTTCCAGTAAATTATTAGTTAGGAGAAAGCAGGAAATTTTGAAATCGTTTAGTGTCCTCTGTTCTCTTTTTTTGATTTGAAAATTCAGAATTTAGAAAATTAAAAAGAATTGTCGAATTGGTTCAAAAATTACGGCAGATTTGTTGAAGAATATAGAATTTTTTGAACATGGGCCAAAAACATGTTTTTTTTGGATTGAGTTAAATTCCCACTTTTTTGTAAAAATTTGAATATGTCGAATCTGAAATTTCTTCAGCTTGAACTAAAGAAACTTTATCTTCCAGCAGTGAAACATGATAATTGTAATAATGTACAAAAATAGCGGATTAGTTGTTAGAGTCATTTTAATGTACATATATAAAGAGAGAAGGAAGACTTTAAATACTTTTAAAAAATACTTTAAGACGTTCAAAGAAAATAAGAAATCTTACGGAATGAATATTTCTTCTTTTATATGTACAAATTTGGATGTAAGGTGTATATACATCAAGCATAACATTATTTAGTTACAAAGAAATTCCAATTCATCTTTGCAAAAATTATTCCATATTTTGAGATCTTCCATTCTGACTAATAAATAATACTTCGTGCAAAGTTGCATTTCCACGTGAACACGTGGAGTTGATACATGCGTAAGAAGAAACAGGCCGCGCGGTTGAAATAAAACCTTCGTAACTTTTTAATGATGATTTATTTCAAATAATTATTTTGGTAGAAAACATATTTATATCTTTCTGAACATCTTTCCCGCTAGAAGTTTTTTCTTGCTCAAAATTCGCTGGACTCCCCACGAGTTTGAATATTTATTTTTGGATTTATGCAATGTCTCAGATAAAAATTCAAAACTTTTGTTTAGACAAAACTATTCATATGTTGTTTAATCTACCACTCGTAGAATATCATAAAGAATATGTCCTGTAAATTTCATAGAAAATGTTCAAGAATTAACTGAATAACGAACACAAAAAAGACAAAACAATTTTGTTTTTAAAAAACGGGTTTTTTAAGTTTATTTCGAAAACGGGAAAAGCTACGACTTTTTTGTTCAAAAAAAAAAAAGATGCGAAATTAAATTTCCAATAATAATATTCACTTTTAGAATTAAGACGCGAAACTTGTTTGAAAAGTCTCCAGGGGCAACTACGTTCAGTGCGAAAAATTTATAGGCGGTTATAGAATCCGGGCCCTCAAATGAGATTCCGGACAAATGAATACCTACCGTTTTCGATCACTATGTATGCGAGATCTCGTGAGTACAACTTTTTAAGAAAAGGAAATTCGAGGATTGAAATCCAGTAATACTGAAACTTTTATATAATTCATAATTTTATATAAATTCACCATACGCAGGCAGAAGCGCATAAGTCTTACAAGATTACGCGGAAAAGGAAATGCTTCACAGTGACCTCGCGCCAATAATAATGTAACCTTATAGGGTGAAATCGTATGGGATTGTGCAACCGAAGATTCCACGTGACCTTTAACTTGCTGCTTTTAATTGCTAAATTTAATCCTTAAACTTTCTACTTGTACACCCAGTGACCTAGGTTCCAACCTCGTCTTGAAAACCTTGAGAATTTTTATTATCTCCTTATAAATTTCATAAAAGAAATTTTATTATGTGGTGAAAAGGGAAAGGGAAAAGAAGAAATTATAATGTTGCGGTAAAATTTCCTATCAAGTAGAAAAAACTCTTTATTAGCGTGTGAAATAAAAAATTGCTAATCCGAAAAGCCACTCAGAGTCATAAACCATCATAAAATCACATCAGTCTTTCGTATCAAACCAAGCCGCTTTGACACATCTGTAATCTTCGGTAAACTCAAACTTAGGCAGTTTTGTTTGTTTAAGTGAAAGTTCCTCCGAAACGAAATCCGGGAAGTTGTAAAATATTTGTAGAATGGCACAGCTTCTGTTTTAAAAGAAAGTAAACAAACTATCCAGGTGCGTCCTTAAAGGGCTTCATGTCTGAGTGATGAAGTGAAAGACACCAGAGTATGTGGAAAATTTCTAATGGTGATGAAGAAAGTCATTGTTGGATTTATGATATCTATTGGTACCATTAGTGCTCATCACGTAAATCATTATAATAAAAGAAACCTTTCCCTTTCTCCTGACATAACACCTGTCATAATAACTATTCTTCTCATGAATGCTGATGAATATCCGGCTATTGAAAATAATCCACACTTAATTTTTGGTTTTGTTTTCGGGACAAAATTAGGGAAGAAAATCGAATGTTTCAAGTACACTGGAACCTCCATTTAACGGCGGTCTCGGGTATGACCTGCGATGACCGTGAGACTCTTCCAAGGAGTTCTATGATGCAAACAGTCAGGGCCGTGTAAACCATTTCCAGTAGGAATACATAATATCAATTAGCTGTATTTTGTACAAACGTAGATTTTTGTTATCAAAAAGGATGGACCTTTTGTGATAATAAAAACTAATCATTGAAAAGAGAATCTTCCACGTGTATTTAAAAATAAATTCGAAATATGCACGCGAGTGTTCGAACTACCCACACTGTGGCTACGAAACTGCTCAACTCCGCTGAGCTTACAGCACCTCTCTCTCTCTGAACCTTGGACTCCCTCATCAACGAATGCCAGCCCGCGGAAATTCTACGAACACGGTATATGGAGGGCGGTTAAATGGAGGTTCCAGTGTACTTCAATTGTTTTTAACTAGTTTTTAAGATTTTTAAACAAATATTTAGAGGTCGCTAAAGTTGTTTTTATGGCCGATATGCAACTTTCATGAAATAATGATTTTTATTTTTTTGACTTGGCGAATTCCACGCCGGCCTCACACAAATCAGGTCTTCACATCATCGATTGTTTTAAAACTTTGGCTACTTATTTGTTTGATAGAGAGAATATAGATTGCCAAAGATTTCACTCGAAATTTTTTTTTTAAGTTATTGCACTTTTTCTATTTTGGACACTTTTTGAGCCTCTTAAAACACGAATTGCACCAGTTCATTAAAGCCGGTACCGCTTGGGTCAGTTTTAATCAAATTGACTGAAACTCTTTTTTTAGTGTGAAAAACTCAGAGGAATCCAAATTTTGGTGACCCAATTGATTTCAACAGCTTCTTCATGCTTATTTTCATGTTTTTTAAACAAAAAATTTCATTTTTTTAAAAACACGATTCCCAAAAAATGCCTATCCTGATTTTCTTTATATTTCTTTATTTTATAGTTCTTTATTTTATACTTTAAAATATTCTTTTATAGAAAAAATTAAAAAACTTTTGCGCTTCACAAAAATTCTCAAAAAAATTTTCTTCATAAATTTTTGCTAAAAATGTAATTTTTTTATTATTTAGTTCCATTTATTTCTTTAAGTATCGAAAATAAGTTTTTAGAATCTTTCTATTGCAAACAAAATTAATCAAATTTTTTTTTAACGTAGGAATTTTGTGCTGATTAAGTACGGTCGATTTGTACCATGCACAAAATTGCAAAATTTTTTTTTATGTTAAAAACGTGTAGCCCAGCCAAATCAGATGAAAAAAGACCTTTTGCTGAATCAAAATATATAAAGCAATTTTTTTTGCTGAAAATGTTTGGGCGAACGATCTAATGAAATACTGAGCTCTGCCAGACCGCTACGTATATTGTTAATTAACAATAAAGTGAAAATTTGAACGTCTGTCTTGAGGGTTGCTTCCGGTTCAGAGATAGGCAAAAAGTGCATAACACACGATTTGTACAGCATACAAAATCCTTTGAAACGATCCCTATTCTAACTCTTTGCGACTGATAGTTTACGAGATATTAAATTGTTAATTAAGGGTATCGTGTTTTCAGAGAAACCTGCGTTTTAATGAATTTTCATTAATGTAAAGATACTCCGAGAGCCGTTGGGGAAGAAGCATAATTTTTCGTGAAAAAAATCTGATTTTCTAATTGTTCAAACAAAAATTGTTTAAACAATTTTGCACTACTGCAAATGGAATATTGGTGAAGCAATAATCTATATCCTTGTTGAGCAACTATCCCTTATCAGATTCACCGAATGAGAACTCACTCAAAGTATCACTTTTCAAAATATAATTGTTTAACAAAAAAAAATCTACCCACCCCCCCACCCTGCCAATTTTGGCTTTTCGATATCAATAAAAATCCTTTCATACTTAGCGAACCGTCCACTCTATGGATCTATAAAGAGGAAGAAGATATATTTTTTTTATAACAATGAAAATTCATTACATACGCCACTTGCTCGGGAAAGGCGCACCCTTAATTAACAAATTCATTTTTCATAAACTATTAGTCGTAGAATGAGGGCTCATTTGGAAGCTTCTTTTATTTACTAAAAATTACTTCTAATACATATTTACGCTACATTTTATCTGAAATGAACCATCCACCCGAACGTGTCAAAAAATGTTTGCAATTCTCAGTTATTTGTTAATAACAAGAGTGGCTCTACTTCAAGTTGCTCGGGGGTTTCTGAGCTCCAATAATACGTCTATCTGGACGTTTTAGGACAAATAATTGCTGGTATCTTCGAGTTCCAGCCAAGTACTAATTTGACTGGATTATACATGTTTTTGAAAATAAATTACAGGGCACAAAGTTTTTTTTTGCGGCCTAAATTGGCATAAAATTAGCACAAAATTCTTTAGTTAAAGAGAATCTTATGTGAATAATAGTTTTCGTATTTTAGTGCGGTAGTGCCAGCTTTACGTGAAGCTGGTATTACTACCCGTTTTTGAAAATAAATTACAGGACACAAATTTTGTTTTGCGTCATTAATTGGCACATAATTCTTAAGTTGACGAGAATTTGATGTGATTAATAGTTTTCATTTTTTGGTGTGGTAGTCCCAGCTTCACGTGAAGCTGGCATTGCTACGTGTTTTTAACAATAATAAAAATGGTAACAATTTTGTGCTTGACACAAATCGAAAGCACAAAATTAGCACAAAATTCAAGACAAAATTCCTACGTTAAAGAAACACATAATTTTTTTTTAAAAGTACATAATTTAATGATAATTTTTGAGCTGATTTGTAAGGAAAATAGTAATTTTGTCTCATTTGTTTCACACCTTTCTATAATAAGTATCTTTTTCAATTGACTTATTGTATTTTGTAATTGGCACACGATATGTCAAATTCGTATAGAAAAATGTGGAAGAAGTAAGATGAAATCATTATCTTCCTTAAATAGGAGTTTAAAAATTGTCATTAAATTATGAATGCAATGATAGAAACGCAAAAGGGAATAATTCTATACGTATAAAAATTGAATACATACATTTTCAAAACATTGAAAAAATAAAAACAACAAAAAAAACAATAAAAGGGCCAAATTTAAATAAGAGACCTCTAAGTCATATCCGATTTTGAATTTTTCTGTTTGGAAAAATTTGATGACTAAAATGGTACAACTTAGGCTAGTGTGCGTATTCAGTTTCGAAAACAATTATTTTGGACTTTTAAAATGAATCACCCTAAGCGAACATTAAAAAATAATCCGATCCTCTTATAGTAGTAATAATAAGGAGATATTACAAAATTATTTTTTCCTTGAAAGTGTATCAGAAAAAAATTATTTCGGATTATTCTCATATAACGGTTCACTAAATTACGTGATAGAGTACAGGAAAAAAATCATTCTTATCAAAATAATATAGCCAAGACACATTTAAATGCCACTTAATCAGTGATAACATCGAAAATCTGTTAAATCAATTGTAAAACCGATACAATCGATTAATTTTTTTTTGTTTGCAATTGAAAGATTTCAAAAACTTATTGTCTATACTTGAAGAAAAAAATGAATTTAAATAGTAAAAAAATGACATTTTAAGCAAAAATTAAAAAAAAAATTTCAAACAATTCAAACAAATTGAAATCAATTGGGACCTCAAAATTTGGATTCTTCGGGGTATTTTCCATTAAAAGACAGAGTTTCAGTTAATTTGATTAAAACCGAGCTAAGCGGTACAGCCTTTAGTGAACTGATGCTATTCTTGTTTGAGAGACTCAAAAAGTGACAAAAATGGAAAAAGTGCAAAAATTAAAGAAAAAAATTCTTTCGAGTGAAGTCTTTGGCAATCTATATTTTCTCTACCAAATTAAATTTAATATCCACTCAGAGAAATATTTTCTTGTGACAAAAGGATGTTTCTTGACACAAGTGGAATTTTCTCTTAAATTTTAACTGGTGGATTTTAATTTGTCTCAATAGGAATTTTTTGCAGAAAAAATGATCCTTATGCGACTAACTTCGCCTGATATCGCAGCCGAATAATTCTGTTTGTTTAATAAAGATATTCACGTAGTTCAAAACAAAACAGGCAAGATAACGTTCTTCACGATTCTAATAAAAACTGAAATTGTATTGTTTATTTAAAGAAAATGAACACAGGAATGATTGAATTGGTTGAATTCAATTACACTGGTTCTCTTCCATTTTCCCTGATTGGCATTGCACTCATTTAACTAAACTTAAATTTCCCGAAAACCGCCTGTCTCAACTTCATGATGCCCTACAGTGGGGCAAAACGTCGAAATTTGTTTCAAAATTTTTCGAAATACTCTTAATTAAATTTCAAAGAGAATTATAACAATCCATTTTTCAATTTCTTCTTTATTGCACTTCTGCATTAACAAATAAACTGAAAAAATTATCATTCTTACAACTTTATTTCTTATCTTTCCGCAAACATTCTAAATAAACTCGAAATCAATCAAAATCAGTATAGTGGCATCTAAGATACAAATCTACTTCTTGAAATATTTGAATTGATTTTTATAAACAAATTTCACGGATTGTGATTTTACGATTGAAATTTTTTTTTCAGCAAATCTACTTTGTATTTCACCGTTAGTGGTGCACAATAAAATTTATTGTAACCCATCAACATTTTTTAATTTTATAGAGAAATTATGTCAACCAAAAAAAACAAATTTTCAACAAAAACGTCAACTTTTAACCAAACAGTTGCATTTTTAACCAAAACATATGAAATTTCTGGAAATTGTGGAATTTTCACGCCAAAAAGACGAATTTCCGACAGAAATGTTAATTTTTAACCAAATAGTTGAATTCTCTACCAAAATAGTTGATGATTTTCAACAGCAGAGTTGAATCCTCAACCAAAATAGATTAATTTTCAACTAAAAAGTTCCATTTTTCACCAAAAAGGATGAAATTTCTACAAAATGAGGTGAACTTTCAACAAAATACTCGTAGTTCAATTTTCAATCAAAAGTGATTTTTGAGTTAAGAAAGAAAAGAAAATTCAAACAAATTGTTAAATTTTTAAGACATAAAGACAAATTTACTACAAAAAAGTTAATTTTCAGCAAGATAGTTTCATTCTCTACCAAAATAGTTGGTATTTCAACCACAAAAGAGTTTAATTTTAAATCATAAACAGTTGAATTCATCCTACAAAGACGAATTTTTAACATAATAATTGAATCCTCAACCAAAAATGGAATAGTTAAATTATCATCTAAACAAATTAATTTTCAACGAATAAAAACTACTTTTCGACAGCATAGTTCAATTTTTCCTTAAAAAAATTAGTGCAATTTTCAACCAAGTAGCTGAATTTTTTACGAAAAAAAAAATGAATTCTCAACCGAAAATGTAATAGTTGATATTTCAACCAAAAAATATTTTAATTTTTGAATCGAAAACTGTTGAATTTATCAAAAAAAAAAAAACCAATTTTTAACAAAACAGTTGTATCGTCAATCAAAACAAATTGTATATTCAAATATTTTATTGAAAAGACGCTTTTTTGGGTAAAAAATTAATCTTCTTGGTTGAAAATTCAAGGTCAAGTTCGTTAGGAAGCCATTTTGGATGAAAATTCAGACGTTAGAGCATTTTCAAAATTTTTGAGACCATTTTTTCAAGATTTGAAAATTATATGCACGCCTATTCGTAGTACTCAAAAAATTGAATAATTCATCCTAATGACTTTTTTCGATAAAAAAAAATTATAAGAGTTATAGCATTTTCAAAATTCAAGAAAAGAAACGAAAATGAAAATTTTGAGCCAAACAATGCACAATATGAAAAAAAGTCAGGAGTAAAAAAACGTTACTTTCTGAAAGCCCTACTAGACTGTCAAAACAAATTTTCAAATTTTTACAAAAATTGAAAATTCAAATTCGGGATACGAAAAAAATTTAGATATCAAAATTGTTGCTTTTACGAAGCTCTACAAGCTTTCATCTAAGTATTTTTTGGTAGGAGCCATAATTTCATTGTGAGTATGGAAAATGATATTGGAATATTTTAATTTTAATTTTTGACCCAAACGACGCGAGATAAGAAAAAAAGTCAGAAGAGGAATTTGTGCTTTTAAAAAGTCAAATAAAATTGCCGTTAGACATTATTCTATAAGACCAATCGTAAATCATTAAGATAATCTTTCAATCGTCTTTTTAACTATTCATTTGTATATATTATACGGCGAGCACAGAAAATCGAACACGAATATTATGATGAAAATGTATTCCTCAAGGCCGATAGAGCCTTAAGCAAATAAATTTCCTTTTTTATTTGAAATCAAAAACAAATTTAGTAATTTGTATATAAAAAACATATAACACCGAGCGCGAGGCGCGACGACTCAATCGCGCTCCCTAGGCGCGTTCAAAGCGGGCAGATTTTTTTTTTTAAACATTTATCATATAAGCTGAAAATTCATCTCTTTGGTTGAAAATTTTAATATTTTGTTGAAAATTCGTTTTTTTGGGGGTGTAGAAAATTAATCTTCTTACTTGAAAATTAATTTTTTGGGATGCAAATTCAACTACTTGTTTGAAAGTTGAGTTCATTTGTTGGAAATTCACTCTTTTTTGCTGAAGATTCATCATCTTTGTTGAGGATCCATCTCCTCGATCGAAAATGAAACTATTTTGTTAAAAATTTGTTTTTTTCTTGGTTGAAAATCTTTTTTTTCTGACTGAAAATTTAACTATTCATTTTTGGTTGAATATTTATCTTTTTTTCTTGAAAAATCATGTATTTTGTTGAAAATTCGTTCATGAGTTAATTTTTTATCTTAGATACCACTGTCTGATTTTGACTGGCGCCGAGTTTAATACGATTGCTAACGGAAAGATGAAAAATAAAGATGTAAAAGTGACAACTTTTTAAAATTTTCTTCGTTAACACAAAAGTGCGATGAAGAAAAAAATCAAAAATCGGCTTTTATAATTCTCTTCAAAACTTAGATTATAGTCTACATTAGCCTATTGGTTAAGCCGGCCCTGTCTTTATATATGAAACTCATGGTAAATGTTTGTCTCTTAATTACCAATAATTTCCTCTACCATAAGCCACAATTCAACTCATTATTTTTAGAAAATTAAAAAAAAAATTCTAATCAATAAAATCGCTCAATTCTAGAAAACAGTAAGGAATTAAGTTTAAAAAATTCAGTTTTTATTGAACTATTACGAAAACGATTACCAACGATTCTTGAAGGTATTTGAATTTGTTCATATGCATTGTTTATTAGCAAAAATTTAATCCCTCACTATTTTCCAGATTTGAGCGATTGCATTGATTAAAAAACAATTTTAATTGAAAAATCTCTAATTAACTAAATTAATTATTTTAATCATGGCTTATGGCACATGAAAATATGAAATTATTGCTTCACTTGCAAGTTAATCGCGCCTAGGACGTGCATCCAGGGCCGTGGAGAGAAAATCAGGCCCGGGGGTAGTAACCCCCCCCCCCCCCCATATATATGTTTCTAACAACAAATTTCAGAAACATTCTCAAGTTTTACCGGATTTAGAGACTTCGGGGAAAATCCGGGCCCCCTTGAAAACTCCGGGCCCGGGGAGAAACAGCCCCCCCCCTTTCGTAGGTCCTGCGCGCATCTGTTGGATCTTGCGCTTCACGCTCGATGATGTATCTACCTCGCGCTACACGCTCGGTCTATATATTTTTCTCATATTTATGCGAAAATCTTTTTAAATTAAAAGTTAAACCATTGACAACTATAATTTGGTGATTGTGAATTCTCTTTTGTTAAAGCTCCTTCGGCTTTAACGAATACATTCTCATCACCTGTCTAGCGCTTCGCACTCGAATAAAGTATGTCCAAAACGCAAAATTTTCTATATTATGTTAAACTGTATTACAAAAAATCTGCCCGCTTGGCGGGCACATTCTCATCGCGCGCAAGTTTGAGCGCGCCTGGGACGCGCGATTCGATCGTCGCGCTTCGCGCTCGGTGTTATATGTTTTTTATGTACAAATTACTAAATTTGTTTTTGATTTCAAATCAAAAAGGAAATTTATTTACTTAAGGCTCTATCGACCTTAAGGAATACTTTCTCATCATAATATTCGCGCAAGAATTTCTGCGCTCTCCGTATAACATATACAAATAAATAGTTAAGAAAAGACGATTGAAGAATTATCTTAATGATTAACGATTTGTCTTATAGAGAAATGTCTAACGTCAATTTTATTTGACTTTTTAAACGCACAAATTCTACTCTTCCGACTTTTTTTCTTATCTTCGGTCGCTTGGCTCAAAAATTAAAATTAAAATATTCCAATATCATTTTCCATACTTAAA
>JAUMHM010000031.1:56609560-56661379 GCA_032362435.1 Melikaiella ostensackeni
AAATTGCCGACTCTGAAAACTTAGGGGGGTGTCACCCCCCCCCCCCCCTCGCTACGCCCCTGAATACATTAGAACAAAATTGAAGAAGCTCAAAGATTGAAAAATGGATAAACAATAGAATTGAAAAATGCTCATATTTGAAATTTTCTAAATGTTTTTTATTAGTACATAGATTTTGATTCTTTACTCTTGTTAATTTTTTTCTTGTGTATTCTCTTTAGTACAGAACCTTGCGTTGTCAAACGTGTTTATCTTAGTAAGATAGAAAGAAATAATTTGAAAAACACAAAAGTGACTATTTGAAAATCCTACTTAGTTGTTTTTGTTTCCTTAAGACATTAAAATTTTGTTTCTAATGTATATTTATCAGTTGAAAACTCTGTCTCAGATGTTCATGACAATTTTTAATTTCAGCTGAAAAAAGATTATAGAGTAGAAAAAAGAATTTTAAGAAGAAATTATTCACGAAAATAACAAAATTATGACAAGAATTTTTTCAAATATGCAGTTTTCTAACATGTAAAACTCAGACATATAACAATCATCTCTAAATTAATTATACTTTTTTAGGGTCCTAATACGTTACTTTTTTGCACATTAATTTCGATCTCCTGTACGTTGTTTCTACAACATGCAGTCTACACTAGCATCTAAAATTTTTACGAATTTCGTCATGTTTTGTGGAGAAAGGCATTTTCAAAGAAGTAAACTTTTGAGCGTACTATAAGATGTTTTTTATTTTAAACTGTAGAACTGATTTATCTTTTCGGCTTAGTTTCTCGATTGAATCGTTGGTCATTTCTTCGACGTCGATGTTCTTCAAATCAACAAAATTAGCAAATAAATTGTTTAGAAAATACCTACTTGAAATCGGTATCATCAAAAAGAATGAAAGAATATCTTCGAAAGCGTCTTATTTTATATTTTTCTAAATGTTTTAAATTTCGGTTTATGATTCTCGCAAAATGAATCGAAACTCTGTGAAAAAAATGGGTAAAAAGGTCAGAATTCTCGATTTTAAGTATTTTAGAAGATTTTTTAAATTTAGGGGGGAAAGGGGAGGAAAGGGGTAAAAAGGGCAGGGACTGTGATCCCCGACATTTGACTTGAAAAGCAGTGAAGTAAATTTCATTGAAGTTTCAGCAGTTTTTGACTTTTCTCTGACAATTAAACCGCTCCCGCTCAAAAGGAGATACGCGTGGATTCAACCTGAGAAGTATTCTCCAGAAAGTTAATTTCAAATATCGTTCGAATTTCAATTTTGAAGACTTACACTTGTAGGAAATTTCAAGGCGCATCTTTTTTCCTCTTGCAAAAATTTGTAGGTTCTGTAGTTTTTGAAGTAATTGGTAAAAAGTAGATTTTTCGGATACAAAAAATTTCAATCTTTTTTCACTTCAACTCGCGCTAACTTGGGCAATTTTCAGAATTTTTCGATTTTATTAATACTAAGTTACGTGTTCAAGTCTTTTGAAACTATCGAAAAAAGAAAAACGTAAATATTTTAATAAAAAAAAAAGTTGTTAATTTTTTATTGAGACACTGAAAAAATCAGGAATTTCAACCTTCAAGAGCTATCATTATCTAACGGATTTTAAGCAGAGGCCTTTTTTCTTCCTTAAATAGTTTTATAAAAGTTAGTCACGTAATTGAGTATTAATAAAATCGAAAAATTCTGGAAATTGGCTAAGCTAGCGCGAGTTCAAGTGAACAAAGATTGAAATTTTTAGTATTCGAAAAATCTACTTTTTACCAATTAACTCAAAAACTCCAGATCTTACAAATTTCTGCCCGAGGAAAAAAATGCGCCTTGAAAATCTCTACAAGTTTCAGTCCTTAAAATCAAAATTCGAACAATTTTTTTAATTGACTTTCAGGACAATACTTCACAGGTTGAATCCACGCGTATCCCCTTTTGCTCGAGGGCGGTTCAATAATAGTTAACTTGATCAAAATTTATAGTTAAATTAAACTCCTTGTTACTCAAATTCAGATATAGGGAATCTATACCTAAAACTTAATACAATTTATTCACAGGTTTTCAACCCCAAATTAACTGGCTACTCTACAGGTACTGGCGAATTTATTTCGAAAAAAGCGAGACTGAATATCGCATTTCCAGTCGCTGCTACTGAAGACGCTTTGCATCAAGCCCGAATCTTAGTTAATAGAATTAGAAGCGACCCTAATATAGACGTTAAAAAACATTGGAAGGTAAAAATTCTGATTTTTCCTTTATTTCTAGTTTTTCCCTGACCTGCGGCCACCCTGTTTGACAATCTACATACTCGTATTTGATATTTCAAAATTACAGCGAGTGACAAAAACTATTCAAAAATAATAACAATTTTGTTTTCAATTCATAGATGGTGACAATATTTTTTGGTGCCAACGACATTTGTTCGGCTCAGTGCTATAACCCGAAGGATTTTTCGCCACTTCGACATGCCATACATTTACGAAGAACTCTAGATTTTCTAAGAACCACCCTACCTCGTACCTTGGTGAATTTAGTGCCAGCAATTGGTAGGAATTTTTTTTCACAAATTTCCCTGAAATGAGAAAATTTCTTCAATTTCTAAAATAGTTATTGATGAATTACATCAACGCAAGTTTAATTTGAAACAAATGAAGACATTAGAATGACAACTGGATAAGGACCAGAAATTAAATTTTACAGGAAGACTAAAAACAGTTTTCTGCAATAGGTTTTCGAATATGAAATTCTGATAAAATTAGAGAATCATGTGTTCCTCACGAACTCTACATTGAAGATGTGGAAACATTAGGAAAAACTTTTTTCTGTGTTGGATGGGGAAAAACAAAATGGTCCTTTCAAGTTTTCCAGCTGATCAATTTTAAAACCGCATATTTTTTTACAAAATGATGAAAATATAGTACGGACTTTTTTTGGGCCTATTAAATATGTGCAATATATGTATTCTTTGATATGCTAAATTTTCGAAAAATGTTCGCACTGGAATTTAAGAATTTATAAAAATATGAAAATGACAAATGGATAAGGACCAAAAATAAAATTATTTCTGTACAGGATAGAAAAGTTGCTTATTATGATAGAAATATGTGGCCATTATTTACAATGTTACAGGGACGTGAACATATTTGTAAACAAAAAATTTCAGTGTTTGAGGGCGAAAAAGCCAAATGGTCCTTATTCAGTTGTTATTCTAATATTTTTAAAAATCATTTCTTTCGTGCGAAACGAGAAATGGTTTTAACATATTCCTAATATGTATCGATAGGTAGTAACCTAAATTTTTTGAAATCGTTAAAAAGAGAATTTCGAAAAATTGGTCCTTATCCAGTTGTCATTCTGATATCTTCAAAATTTTTTAAAGTCTAATGAATCTTTCTATTAAAAAATCATGTGTTATTTACTGTATGATATTAAATAATTTTTGCAGATGTGACTGTATCTCTTAGATCATATAGAAGTCCTATGTGCAACATTTTACACCCACTTTATTGTGCGTGCATGCATCAAGGCAAACGACCAGGTATTGAAGCTTCAAAAATGTCTCGTTTGTATCAACAAGCTGCTGAAGCTTTAGTAGCTTCAGGAAGGTAAAAAAATATATTTTTTAAACATTATTATTTAGTTATTAGAGAATTTTATGAAATAAAATTATTTCTATATTCAACTTTAAATTGACAGAAATAGGGTAAGATGACCAATTGTTGGCAGTTGAAGGCGAACTTCAGACTTTAAGAAAGAAATCAATGACAAAAATTATACATGTAATATATGTTATAATAATAAATACAATGTAAATTTAATCGGGAATGAAGTGCAGAGCTAGCCAGCCGAAGAGACCCTGGCCCACCTGATAAGGTCTAGGGATAAGGAGGCGACACCTCAAAGGCATCCAATGTCGCCTGTGGCTCAATTAAGCCCGCAACGGCGGCTTGCCCACGAGATTGTTACCCCTTCCAGTGTCAGGTGGGCCCTGAAGTCTTTAGGAACATACAAGTCTCCTCGTCCGGATAGCACATATCCGGTCTTCTTACAAAAGACTGGGGAGTCATCATAGGGCTGCTGGTGAGATTTGCTAGGGCTAGTCCGACACTAAGATGTATCCCGACGGCATGGAGAGGCACGAGAGTGGTCTTCATTCCGAAAACGGGAAAAATCCCCCAAGGATTTCCGTCCCAACAGCCTCACGTCTTTTCTTCTAAAAACGGTAAAAAGACTTGTGTAGATAGATACATTCGCGACAAGGTGTTGTCAAGAAGGCCACTCCATAAGGAGCAACACGCCTACAGGGCTGGTCACTCGCCCGAAAAGGTCCTGAGCGGAGCAGTAAACTTAATCGAAGGACGACTGAAGCAAAAAGGCTTCGCGATTGGAACCTTTATGGACATCGAAGAAGCTTTCAACCACACCTCTAAAAAAGTGATCAGGGTGGCCATGTTTGCACATGGTGTGCCAACCGCAGTAGGAGAATGGACCTGTCACATGTTGGGCAAGAGGAACCTAACAACTTCTTCTTCTTCTTGTTTTTGGCTTCTTACAACGGAACCTAACAACGACTGAGGGTGATACCACTTTATGTCGAACTATTGACTCGGGTTGCCCGCAAGAAGGCGTTTTGTCGCCTCTACTGTGGTGTCTGGTAGTTGATGAACTACTCCATCCACTCACGAGTCAGGGCTACCTCGTTACAGACTACCCGTATGACATACTAGTCATCGTGCGCGGCCAGCATCTGTATGCGCTCTTCGGAGTAATGCGACAAGCACTGGGGATAGTGGAGACCTGGTGCAAGAAGACCGGAATATCGGTCAATCCGAGTAAGACCGACCTGGTTGTATTGCCAGACGGTATAAGTGTGGGACTACGAGTACATTGAAACTGGAAGGCCAACAACTGAAAATCACTGAACGAGCTAAATACCTAGGAGTCATCCTGGATAAAAAGCTGTCATGGAACGAGCACCTGAAAATCAAGTGCAAAAAGCTCACAGCGACCCTTTAGATTTGTAGGAGAGCCATAGGGAAAAACTGGGGCTTGAAACCGGAGACACTGATGTGGAGCCTGGAGAATAAGCATGGAAAACGGCGGAAGGATCTCGACAAAACTGCGGATCCCAACCGATATCACGGTTAGGCCGACCTTCAGCGCGGTCAGGGACAGAACGCCCATTCGCTACCTTTTCGACAAGAAGTATCGAGTGAGCCTATCCACGAGAGGAGTGGGCTAACGGCGAGGCATACCTGTCTAGTGAACAATTTGTCCACAGATAACTCCAGAAACAAGAAAACAGCAGGAGCCGTTGTTTATCGTAGGAGAAGTGGAATGGGCTTTACAATTCCGATGGAGTCTTACGCCACAGTCCTACAAACTGAGATCACGGCCATGCTCCAGTGTGTCTATAGGGCATAGGAGTATGGTAATAGGACAAATATTCGAATTTGCTCAGACATCAGGGCTGCTTTAATGGTCATGAATGAAACAATGACTACGTCGCTACCAGTATAGAAGTGTTTCGAGGCACTGAACAAACTAGCGAAGGAAAACCGAGTGACTCTACTTTGGATTCCTGGACACAGTGACATTACAGACAATGATATCTCAGACAGCCTTACAAATCTAGCAGTAAGAGAAAACTTCACTGGTCCCGAACCAGTCGCATTTCCAGTAGGTTGGTCACTGAAGAAATCAACAATTGGCTGAGCGAGGAACATCAGAAGGAGTGGAATAACGCCACTGGCTGCAGACAGACCAAAACACTCATGGGTATAAATTTCAACTTCAAACGAGCTGCGGAAACACGCAAGCTCGGTAGAAATGAAGTCAAGGTCCTAACAGAAATGTTCATAGGGCTTGGAAACCTCGGCTATATAAGACACAAGATAGGGCTCGCAAACAGCCCTCTCTGTCGCCTGTGCGGAAAGGATGATGAGAGAGCTATTCATATCCTTTGTCACTGCCCCGCAAATGTGGGGACGAGTCTGGCACTCACGGGCAGTAACTGCATCAGTGAGTCAGACGTACCAGCCAAGGACCTAGCTGCGGTCCTCTCCGTGTGGAGAGGGCTTTGAAGTCACGCACAGACCTACAAGGGGACGCAACGGGATTACCCGAGCGTCAGGGGGTCTTTTGATCTCATCCCTAATAATAATAATAATAGTAAAAACTGCAGAGCTTAATTTACGTCAACATTGGATAGAAACTTAAAAATTAATTGAAGTAAGATATGATTAGGAGGCTAGTAATAGAGAGAAACATTTTCTATACATTATTTTTTAATTTATGAACAAATACACTGACTGAAATTTATAAATTATCAGCTTCTACCTAGTCCGGTTTCTTAGTAGCAGAATCAATAGGATCGGTACTATTCGAAGATTGGTTTTCTTTCTTCTCAGTCTCTTTAGCTTCTAGCTTTTTTATTTTTTCTACCTGCCATGGCTCTTTTACGATTTTTTTCGCCGTTTCCTTCCTGCTTTTCAACTTTTTTAGTCTTAACTTTGGAAGTTAGACTACTGAACCAAATTTCTATCTTATGATAGGCGAAATTTACGAGGCTTCCTTTAATTTGTGATACAGGAGAAATATATTTTATTAATGCACTTATCCAATTCTTTTACAGCTCCAATAATTTCACTTAAAAGATGTATTGGCACCCTCTATTATTTACTAAACAAATTATCACTGAATCTTAATTACAGTGTTCATAACAATTTTCACATCCTCTCGAAATGTTTTTTTTTAATAGTCAATTCGGTTAACTATAACGTTGCTACAGGCAAATTACTAAATCTAAAAATGCAATTATGTGAAGATTTTCTTTATAAAGAGCTGAAAATTCTTGGCATCCAGGGAACAAGAATGAATTTTCTAATTTCGTAACTCATAAGTCACTGTTTAGCATAAGATGAATAAATATTATTACGTAAAAGTGTCTGCTCAATTAAAATGATTCAAAAACTAATTTCATTGTATCTGTATTCTCTCTTTAATTCGTAAAAACCAGAGAGGGCTGCCAAGAATTGATGCATTGCCAAGAATTGGGTACTTTACCCTATTCTACTGAATTCAGAGAGATTCAACATATTTTTTGTTTACTTCAATTCAATTCTAATAATATTTATTTCCATCCGAATAATATTTTTCAGATATGATACTACTTCAGACTTTACTGTAGTCTTGCAACCCTTCTCGAAATTATTTAATGCACCAAACTCTGATCCCAGTATTGCACCCCGATTGGATTCTACTCTGGTCACTCACGACTGTTTCCACTTTAGCCAGAAAGGACACGCACTTGGTAAAAAAATGGAATGATACCAAAAAAATTCAAAATATCTGTATAATATATTTATTTAGCGACAATAAATTGCTGAGGCCTACTCTTAAAAGACAAGTCTAAGAAATAATTGAATATTTTTCTTAAAAAATGTTTGGATATTAAACTCTCTTCTAAATGTTTAAATCAATTAATGATAAATCGATAATCGATAAAAATGTGCCTGCGGCTAAGCAACCCAATCAACACTGATGCTCTCAACTACAAAAAATTATTGATACTTGAATAAATAGAGGCAAAGAAATATGCGATAAAATAGTATACATTATTTTATTCTAAATTTGAAAACCTGAAATTATTTTTTCCAATTATGAAAAACCTATGTATTTTATGACTTCATTGCTGAATAATTGGTTGCGTATCACCAGGCGTATCAAACAATTTTTATTTGTTGTATTAAATGAGAAACAATATTATTACTTTTACAAAAATTGAAGCAACTGAACTAAATCATGCATCATTAATTAAGTCATGATTAGCATACAATTTTTTATAGATTAATCCTTTTGAAAAAAAATCTCTGATTACCAGACAATCATAATTCTTTATTTACATTTAATGATAACATTATTGAAAATCAAAAAATTTACGTGAAAAATAATCGAAGTACCATTTTTTTCAGGTGCAAATCTTCTTTGGAATAATATGTTGGAACCAGTCGGAAATAAAACTGACGCAGGACTGCCAAAAATTCTCGCAACAGTATTATGTCCAAGTGAAAAAAATCCGTACATTTTTACAAACATTAACTCCAAGTTTTATCTGAAATTTGGTAATCAGGAAGGTATGGAGCCAAGATGATATTTTTGACTGTGAATGGATTTAGATTAATCAACTTTTGTAATCTTTTACAAATAACACAATATTTTATTGCCGCAAAAATGTCAAAATAGTTATAATAAAGAGACTATTTTTTGTAACTCAAACTTACTAATATCCCATCATCTGTCTGTAACAAATCGAAAATTTGAAATACTTAAACTTTGAACAATCTTCAATCAAATAGAAATCTAATAAAATATTTTTTGGGGGAAAAATGGCGTAATGGGCCCTCTAAATATTCTTTTTAATCTTGAAAGATGAAAAAAAAAATTGAAAATTCGTTTAGAATTGCACTCACAGTTTATTGATTTTAAAAATGAGTAGATTTTTAAAGAACACCATAATCTTGCGATTAAATAATAACAAAAAAAACCTCGAGTAGGTATTATTT
The DNA here is from genome assembly GCA_032362435.1 of Melikaiella ostensackeni. Taxonomy (NCBI): domain Eukaryota; kingdom Metazoa; phylum Arthropoda; class Insecta; order Hymenoptera; family Cynipidae; genus Melikaiella; species Melikaiella ostensackeni. Next base: position 56,618,105 of record JAUMHM010000031.1, read on the forward strand.
GACCTTTTAGATCACGTTCATGACCAGTATCGAAAATGAAACGTTTTGAGAATGTTTCTCCTTTAGAACCGGATATTTATTTTGGGACTATCTAAAATGGTATACGTATTAAAGCAACACAATTTCCAAGTTTGTTTCAATGTTATTCGATAAATAAATTCGAAAAATATGTAGATTTTTGAAAGAATTCACGAGACAACAAATTATAATTACGAAAGTGAAGAGCCGACACGTGAATGCCATACCCACCTATAAAATACAAAAAAAAATTAATTCTGCAACGGTTTCTTGATATTTCAAGAAATTTTTACACTTCCGTAAAAATAGCAGAGTTTAGAATCATTGAATATTTTGAGTAAAAAATAAATAGTTGCTCCAAATCTTTTTTCTTTTTCGTTTTGTGGTAAAGAAAGGGGATTGAAGTGACTTTGTTTAAAAGATAGTGATTATTGTTTAAGCGACTTCATTCGAGTGGCGCTCTCAATACATAAAACAGTGGTACAGAAGCCCGGATAAACTGGCCAAAAGTCGAAAATCATCCGATTTGTATAAAACTCATTTTGTAGTGGGTTTTCGAATCAGAGATTACAAATTTGGGGTCAAAAAGTTGAAATTTAAAATGACCGATCCCATATGGCGAACAGAATTTATAAAAAATTATCCGATTTATGTAAAACTTATTTTCTAGGGGTTTTTCGAGTCGTGGATTACAAATTTAGGATCAAAAAATCAACATTCAAAATAACTTACAAGTCTCAGTATATTGCAATCCATTGACGCAGAGAAATTGCCAGTTGGCACAACGAATATTTTCATTAATTAATTAATAATAATAAATAGGATTTTCTTTTGTTTACAAATATTTCCCTTGCAAAAAGCTTCACTTAATATTGAGTGATACTTTTGTTTCAAGAAATATTTCCGCTGTGTCTTACAAAACACATTGAAAGTTAATTTTATATTTTTTATATAATACTTGGACGATAAGACTGAAAAAACCGATTCAAAGTGAATTTTATGAATATCGAATAATTTAAACAAAATCTTCGTCGCTATTTCGTACCCTCAGTTTTGAATTTCGAATTTTTGATACAATATTTTGAATTTGTAACTGGAGAAAACCCTAGAAAATGTGTTTTATACAAATCGGATAATTGTTTATGAATTTTGGTCACCACATAGGATCCGCCATTTTGAATTTTAACTTTTTGATCAGAAATTTGTAATCTGTGACATGAAAAACCTCCTAGAAAATGAACTATATGCAAATCAGATGATTTTTTATAAATTTTGGTCATATATTGAGTCGGCAATTTTGAATTATAACTTTTTGACCCAGAATTTGAAACCTGTGGCTTGAAAAACTCGTGAATAATGGGTTTTTTACTAATCCGATAATTTTTATATAAATTTTGGTCACCATATTGAATCTGCCATTTTAAATTTTGACTTTTTGCCCCAAACTTTGTAATCTGTGACTCTAAAACCCCCTACGAAATGAATTTTATACAAATCGGATAATGTTTCTTACTAATTTTGATCGTTATTTTGGATCGACCATTTTTAATTTTAACTTTTTTATGTAATATTTGGAATCTGTAACTTTAAATACTCCTAGAAACTGATAATAGGATCATTTGTGGAATTTTGGCAGTTTTTCCGTGCTTGCATCTCTCGGTAAACTCCCGAGAGCCAGCACTCAAGCATCCGCTCAGTATTATATATTTTACATCGATAAATTTGAAAAAGTGCAAAAATGAGCACATGCAGGTTGCAGTGAATATCTTAGGCTAAAATTTCCTGCTTTCCTTTTTTCGATTAGAGGTGGAGCCCTGGAGAGGCCAGACTCGGCAGTAGATGTAATTTCGTTTCCTTCGAAAATGTGGCATTACAATTCATATTCTCACGACAAAATAAGAGTGATAGATGAGTTTTTTTCTTTTTTTTCTTCGAATACATATTAGTTAATACTGTGAAAATAAAAAATTTATATTATCTGTCGAAATATTCGATAGTTCATAAAATATTTGATTAATGGGATATTAAAAAAAATGGTTAAAAAGTTTTGAAATTAAAGCACGTTTTCACAAAGACTAATAAACCAATACAAGACCTTATTATCAGTTACTCCAATTTGTCTAGATACAGAAAAATACTGGATTTTCTATTAATTTTGGACTTTTGGCCACTTTTTCAGGGCATCTGTTCCACTGTGCATAAGGAAGTGTGAAATTAGAAATAAAATCTGATAAGCAATTGATCAGCTTTCGAAAAAAAAGAAAAAAACTCCTTACCCCTTTTAAACTAACGTTCAGAAAACCACTTGTTGAAATTTGAATTAGAAACTACTTTCTAAAGACACTGAGTAATTTACGTCTTATTCAAATGCCCAGTGATATATTTTTAAAAAATGCATGTTTCACTTCACTTAATTGAGAACAGTCTGCTTCTAATTCAACAAACGTCGTCAATAAAGTTCTCATTCTATTATTAGAGACATGCGACTTAAATCAACAGGGAGTCATAAGAAACAATTAATATTCGCTGGCGAAACCATCGCATGACTACTTCAATATCAATTAATTTACAAGTGCAACCTCGCCGCATTAAAAAATAATTCAAATATCTTTTTTGTTCTATCGACAGCATTGACATTATTGACATTTCGAAATCTAATTTCTACTCTTAATTTCCTGTTTTAAATGCCAACACCCATATTATAATAATTTTAATAAAAAGAAGCAAAATAATTACGTTTTATGGTAGGTTGCAAGTCTTATTCTCGGTCTTATTATTAGTTTGTAATTTTCAAGGTGACGCACGCTTATGTAAAAATTGATGCTGCCAATATTGGTACATAATCTCACGCGAAAGGGTCGAATTGCATGAGTGTAGTATTACAAAAAAATAAATTGAAGCAACAATTTTCTGAAACACGTGATTAATTTCAAAGTGGAGGTACGAATAATTTCAATTTAAATACACATCCGGCTCTATCTTACAATTGCTTCGGTTTTTTATTAGATAATTAATTAATCAATGGTAAATAAGTAACTCAAATTACTGATGAAAATAATTCATGATTTGAGAGAATTTTCAAAATGTTAATAACAGGATTCAGGCTGATTTATGCTGGAACTAAACGAGGATCAAAAGTGGTATTCTGTTTACTAAGAAGTAACAAAAACATTTTTGTACTTAACATGGAGCAATGTTTGATTGGATAGCTTCTAAATTGTACAATTTTAGAAACTTTCAAGTCAAAAAATAAAAATTATTAAATGGAAAAATTAAAAAATGGACAATTTCTGTAATCACAAGAGTGCAAAATTAAATAATTAAATATGAAACTTTCAATCCGTTACTATCCAACAATCTCGAATGTTGATCGTTTATTAACTTTTGACACAAGTAAGGAAAAAGTATAGCTTCTCAAAGCATTAGACCGAAAAAGGGATTAGAAACGTAACCTCGTGCCAAAAGTGCAAGCCTGTATAGTGCAAATAATTAGAATATAAATTAAAATACTGCGGCTCTAAACTACACTTTCTCATTTATGCGATAATAACTAATCAACTCAAAAGTAATAATAGAAAATTCTATAAATAGAAAATTCAAATTTTCAAGAATACAAATTCATGGTTATCAAAGCATTTTTTTGAACGATTGCAACAAGAGAATGAAAAGGCCTTCTCGTTTTAATATTCATATTTCTTAATGTTGTACAGAGCTCATCAAAACACTTGTCCACAAGAGATAATTTTATCACTGAGGACAAATAAGTGCGTATAAGTTGACCCCCTTTTCCGAAACTTGTTGGAATTGTATATTAGGTTTTTTTCTGCTTCGACTGATTATTAATGATCATAATGCTCGAGAATCGCGTTCAATAAGTAATGTCTGCAATTATAATCACAGTGATTAAGGAAATCATGATTAATGGTTGACACCAAGTCCGCCGCGCGCTTGACATCATTTAATGAACTTTTGTTAAGGTTTTCAGGTCTCGCGGATAGATAATTTATTCCGCCACAATGAGCGATTATTGTCAAGTTTTTCAGAATTATTATTGTAAGGCAAAACATAATTTTTAATGTTTTCTATAGAGCCAAATTTGTGACATGAAGATTATTGAAAGAAAGAGTTCGATGAATCGAAATTCAAATTAGGAAATGATTGAAAAAATATTCATACAGTCAGAAGTTTATTCAATAAAATGTTAATTGATTCAAACAAATTATTTGGTTGAATCTACCAAAAATTCCATCTACCTCAAGATTTGGTTCAAACCAATGAATTCAATATATTCTTCTTGTTTTAAAAGCCGTCATAGTCTACCATTTTCCCTTAACAAATTATTTCAACAAATTTAAAATTCACCTTATATGTAGGGGGAAGATGCCTAAGACGGCCGCCCTATCATATTTTCCAAAAATTTTCGATCTTGACTAACTTCAGAAGTAAAAGCGACTGCTAACATTATAGTTTGATGTTTCTTTTATAAAGTGCATATGTCTAAAAGTTCAGAAAATATCTAAAACGTAATAAATTTTGATGTTCAAAAAAATATGTCAAATGGCCCGTCTTAGAAACCCTGTTTCCTAAGACGAGCCCCTTTCAAAAACTATAAAGATAATCTTATTCAGTACTTGATATTGATCAACTGTATTCGCCGTGCATTGTTCAAACAATTATTACCTTTATGATGCATTATATATGACAAATACATCATAAGTCGTAAAATAAGCGTTAAATAAGGTCAAGTATGAAAATAGAATTGGAAAAGGTAAAAGAAACTCAATATTAAAAAAAAACTTGTAAAATTACATATTTTATTTACCTTAGGGCCAGAATTTATTAGTTTAATGCGGAAAAGCAAAATATTTACAAGAAATTCGTGTCGGTAATCTAAAAGCAGAAAGAGCTTATGTGAGGTTAGGAGAGGTTTTCTCTGATTAGTGGAAAATTTTAATTTCTGCTTTTGCCGGCTGAATCAGCTGGTACTCTAAAGTTAAAACAGGTTACGCTTTTACCTACATTTTCTAACCAGAACAGGGCCCGTCTTAGGAATCACGCATCTTTCACGTTTTTTACATCAGTTTTTTAAACCACACAAAAATTAATAAAAAACACGGAACAGATTTAAATTCTAGAAATTTATCTATATGAAATAATAACTAATTACACTCTTTAATCACCACTAACTATCAAACTAGGACCTCTTAAATAGGTAAGAATTCGTAATCTAAAGTGTTAAAATGATTTTTACTTTCTGCTTCTGTTAGTTTACTTGCATTGTAAAAAAAACTTTTGGTACTCACTAGAAGGGTACGGAGCACAAATACACGTACATATTTGATGAATATAATATGTTTATACAAAAATATGCAGGAGGCCCATCTTAGGAGGGGGCCTTTCTTAGGCATCTCTCCCCTACATGTATAGTTGTATGAGGTAGAATCTTTCTATAAATTATGTATAAATTTTAAAATTACTATTATTATTATTTTTTGCTTTTTTCTCGGATGAACCCGGTATCCTATTATCAGCCACGGACCCAGCCAAGTGCCTGATGAGTTACAGATGTTATGAATTCAATACGATGTTTGAAACCTCTTGTGACGATGCTGTAGTAGGTACAAAATTAGGTGTATGGTGTAGTTTAAAGTTTGTCGTTTACCGCTGTTGCCCTTATGCAGCGGTTGAGAGTGTTAAAGGTGACATTAATCGCCTCTGGATGCATTTTTAGAGCTACCATCCGTTACTCCATAGGGTTTCAGTCGCCTACTTCCCGATGGTCTAAGAAGTTTCTTACAACGCGACACGTGTTCAGTAAAACCGCTTCTTGAGCTGCTGCCAGGCCTGTCGCCGATATCACAATAGGATGAATAGATGCATGTTCCACATTCTTCCATATTGTCTTTACTTCATGCCTTAGCTCGCTATACTTATGGATCTTGGTTGTACAGGTTACCTCCAGGTTCCGATTAAGTGGACAAGGAATGTCAATGAAACAGACTTTTCCACCTTTTTTCTCACGCATGACAATGTCGGATTGATTGGCTCGGATATAATTATCCTTCCGAATGATAACATCCCAGTACAAGATATAGTCTTCGCTTTCTGAAACAGACACTGGAATATATCTATAGAATGTCATTCATTCTGTTAAGACTCCTAGGTTTAGAGCAAGTTGTTAATGTGTAATGCCGCCACATCATTATGTGTATGCGTGTACTCTCTCTGAGCCATTACGCGACAACCATCAATAGTGTGCTCGATGGATTCGTTGGCATCTCCACACAATCGGCACCTACCAACCACGTCTTGATGTAACACGTGCTTGAGATAGTTTCTAGTGCTGACAACCCTGTCCTAAATCGCTATCACGAATCCCTCCGTTCCCGAAACAGAACGCTCTTTTTCAGCCAAATATTGGACGCCTCTCTGTCCACTTCATGTTGATCTAATGTTTTGGGGTGCTCGCCGTGGATAGCTTTTTGTCTCCATTGCATTTCTAATTTCTCTATGATTTCTGCCCTGGTATTCAAGGCTTCCCCTGAAGACAAGTTCAAGTTCGTGTAATCGAGACCTGCTTCACAGATGATGTTGTAAAGCGCAACATCTCGCTTGCTATTAAAATAGTCTCGAAACTGTATAACTTGTGATATACACAGTTTCTTGACATATGCAACGCCTCGATCCCCTTTGTGTCGTGGAAGAATCACCCTTTCAGTTGACGAATCACTGTGGTACATTCAGTGCTTAGTAATTTCCACACAGATGGTTCTGTTTATCCTGTCAAGGTCGGTGTTCGACCATTTGATGAGCCCAAAAGAGTAAGTCAGGACAGGAATGGCATAGGTGTTGATAGCCCTGATTTTACTGAACGAATTGAGAGAACTCTTCAGAACCAATCTGAGTCTTGTAGTGAAGGCAGTCATTAGGCTTTTCTCAACTATGGTATGCTTAATACCCTGAGACTCAAGAATACCCAGATATTTATATGACTCACCCTCATCCATTGCCTCGATGTGATTCTCATTCTCGTCCTCTAAGTCTGCGGTCCCTAATTTTCCCCTGATTACATGCACTGTTCTGCATTTATGTAGTCCGAACTCCATGTGGATGTCACTGGAAAACTGCTTTGTGACATTGATCACTTGCTGTAGTTTCTGGTTCGAACTAGCGTACAGTTTTACGTCATCCAAGTACAGAAAGATGAGTCAGTTGATGACCATCCTCGTTATCATGAACTCTAAACCCATAAGACATACAATTTAGTGTTTTGCTCAATGGATTCATCGCTTAACAGAACCATAATGCACTAAAGGAGTCTTCTTGAGATATACCCGTCGTAATGCGAATTGATCTAGTTAACCTTGGTTGCCCGTGTTTAAAATACTTGATTCTTGTTTCCCAAAGCATCATCGCGTGACGTAAGAAATCGATAATACGTGGATAGATTTTGTAAACTTTTAAAACTTCAAGCAAATAGTCGTGTGGTATCGAAGGGAACGCTTACTTGTAGTCAATATAAGCCATGTGCAAGTTTCTTTGATGATTTCTAGCTTGCGTCAAGGCCACAGTGTCTATAGTTACTAGATCTTCACTGCCTCGCGAATTTTTGCAACACCCTTTTTGTTCTTCTGTTAGTATGTTATTCTCGTCGCAATGAGAGTAAACCTAAGTTGCAATTACAGCTAACGGGCTATTGGTCAAAATTTATATGGATTTTGAGCGTCTGATTTTTTAGGCACCATATACGTGATACCTTTGAGCATAAATCCTGACATCAGATCTGGTTGTTCGATGATCTTTTGGAAACTCTTTGCCAACGCAGGATGCACACTCGTCAGGTACTTGTACCAAAAATTGTGCACCATGTCTGGACCTGGGGCTTTGCAGTTACTTGCCCTTTTCAAAACCAATAAAACGTCTGAGTCTGTGATGCTAGTAGGCTCTATTGCAGGGTTATTGCTTGCGCCTTGTTTCTCTAGTTGGAACCACGCAGCTCCTAAGTTGCTCCTGTTTGTTTTTTCTCAAACACCTGACCAGTAATCAGCCATGTCTTCCAATTGAGGAACTTCGATGTCTTGATGGATATTTTGCTCTTTACTTAGTTCACGATAGAACCTCCATTCATCTACCTGAAAGGTTAGATTTTGCTGCCTTCTTGCACTACTCTTTTTGTACCGACGCAGTCGAGCAGTAAGAACACCAAGTCTTTACCGTTGGGAGTCTATAATCTCATCCATTGGCTGGTGCCAATGTCTCGATGTTCCGAGGGTGAATGATTTCAGTAACATGACGTGTCAGCTTTCTAGTTCTTTTTCCTTTCTTATATTTAGTTAATGGACCCAATTTGCTCTTTACTTTGCTGACATCCGTATCCAACCTGATTTTCCATGGTCGATCTTGCTCCCTTCCTGGGGCAAGGACTGCATTTGTAGGCCTAGTTCTACGGCCCAACGTTCTAATGACTGGTACAGCCGCACAATACACAAGAGTTTGCACCTATAACGCAGTTAGCTCTGCGTTCAAATGCATTGGCAAAACCTTGTAGTTTAGGTGCCCTATCAGTGCATACAGATCCCTCGTAACGAACATCTTTGGCAGAAAACACCTTTGTGTTGACTTTACATCCCTGAACTCTAATAAAGCTTGACCAAATTTCCTTTCAAGGTGCTGCAGTTTTTCCGGGATTTCGCTGTTTACATCAACGGAAATGTTAATGTCCGGATGTGGTTCTAGTGGACCCGAAACTTGATCTTCATTATCTCTAGCATCCATGTTTTCAGCTTCAATCACCTCTTCATATGCCACGTCTTTCTATAGGGATTGCATTAACAGAAGGCTGTTGTCCTACTTTCATTTTGATGGTAACTATTTCAACCGCTGAAAGTAATTTGTTGAGAGATATTGAGCGTTTTTGGTCGCTAGATTTTGTTCCTTTGTTATTGTTTATAAATGCTTATACTTAAGTAAGAAGAGACGATGGTGTTCTCTCCTCGCACTTTGTCCACTATTCTCTGCCACAAAATAAAGGCGCATACCATCTCTGTTCATATCATATGTCCATTTTAATCGACTTCTTGGTTGCTGAATCTCTGCTACTGCCTGTGGTAGAATCAGGCCATCTGCCTCTGGAGGATGAGGTGGCACTGGATCATCATCAGGTTGCGCAGGAACATCAACAGCACGATGATGTTGTATTGCTTCACCGGTCGCCACTTGATCTTGTGGTGCAGCTTCCTCTAACTAATGTTCATTATCGACGTTATTCCTCGCTGACTCATACTGTCGTTGAATTTCCATTGCTCGGTCTTCTAACATGAGCAGATTATTTTTGATGTCCTTCACCTTAGTGATAAGATCTTTTACTGCAAACTCCTGTATGTCGGGATACTTTGCAGCGAACTTTATCCTAAAATTGTGCCATTTTTCGCGTTAAGTTTCAAACTTCGCGCTTTCATAATACAGATGCATCAATTCTTCTACCATTATTGTATTCCAGTTGATGCTCTCCCGCGGTGTTCCTGTTGAGGTGTTTGGCCGCAAATCGCTAACGCTAACCAAAGCATCCCGAACAGGCACGCACGCTGTGCCCCCTAGCGGTAGCTCAGGATCGCCCCCACGATCCTCGGAAAGCGACCATCGTTTCAATATATTTTTTAGGCTCTCCATTATTTGTGGGTTTTGGTGTTCCTCTTAATCCTTTTCCTTTTCGTTCTACGCCTGTTTAGCATGGGAAACCCTGTCAGTAGCAACGCGACTGCCAACATAGCCGTCAAAAACATGAGAGCAAAGCTCATTAAGTATTTTTATTTATTACTTAATTAAATAAAAATTTCAACATGGGTCTTAGTAAACGTTATCTTAAAAAAAAATCCCAAACATAACCTTAAAAAAACCTGTTATAATTGATGAATGATATGCATTCAATTTGTCTTAGACAAGAGTAAAATAAATATTCAGCTGAAATGAGGAACAAATTTTGCTGTTACACGTTAAAATATTTTTTTGTCAACTTACTTACTTTGAACGTTTGAGGATCGTTCAGCTTCTCGTTTAAAATGAGAACATTCTCTCTGATGATCGGCTCAGATATTGGATCACCTCTGTCTCTCACTTGTTTAAACCATTCCAACACAGCAGCATCCAAAACCATATCATCACTTCTTTTCGACGATTTCTTCTTCAAATATTCATAACTTTCAACCTTATTCTTTAACTCAGATTCGCGAGCTATCACACGCTTATACGTTCTCTTACAGATCCCATATTTCTGTAAAGTAGACTGTTTTGAGGTACCTAATTTCACTTTGTCCGCAAGCTCGTATTGCTCTTCGAACGTTAAACGCTTTCTCTTGTTTTTCTTCGACATTTTTGTAACGTATAACTGAAACATTGAAAGCGAACTAAAGCGATCTGACGAAATTATCCGGTTAGGGTAATGCCCGTTTTGTCCCTACGGCACTGCGTAAATCGTCGAGCTCACCGCGCTTCATTCCCTGCCCCTCGGAATCTCTCATCGACGAATGCGAGCCAGCGGAAATTGTATGGTGGTAAATGGAGGCGAATTGAATCGAGAGTTGAGTGCATATAATTTCAATTCGAAATATACAAAAATGGAATTCTAATTTAAGATATGGAATATAATTGACTCGAGGTCAATTAAATTATGAAACATCTAAAACACATTTACATTGCCTTACTGAAGAGTCAAGTCTAGGACGAAAGGTGTAAAAGCAAGAAGAAAAGGATGATTTCTTCGTGTACAATGGATTAAGAGACAAAAAACAACAAGTTAATTTTATTAGAAATACTTTTTACATTCTGGTTATTTTCATCATGAGTTTGCAGAGGTAGAGTGAAAAAGGGGATCGGGCGAGATGTTTTTCTGAAAATGATTTATGATTCGAACAACAAAATAGGTTTTTACTTAAAATATACCAAAAACAGTAAAAAATATAAAAATTTTCAAAAAAGTTTTAAAAGATCAATTCATATAAAAAAGGTAAACTTAGTTTTTTTCTAAAAAATTGATTTTAAGATCCGATCTTAGATTCTAATTAATTTTTAAAAAATAAGACTAAAATATATTACCATAGTTTTCTATGAAATTTCCATGGTGAGGAGGTCTAAATGACCTCGAATCATTTTGGATCCTGATGGTATGAAAAAGACGGAGAAAGAATAAGGCAAAAATCTTTTTCCTTTCTTCACTCTTTTTTCTTTGTTACATTTTTGTCTGTACTGAGCCTCTCACACTTATTTTTGGAAACATACTTCACTCGGTTGAAAGATTTTTTGTACAATTTTCCGTTTAACAAAATGACTTTGTTAGAGTTTACATTTTTAGGAGTTTTTCTTTTTAAATTCAATGCTATGTACAAAAGGCATCACTAAACTCCACAGAACGACAGGTGTTCATTACGGTGGGCAGAAAAAAAATTGATTTTTTCTATATATTTCAATGTTCAGTCACCATTTCTTCATCGAATTGGTTTTTACTTTACGAATTCATTGATTTTGATGTAACAAACGATTTGCAAAAACTTTTAGTGTGAAAAGAAATTTTGGTGATGAATGTAGTTACGTAGAATATAATTTTTATTTAAAAATCGAAGTTCCGAAGATAATCAAAAATGGTACAAAACCATAAATTTTTTCTTTAATATTCCTTTGATGGGTCTTTTAGGACCTAAAAATACATGTAAATTTAGAAGGAAAAGACAAAATAACTATAATTGCGATTTTGGAGTATCATTAAGTAAAATAATGTTTTCCCAGCTTCAAAAAATTTTTGTGTCCCGAGCAATTTCGATGTTTTTATTAAGTTTTTTATGGTCGAGGACGCAACAATTATTTTTTAAAATTCTGACTATGGGTAGCAAAATCTTTTTCTACATGTGAAAATGAGTCCCCATGATTTTTTCAGATTTTTCAAACGATATCTTGAGTTAGCAGAAACTTTTTGAAGTTTGAAACTTTGAAGACAGTGAATTTTTCGATATATTTCAATGTTGTGAAGTTTAACGTTTTAACTTTCAACTAAAATAGATAGTTATCCATACTCTTTGAACATGTTTTCAAATAAAATCGTATTATTCAAATAAGAATGAAATAATCTCAAACATTTTATAACACATAAAATTTTTATAAAAGTAAATATTCCTGTTTTAAACAAAGTTACACTTCGAGATTAGGTTATTCCATTTTAATAATTTTAGTATACTCACTTGGTCTGTTCACCCAATCATTATCGTCACGAACATTGAAAGTATAAAAATAGTAACATAGTAAAAATTTTGTTTACTTATTCCGATTTTTTGGCTTAGAAAGTAATATCGAGCAGCAGCAACTATGAACACAAATGCCCGTCGCGAAGCAATGTCAAGCGTGTCTAAACCTGTCTTAACCTGCAGTGTCGAGTCTTGAGACGAGAAGACCGATGCTGCCACCTGATGTACGTGCGCCGCTTCAATACAAGTTCAGATTACTTTAAAATGTAAGTAATTAAAAATTTAATAAGAGGGCATTTTTCATATTTTGATCATATGCTACTTAAGTTGAAATAATTTCATTCAGTATAATCGATATTCAGTAATTCACTGTGTAAACTAGAAAAGTGATAAACGACATTTCCTACAATAGTAAGTGAGCATTTGGTTTTTGAATGTTAATCAATTTTTTTTTGTTATAAGAAAATGAGACTCAAATATACTCGTATGTCTTCGTCATTATTGATTCACAGTTGATAAAACATGCCTAAAAGCAAAATAAGAAGGGACAAAATAAGATTGTGTCCCCCTGATCGTTTATTAGGAAAGCTTGAGAAGCTTGACGGAACAGTCTTAACAAAACATTTGAAGATGTTTTCAAACATTAAATTTTAATCAGAAACGAGTTATCAATTAAAAATAACGGTAAACACGACAATTTCTCATGGATCAGCGCAATGAGCGAGAACTGACTATTTGTGACACAAATCTCGTGGATAGTGCAGAAACAATAGAAAATTCACAATTTAATAATGATGTAAATCTTATGGAAATAGAGCAAATAACAAATGCGAAAATTGAAGACCAGCCTGAATAGATATCTCCTCTTATTTCTTCAAAACCAATAAGCAACGACTTCTCGTCACCTTCGTCGACACCCTATATCAGTAGTGATGAGTTTGAAGAATGAAATCCTCCAAAATCATCAGTTAATAGTCAAATGCTAATGAATTTACCCAAGTTTTGTGCAACATGTGACCGTTACAATTTATCAGAGAGGCAATCTGCTAGTTTAGCAAATGCCATTCTAGAAGACTTTGACATTATAACAGGAGTAGACCGATATAAAATAATTGATGAAAATAAAGTTCGGAGATGGCGAGAAGAGATGAGATCTGAGTTAAAAGCGGATGCTGATTTGAAGAATACAGAGGTAGAAGGGCCTTACTTTGATGGTCGGAAGGATAAGACTATTATCAATGTGAAAAAAGGAACTCGATTTTCACGAAAAACAGTGACCGAAGAACATATTTCGCTCATAAAAGAACCTAATTCAGAGTTCAAAGTTTGAGCACTTAGATGGACCTACGAAAGGGCCTAAATCATATTTAGGTGTTATAGGGAAGAAATTTCAAAACAGTGAAAAAATGACAGTTGTAGAATTTGAAAGAATTGATTGTTCTCTGTCAGAAATTTCCGAAGATTTAAGCACTGATCAATAATACTTGTATGATATTTACTGTGCAATAAAATCAAGTTCTTGTTCTACATCCTTAGCCCAGAGAGACCCTGGTTCTCTGTCTCACTCTCGATTTTTAACACTAGGAAGTAAAACACTGAGAGTATATATTGCTACGCCAAATCCATCAAACAATTTAAAAGTGTTAGCAAATTTCATCATGGAAGTTTACGCTCCTTCACGGTTCAGAATCAAGCACCACTACTTTTGCATCAATGGAGCAAAGCATTTGTAGCCCATGATCAATGACTCACGTTATTTGAAACAATCCTATTTAAAAATTGTCGATTCTGTTTTCCAGCGAAATAGTTTTTTCGCTCACGCAGAAAATATTCTTCTCTCAATGATCGTCGATGAGAGAGGATACGTAAGAAGGATGGCGCTTGATCGCATAAAACTAGCACGAAATATTCAACATGCCAGTATACGCCGATTTGAAGTGCCAAAGATACATTTCAACGCTTCAGACTACGTATATCTTATAGATTGGAATACTAGTCAAATCACCGAACCTCCAGTACTGGCGAATATTGCAATTGAAGAGTTGGAAGGAATTGTAGAAAATGATTTTTCTGAATGATTAGAATTTCCGAAATTCCCTTGTCTCACGCAAGCAGTCGAGCGATGCGTTAAGATGCTAACAGAAGCAGCGCGCTCAGTTACTAATCCAGAAAGACGTGATGGGCTCATTCGAGCTAAGACAATGGCAAGAAAACAAATGCCTGTGTTCGGAAGCAAGCAAGATTATAAGTACGTGAAAATATAAATAGGAGATAAAATATCAGAATGTATATACTTTTGTAAATTATAATTGTAAAAAGTGAATTAATATACGTGAAAAAAAGAAAAAAAATTAAAGTATTAAAAGCAAAAAAAATTATGGAGCTCTTATAGAAGCTACCTCCTCGTGGTGAGTTCTGGGTTACTGTGAAAGTAAGCAAAGAGCTGCAAATCTTGAGTAAAATTTAAATAATCTGCAAATTAATACAAAACAACAGAGCAATAGGTCACGGCACGAACTTTTTCTTGAAGCTGGGAAAATATTATTTTACTTAATGATACGCCAAAATCGCAATTATTGTTATCTTGTCTTTTCCTTCTATACTTACATGTTTTTTTAGGTCCTGAAAGACTCCTCAAAAAGATATTTAAAAAAAATTTATGATTTTGTACTTTTTTTTATTATCTTCGAAACTTCGATTTTCAAATAAAAATTATATTCTACGTAACTAAATTCATCAAAAAATTTTTTTTTACACTAAAAGTTTTTGCAAATCGTTTGTTACATCAAAATAAACGAATTCGTACAGTAAAAACTAATTCGATGAAGAAATAGTGACCGAACATTGAAATATATCGAAAAATCACTGTTTTGTGCTTGAAAAACTTCCACGAAAACTAAAGGATGACCTTTAGTTGTATTCTGCAAACAGTTAAAACGCGTTCTTATAATGATAAAAGTACATCAAACTACCTACAAATCTGAAAATCTTTAATAATTCCTGAAATATAATCATAAAAATGAATTCCATTTTAAATGTTGATGCCCTCGATTTTGATGGATATATTTCAGGAATTATTAAAGCTTCTCAGATTTTTACGTAATTTGATATACCTTTATTATAAGAACCAGTTTTAACTCGAAGTGCAGTAGAAACGCGATACTCAAAAATAGTATATTTCGTATCAAGTGTGGAAAAGCGTATTTTAACGCAAGAGCGAGTCGCGACTCGCTCGCGCGTTAAAAATACGTTCCGCACGTGATACGAACGATATTTTTTGTTCGCTGTATACCGAGAGTAAGCCGAGTCGGTGTCGTTTTGCGTGAGGAAAATTGATTTTTCCGCACTAGTGCGGTAAAATTTTATGTTTTGCGTGCGGAAAGTTGTTTTCCCGCACACTTACAATTTTACCGCACTAGCGCGGAAAAATCAACTTTCCGCACGCAAAACGACACCGACAAGGGTTACTTTCAGTGTACAGCAGACAAAAAAGACTTTTAACGCACTTTCATAGCCTTTCAAAAACGTTATGTTTAGTTTTTAAAAATTAAAACTTATCTCGTAAGCTACAGTTCTGGTCAGATTTTTCTTAGATATAACCCTTTTTCAACTTGTTATGCTGAAATTCGAATATTTCCGTTTTGAAATTCGACACTGGAGGCTTTCTTCATTTTTGCGGATGAATAGCTCGTAGGGAGACAATTGGAAAATTCAGGATCTACCGTACATGTAAATCAGGTCCTCATTTTATCCCCCTGAAAATAGAATTTTTTAATATTTAGCCAACATCAACTTATTCATTATCTCGTTTAACCAAACCTCAAAATAGCAATATTTTAGGCTATTTTATAAATCGATATTTCAGTAGAAGACGCTCAGGATCTCAAATACATTTTCAGGGGAGTAAAATAAAGACCTGATTTACATATACTGTAAATCCTGGATCTTATCATTTTTCTCCCTATCAGTTATTCATCCGCAAAAATAAACAGATCTTTTTGGTTTTAGTTGCTGTTAGAACAGAATTTTTGTTCATTATTTCACAATAAAATTATTTTTCCACACATTAAATAAAAGTTTAAAGACTGTAGAATACCGGAAACCGGGAATAATCGGCGCACACTCACTTCTGCATTTAAAACGCAACAATGCTTCTTTTACATTTTTCAGTTGAAGTTTTGAAATTGTTGGTTGCACGTCTTTATATTTTTCACCTCGAAGAAACAAATAATCATTCAGAAATGCAGAATCAAGGTTACGCCGCTTTGCCCCACATGCGCCGCTGAGCTCCGGTTTACGGTACGTCTTACTTGATTCAATTCAATTTTACATTGAAGAATTTAAGTTCTTCTCTATTCTATAATGCACATAATTAATGTGGCATTATTCTGTACCTTTGCATTTTGAAAATCAAATATATAAATGAAAAAAAAATAATTTAATACATGCATGTGATGAATGAGTTTAAGAAACAATGAGTATTTTTATAGTTAAGTATCAAATTTTTTTTAATTGCGCCGCAACCGCACTAAATTTGAAGGTATCGTTTTTACTGCAACGGTATTCAATTCATACGAAAATCTTTATCAATATAAAGAAACAAAAGACTGTTACATTCTTGGATGATTTTGTTGCAGATCAAATTTATACCTACAGACTTAGTGTGATACTTTAGAATAGGAACTAGAAAACAAGAAAATCATAAATTTAAATGATTTAAATTTTAATACTGCATAGCACTCTAATAATATGGATTACTATATTAGATTCCATACAAAAATTACTCAGATAGTCTTTTTTCTTTTAGATAAGTCCAAAATGAGATGGAGAAATCTGACTAAAGTGACCTCTTCCTTTATAAAAGTGACGGAAAAACGACTAAAAGTGACTTCAGTGACTGTGTGGGAGCCCTGTCCATACATGTTTTCATGCACGCTCTTGTGTTTCTATGACTCCTTATATCTCTTCGCTTTAGAGTCTTATTCATGCATTCCAACTATTCTTTTCCGGTCTACCTCTGAGTACGCTACCATTCACGTTACCTAAATACACTTGCTTTATTAAACGTCCTTCATTCATTCTCTCAACATGACCAAACCATCTCAGCGAATTTCTTTCATTCTTGTCAATCAATGTCTCTTCTACACCACATTCTTTGAGAACCCACTCATTGCAATTTTAGCTTTCTACGTTACATTTTTACTTCTAGTAATAGCTCGTACACTGCCGATAATCTTTCTACCCTTTTTATACGTCTGGATACCTCTGCGTCTATCTTTCCGTTAGCAGTTAATAAACTTCCCAGATACACGAACTCATCAATTTGTTTTATCCTCTCTTCTTATGAGACAATGCTGCATACATTTTTCATCCACTGATTCTGCCATAATAATCTTATCATCTGCAAACGTCAGTCCACGCACTTTCACTGTGTCAAGATCAACACCTTCTTCATCTCAGAGAGCCATGCTCAGACCTTTGTCCATGTATACAAATATATTGAACATTCAGGATGACTTATCGCAACCTTGCCGAACCTCCTGCTTGATATCAAACCAATCGCTCAGTTGTCTATTTACTCTTACACTCACTTTACAACCATTATGTATTGCTTTTTTTGCTTCTAGAGGCCAACCATTCACTCCATACTCTTTCAGGACTTCCCAAAGTTTAGTTCTATCCACCTTATCGAAAGCTTTTACCAGATTAACAAATGCACGGAAAACTTTTTTGTTAACACTCAAACTTTTTTCTATGATCTGTCTCAAGCTAAATACCTGATCCGCACACGATATCCCTGTCATAAATCCATACTGATCTTCCCAGATCCTTTCTTTAGTTATTTCCGTGACCTTACCAATAAGTATTTTGGTAAATATTTTTCCCACATTACTTAGTAGGCTAATCTCTCTATCATTAGTAAAGTCATCTTTATCACCCCTCCCTTTGTAGAGTGGAACAATAATTGCCTTTCTCCAATCATTTGGAACTTCACCGTTTTGAGCACACATATTCATAAATTCGCTCAGCCACATAACAAATATTCGCCACTGCTCTTCAACATTTCAACGATAATACCATCCACACCAGCAGTCTTAACATTCTTTATTTTTTAAATTGCGGATATAATTTCGCGGATATCGTTCTTATTTCAACACCTACAATGGGATTGTGAAGTGTATCCTCTTCTGTGTCACAGTTGTCATGTTCCGTCGCTTGACCTCCGTACCATTTCTTTAAAAAATCACTCACACAGTCTTTCACTTTGTCCGTATACCAAACCATTTCACCATCAATATTCTTAATTCCAGCTAACTCAGTGCTAGTACCTCCTTTCCTAATCTTCTCAACCCATTTTCAAAATAATTTATTTCCTTCAAAATCATTTTGCATGTTTTTATCTTCCCCTGCTTTGATGTTATCCTTGCTTTCTTTGACTTGTATCTTTGCTTTTCAATTTTTATTCCTACCCGTGCGGAAATCGCCAGGTTTCTTCCCAATCCCACGCTTGGGCCAGGCCGGGGCCCCTAGCCTCGTTCTAGCTTGTATAATTCTTTACGGATCGAGGTCGAGCCCCGCAAAAGGCAGAGTTCCGACAACTTATGTTAGATGGCGCTGCATTATTTTGGCACGACGTGAACCGAACTCACGCAAACTGACCCGAACTTCGAGGCCATTTTCGGAGCGACGAGCGAGTGCTGTTCAGCGTCATGTTCGTGGTGTATTTAATTATAACTTATTTTTAATCAGTTTAAACTGCTTTTCAGTATTTCGAACATGCGTGGAGCGTAGATTAAGTTTTTATATTTTCTATTTTCAACGTGAAATTCGATACTTACAAGGAATCAGTGACAAAGGCGGAACTTGACACTCGGCAATCAGTGTGTTTTCAACGTGACGTTCTTGACTGAAAATGTTCTCAAAATTTGCTTGTTCATTAATACGGAAACAAGAGTAACACTGATGTGTGATACACATTTATATCGGTTTCGGAATTTTGTTCCAGTGTTAAAGATGTCACAATTTAGTGCAGTCACGCCATATCCTCAACCTCTCATGTTCAAGTAATATACACTCATCTCCCGTTACTGTGCCAGCCTCGGGTCTGGTCGGCACAGTAGCAGGGGCTATTAAAATCTAGTTTAAACCAGATAATAAACTAGGTTCAAGCCTGGACCGGGCTTGGCTATTTAGCCCAGCAATCAGCACAGGCCCTGGCCAGATGAAGCGTTTCATTGGAGTTGGACTTGGGCTTGATCACCAGGCCAGGGCCTAGTCTTGTTATGCTTGGGCCCGCACAGGTCCATGGCAGAATTTCCACACGGGATGTTATCATTTTTTAGTCTAGCCTTCTCCTCATTGCTAGGACCTTTAATATTCGGCTTTCTTTAGTACGCTTGCTTTTTCTCGTTAACAGCCACGCGGATTTCATCATTCCACCAAGCATCTCCAGTCTTTTTTCCTACAACCACAGTACCGCACACTTCCATGCACTCTTGAAGATGCTATCTCGTAGTACTCGTATTATCCATGCACCCTCTACATTTTTATTGCCTACTTTTGTCTTAAAATTAATTATTCTTCTCTTGCATTCTTGACCTAGGTTCATTTTTGAAACTATGAGATAGTGATCCATTCCACATTCAGAATGTTTGTATTTTTTACTAGCCCTCTCAGTTTCTCATCCACTGCACAAAATATTTGTAATAAACAAGCCTCTTTCTAAGCATAAGCTAATCAATTTCTGTCCGTTTTTGGATCTCTGAAATTACCAAGCACCCTGTCCAAAAAAGGTCTTTTATTCAATATAATGAAGGTTGAATTATAGATTTTCTACTCTTTGGCCTTTTTGGGTGGATACTCACGTCACACATCCATTTCGAAAAGGGTGTGTATAATTTAAAGCTTTCTAATTTCTATTGTCCTTCCGGATTAAGCAATATTTTTGAATAAACTTCATCAAAGAAAAGAAAATTAAGGTTTGAATATTGACTTTCCGGAAAGGGAATGATGTAGAGGATGCACACGGCCATCCAATACATCATTATAATAATTCTACCTAAATCATGAAAAAGTTCAGTAGATGAGGGATATAAAATCGGAGAAGATCTTAATCGAAAGATGTTGATAAACATTTCCCTGAATAGGAAAACAATATTTACAAATCAGAGATTACAAAAAATATATAAACGAATGAAAAAAAGCGATGTTTAAAATTGCCAGTGCGAGTATCGAGGTTGCAAAGCTCAACAATGAGCGAGGCTGTCAATTAAAATCCGATTTTTTTTCAATGTCATTGTTTTTTTACTCTGAGATGGAGAAAAGTGCTTGAATTATTTTAAGAGTTATCAAGGAAATAATTATAAAAGTTCGTTAAAAATATTAATACTTTTAGAGACTAGTTAGGATTCAAAATCCAAATAGAACTTCTTAAGTATAAAAAAATTCTATTTTATTGCGCACAATTTGAAGAAACTGAATCACCAATATTTGAATGCAAAGATCAAGCAGGTGAATGACCTAAAACTTTTATACCTGTACATAATAATTTCCCAACCTTGATCCTCTCCCAGCCTTGCCACTTGAGAGTGTGTTCACCGAATGAGTGTTCAAACGTCAAGTCTCTTTTCGCATGTTAACCACCCAGAGTCCCAGAAGGTATCCTTGATGAGATCCTTTCACCCGGGGACTTTCCAGGGATAGAATCGATTCACATCACAGAAAAACCCCGCGCTTTTTTTATCTTCACACCAGAAAATTCCGTTGCAATGTTTTAATCTACGCGTAAATAATATTTATACGCCGCAAAATAAATTTTCAGATGTGTAAAACAATTGACAGCAATATTTTTAATCCCTGACTGACACTTTTCTTAAAAAGTTGTAGTCACGAGATCTCGCATACATTGTTGTCGAAAATCTGATTGGTTGCGACACTATAATATGAAATTTAGTGGCTGTTTTCATTTTGTTCTTTGCTGTTATTATTATAATGCATATTTTATAAAATTAAAAAAAATTACAATATGACACTAATTGCAAGTTATGTTTAACACTAAAAACGATAAATTTTCTGCACTTTTGTAAGTCACAACTTACAAATGAGAAATTTTAGTTCTAAAAGAGAAAATTTTAATTGTAAATGATCTTTTTATAATAAAAGCAATAATTCTGTTCTTAACTTTTTGACCTCATGATTTTAAAATGACAAAAGGATTCTATTCATAGCCCCTTCACCATGTTAAATGAGGTTATGAGTAATTGCCAAAAAATTGACCACTTTAAGTCCTAGTCATTTTCCACTTTTCCTTTGAATAATAAAACTTTTTCTAAAAATATTTGAGTAAAGTACTTATATCAAAGCACAATTTAGTAATTTGTCAAAATTGTAGACAATGCCTTTTAGAGATTATAAATAAAAAAGTACACAAAATGTCTTGTTACGCACCTGTCTCAAAGTACAAATTTAAAATGAAAAATTTCTGAATAATATTAACATAATTTTTTTAATCCTTGAGATCCACAGATATCACTTATATTGAGATGAAAAAAATAAGAATCAAGAGTAGAGTTCAATATTTTAGAGTTAAAGATTTCAAAAATCACTTCAAAGTCTGTCCCAAACGTTTTTTGTCTGGTCACGCTGCATTGTTATTTTAGGATGAAACTCTAAAATAATTATTCAAACTATTCATAATGCGGTGTAAAATTGTTAATTTTATATTTACGAATATATTAGTATAGTTAAAAATCGAATTATCAACGTTGATTCCAAATAACAGTAAATATTTATCACTATTCTTGCGTAATATTTTTTTATAAAATGACCGGTAATGCTCCATATTAATTTATCATTCTGTAAAAGGAGAAGATATTTTGAAACGCTGAAATTAAAATCAAATAAATCGCGAAAATAGTAAATTTCCCATATTTTTAATATTTTTATTGGTTCTTCATATATTTTTAAAAGATTTTTTGAAATTTTTCAGGTCTAAAATGGACTACTTTTCGGCAATCACTCTTATATGTATTTATCTATTAATAAATATTACGAATTTTCGCCAACAATTTAGTAAATCAAAATTTCCATATAAGTAATTTTATTCAATGATAAAATTTATTTCTGAATGTTTCTGAAAATTAGTGAAAAAAGAGAAAATTTTAATTGTAAATTATTTTTTAATATTGGGAAATAATTCTCTTCTTACCGTTTTCCTACCAAACTATAATTTGTAAACTTTTTCAGTTTTTTCACACTTTCAAAGAAATAAGAAAGATGAAATTATGGAAAAAATTTTGATTTACGAAGTCCGTACAGGTAAAAAAAATTATCAGCACCCATAACAAAAAATAACCAGTACCGACAATAAGATTTCTAGAAAAATTTCAAATGATTAAGTTTTTTTTCAAATATTACTTTTTAAGCATTGAAGATTTGAAAATATTTCGAAAAGAATGTGAAAGATTACAATACATTCATTAATTTTGCAGGATTTGAACAAAATTAAGGGAAACTTTGTATTATTTTAGAAGATATTTAGAAGTTTTAAAAGTATTGAAGAGTCGCAGATAATTTTAAACTTGGAAAGATTTCAAACAATTTAAAAACAAAATGCAGATTTTTTAAGACTTCGAAAAAAAGGATCTTTTTGAGAATTTTGAAAGGTTTTGAGACAATAAAAAAATCTTAAAATACCCGGGAAAAATTGATTGGATTTGTCATTTGGAAAAATGAATTTCAAAAGGAAATTGAAGAAAATTCAAAACATTTCAAATGATTTCCTAAAATGTCGAAAAAAATGTAGAAGATTTTAAAGCAAAATTTATCAATTTTTCAACGTTACAAAATTCTCGAAAAAAATGGAGTAAATTGAAGAGAAATCTAGAAGTTTTGAAAACATTCGAAAATAACTTGAAACTTCAAAAGATTTCGAACAATATAAAAAAGAATATAGAATTTGAAGATTAGGAAAAAAATATTTTTAAGAATTTCGAAAAGTTTCAAGAGAATAAAAAAAATTTCTTGAGATTCATGGCAAAATTTGTGATGATTTTTTATTTTGAAAAATACATTTTAAGAGAATGTTTTAAAAAAATGCCAAAATTGTGGAAAAATAATATGGAAGATTTAAAGGCACTTTTTTAAATTTTACCGAACTGTAAAAAAGTTCTAGGAAAAATTAGAATAATTATAAAAGATACTTAGAAGGTTAAGAAGTTTTGAAAAGATACAAAAATAATTTATAACTTGACAAAATTTCAAACAATTCAAGACAAAATGTAGATTTTTAAAGACTTCGAGAAACAAAAAGTTTTGTAAGAATTTCGAAACATTTCAAGAGAATGAAAACATTTCCTTAAGATTCCGGGGAAAATTTTTTATGATTTTCTATTTCGAAAAATTGATTCAAAAAGAATATTTACGAAGATTGCTAAAATTGTCACAAAAGAATATGGAAGATTTTGAGGCACTTTTTTCAATTTTATCAAATTTTAAAAAATTGTTAGGAAAAATTAGAATCATTTCCAAGGATATTTAGAAGGTTTGGAAGTTTTCAAAACATGTCGAAGATTTTGACAAAATTTCAAAAAATTTAAAACAAAATGTAGATTTTTTAAGTTTTCGAAATACAAGAAGCTTTTAAAGAATTTTGAATGGTTTCAAGTGAAAGAAAAAATTTCTTATGATTCCTGGAAAAATTTTAAATGATGTTTTATCTTGAAAAATTATTTTGAGGATACAAAAAAAAATCACAATATTTTACGAGATTTTCAAAATTGTAAAAATAGAATCTAAAAGATTTTAAGGCACTTTTTTTTAATTTTGCAGGATTTTTTTTAATATTAGGAAAAACGCGAATCGCTTTAAAAGATATTTAGAAGTTTTAAAAAAATTTCAAAAATAATTTAAAATTTGAAAAGATTTCAATTGAAACAATATAAAAATTTTTGAAATTAATTTAAGTCAGTTCAAAAGATATTTAAGAATTTCAGAAGTTTTGAAAGAGATTTGAAATCTTTTAAAACTTCTAAAAGTCCTACATATCTTTTAAACTGACTCGAAATTTTTCTAAAGTTCTGTAAAATTCTGTAAAATAAAACAAAATTTTTACAATTTTCTACATTAATTTTTGACTTATCTGAAATGTTCAAAAATCTTTTTGAATTTTCTGAAGAATCTCAGGAAAATTATATTTATATAACCTTAAAAACAAAACTGATAATAATACTTATTTCTTCGAATGGCAAGCGTCTGCTATTTAAGCTCCTTTTGATGGGGTGTAAAAGTTCTAAGATATAATTTCAGGTCGAATTTAAGTCTTCAAAAACTTTTAACAAATAAACAGATATGTATGCGAAATTTTTATATTTTACTGAAAATTATTTCCCCCCTCAAACCAATAAACTACACTTATGATTTTAAAACGCTGCAACGAAACCTCGTTACCTGAAATTAGGGTAAAAAAATTTCGGAGTTTTTCTGTGATGATAAAAACTCAGGGTTATTACGAAGTTCAAATTCTCTAATATTTCCTGGTTTTTCAGATCAGCTTGTTTATTACCAGCACAACTCTTTTGAAATTATTAATCAATGCAAATATATACTAATTGTCTTTTGACAATATTCCTGTGAATAATTGCAAAATGAATAATAATTGTCATACAAAATTGTGGGTAATAAAAAATTACTAAAAAAGAAAAGAACGAATTTCAAAAGAGGGAAATGTTTTTTCAGAGTTTAAATCATTTTTTTTACAACTGTCTGTCCTTTAGTACGACAATCACTAGGTATAATCACAAATTAGCTTTGATTTCTAATTAACTCTCGAATCAACCTGAAATTCCGATGTTTCTATATACTAAAATCTACAATACTTGTTTCTTTCTGAAACTAAACCACCTTGAAATTTAAACGATTAAATTTACAAAGTTTTTTCTCGTTGATTTCAAAATTAGAATAAGTTTTCAATTTGGGGACTTTCAACCTGGTACTTTTAAAACTTCAGATTTCAATTAGAAACATTTTTAATTGGAACTCTTAAATTTTCAAATCGATTTAGAATAATAGTTTTTATATTATAAAATTTATTTAAAATCTATCAAAAAACATTTAATAGAACTTTGGACACCCGAGAATCACATTTTTATTTACATTTACGTTATACACAATTGCGTGGAGTTAGAATTTAAAAAAAAACTGCGGACACCGGGTATATAAATCATATTAATTTATCGTTAATCGATGCATCGTTTGCCAGTCCTTCTGTCTGGGACGATGATACAAACGGGAATTATACATATAGAATATAAATTGCATGTAATTCAATGCAGTGAAAAAAACCGGTCTATTGTACTTTTCACGTTATTCGCCACGTGCTATTTTTCTCATTAGGAGAAGTACGAAAATTCATTGAAAATTTTCAAAAATTTTTCATGAAAAAAACTTTTTTCCAAATATTTTTCAACTAGGATTACAATACATATCATTTAAAACCATACGAATTATTTAATGAAGTCATTCCTATACGAGTTTCTGAACTTTATTTCAAACCATCTTTAATATTTCTTCTTTCCATAAATGATTACAAAACCGACGCTCATGTGCAAAAGATAATCTATAATAATGAAGAACGTGGCTTCCTAATGTTTTCATTCCTTCTGTTCAACATGAAGTTGCTGGTTTCTAAATTCTTCGATTTTAATATTTGTTTATTACTGAGTAATGAAATTTAAAAATTAATTTCCACAGTCATAGATAGCTCAATAAAGGAAAAAAAGGAAAGGCAGAGACCTTCTGATTTAGTTTTAATGAATAGGAAATCGAGTTTTCCTTCCATTATTCCTAACAAAAGAATAGTATATTGTGCAACTAAGGAGGAAAGTAAGCGATTGCGACGAGTGTGAAGTGTGCTGCCCGAGCGAAGCGGAAATCATGATTTCCATGCAACTGTTACGAAAAAACTTTTAACTTTAATTTTAGCACTTTTACAATATTTCACCTAACTTTAAATTATCCTAGAGTCAGGAATTTTCAAATCAAAAAGAAGAATTTTCAACTAAACAGTTGCATTTTTTACAAAAAAAATTAAATTTCTACCATAAGAGATGAATTTCAAAACCAAATAGACGAATCTTTCAGAAAATAGTTGATTCCTCGACCAAAAGCGATTAATTTTTAACTAAAAATTTGCATTTTTTTCCAAATAAAAAAAGAAATTCCTACCATAAGAAATACTTTTTTAAACCAAATAGACAAATTTTCAACAGGAGTGTTGAATTTTTCAACCAACAAAGAATTTTGAATTAAGAAAGAGAAAAAATTGCAACCAAATTGTTACAATTTCTACAAAACAATTGAATTTTCACCCAAAAATATGAATTTTCAACAAAAATGTCAGGTTCGAGGTTAGATTTCAACCAAGTAATTGAATTTTCAACCCAAGTAGACGAACTTTCAACAAAATAGTTGCATCCTCAATCAAAACAGATTTTTTTCAACAAAATAGATAAATTTTCAACTTAAATGATAAATCTTGAACTAAAAAAAATGAATTATTAACAAAGTAGTTCGACTTTCAACTAAAAAATATGACTTCTCAACCAAAAAGATGAATTCTCAACGAAAAATATAATAGTTATATTTAAACCAAAAAAGATTTAATTTTCAAATAAAAAACAGATGAATTCAACCAAAAAAGACGAATTTTCAACAAAGAATTCATTCTCAACAAAACAGTTAAATTGTGTACCAAAATAGTTGTATCCTCAACCAAAATAGGTTAATTTTATACCAAAAAGTTGCATTTTTTACCAAAAAAAAATGAAATTTCTACCAGAAGAAATGAATTTTCAAACCACATAGACGAATTTTCAACAAAAGTATTAATTTTCGACGAAGAAAGAATTTTGAGTCAAGAAAAAAAAATCAACCAAATTGTTCAATTTTCTATAAAACAGATGAATTTTCAACCCAGAGATTAGGAATTTCAAAAAAAATTTTAATTGTCAATCAAATAGTTGAATTTTCAAACCAAAAAGATGAATTTTCAACAAAACAGTTAAATCCTCAACCAAAATTAATTAATTTTCAGCCAGATAGTTGTATTTTTAACCAAAAAATATTAATTTTCTACCAAAATAGTGGAATTTTCAACCTAAAAGGACTATTTTTCGACAAAAGAGTTGAATTTTTAACATCAAAAAAATGACTTTTAAAAAAAACATTGGACTTTCAACAAAATAAAACTAATTTTCAAAAAAATATTTAAAGTTTTAAACAAAGAGATTAACCTTCACGCAAAAAAAAAGGAATTCTTAACAAAGTAGTTCAACTTTCAACCAAGTAGTTTCATTTTCAACCAAAGAAGATGAATTTTCAAATAAAATGTAATAGTTGATATTTCAACCAAAACAGTTTTTTATTTTGAATCATAAACAGTTGAATTCACCGAAAGAGATGAATTTTCATCAAAATAGTTGAATCCTAAACCCAAACATATTAATTTTCAACCATACAGTTGAATTTTTAACCAAAGAGTTTAATTTTCTACCAAATAGTAAAATTTTTAACCCGATAGGGAAATTTTCAACAAAACAGTTGTTTTTTTACAAAAAAAAGAAACTTCTACCAGAAGAGATGAACTTTTAACCAGGAAGATTGATTTTCTACCAAAAAGACAAATTTTTAACAAAAAATATAAATTTTCAACCAAATAGTTGAATTTTCAGCCAAGACGATTAAGTTTCTACGAAAAAAAGACAAATTTTCAACAAAATACATTAATTTTCAACCGAACAGTTGAATTTTTAGATAAAAAAATATGAATTTCCAACCAAAAAAGGAATAGTTAAATTTTTAGTTGAAAACATGAATTTTCAATTAAAGAGTTAAATTTTTAGCCAAGAAGGGCTTTTCAATCAAGAAAGAAAACAAATTTCAACCGAATTGTTTGATTTTCAGGAAAAATAAACGAATTTTCTACAAAACAATTGAATTTTTAACCCAAAAATATGAATTTTCAACAAAAAAGTTAATTTTAAATCATATAGTTGAAGTTTCAAGCCAGTAAGACAAATTTTCTACAATAATTTTGCAACAGTTGAAAAGTCAACCGTTGGAAATTTGAAAATGTTACACGAGTGCTATAGCGCGCGCATATTATGCTTGTCACTCATAATAAAAAAGCAATAAAAAGACAATGATTTTTAATTTTACTGCAGAAATTCTGTCAATAATTATCCAAGTTTTCATGAAAAGTATAATTGGACTAATGTAGTTCGCAGAAAATAATAATAGCCATATTAACGTAGAAAAATTCTGAAGTGACTTTACACATTATTACATCAGTCCCTCATTTCCATTTTTTCTGCACTAAAATGATAATAAATGAAACTGTCACAAGACTTACTGCACTGAATCCTCAGGTCACTCGATAATCCAAATTTAGCACAATGCCTGATGAAAATGGGTCAATGAAAAAATATAGCCACGAGTTATTGATAAAATATTTTTTTAATATTTTAAAATTGTCAAATTAAAGCTCGGAGTACAGATATTTAATATTGAGTCTACCACTTATTACTTAATTCCTAGCCTTGAACTTCAATCCTGTGAACCTGATGTAATATCTGAAGAATCATGCGTGGCATCTTTGCTAACTGAATCGTAATTAAAATAAACTGCACTAGTTAAAATGTTTCTATAATTGCTCTAGGACTTTACACACATCATCTTTTAAAAATTAGATAGATTAGGAATATAATTGGAAATTTTTTATTTTAATGAGGTACATTCTTGGATAAAAAATTAAGATATACATCACTTGAATAGGAATATGAAATGACATTCAATTCTATTTCGCGATAAATAATAATAATCAGTTATTTAACTCACAATCACAATTTTTCTGAACAAAGCATTGTGAAAACGTTTGTGAAATTCAAAAAAGCGGGATAATAAAAGAAAAATTTCTACGAAAACAATTGGTATGTAAAGAAAAATTTAGATTTCTTTCAAAGTGGAGTAAGCTTCAATTAAAAATGTAGATTCAAATGAAATGAAACAACAAATAAAATTATCAGTATCCTTCAGCTTGTTGAACTATTTTGTTGAAAATTCGTCCCTTTTGGTTGAGTTCAAGTGCTTTTGGTTTAAAAACTTTTTTGGTTGAAATTTCAACTATTACATTTTTCGTTGTGAATTCCTCTTTTTTGGTTGAAAATTAGTATACTTGGTTGAAAGTTGAACTACTCTGTGAAAAATTCATTTTTTGGATTTAAGGATTCCTCATCATGAATGTGAATAATAATCGAAACAAATTTTCATTTTATCTTCATACTTAAAATTCAGGACAGATTTAACATATTAATAATTTGAATAAAATATTTTTTTCTGAGAATAGTGAAAATGATGCAAAAAAATATTATACTGTATTATATATTACAATTTTGAAAAATAGCACGCTCGAAAAAATTCTGACTTGAAAAAAAAAATTTCATGAAATTTCCAGGTTTTTCCAGGTTTATAAAAATTCCCTGACAATTCCAGGTTTTCTAGTACATTCTTAGGTAAAAATTTAAGATATACATCATTTGAATTGGAATATAAAATGACCTTCAATTAAATTTCGTGATAAATAATGATAATCAGTTATTTAATTCACAAACACAATTTTTATAAATAAAGCATTGTTGCAACGATTGCAGAATTTTAAAAAAAGTAATGATGAAAAAAAATTGCTACGAAAACAATTGCTATGTATAGAAAAATTTAGATTTTTTTCAGGGTGGAGTAGGTTTCAAATAAAAATGTAGATTCAAATGACAAGAAACAGTAAATAAAGTTATCAATGACCTTCAGTTTGTTCAACTATTTTGTTGAAAATTCGTCCCTTTTGATTGAGTTCAAGTGCTTTTGGTTTAAAAACTTTTTTGGTTGAAAATTCGAGTACTTGGTTAAAAGTTGAAATACTTCGATAAACATTTTTTATTTTCAAGGTTCATCATCATGAATTTGAATAATAATTGAAACTTTGTATTTTATCTTTATGCTTAAAATTCAGTACATGTTTAACATATTAATACTTTGAATAAAAGATATTTCCCTGAGAATAGTGGAAATGATGAAAAGAAGTTTGATTTAAATCAGTATCAATTCAGTACTATAAA
Organism: Melikaiella ostensackeni; assembly: GCA_032362435.1. Lineage (NCBI taxonomy): Eukaryota > Metazoa > Arthropoda > Insecta > Hymenoptera > Cynipidae > Melikaiella > Melikaiella ostensackeni. Next base: position 56,648,520 of record JAUMHM010000031.1, read on the forward strand.
AGTTACTTCTACAAATAAGAAATTGTTATTTAATTGTATATTACAATTAAAAAAAAATCAGCACGTTCGAAAAAATTCCCTGACACAAGAAAAATTTCTTGACCTATTCAGATTTTCCAGTACATTCTTAGGTAGAAATTTAAGTTATGCATCATGTGAATCAGAATATAAAATGACCTTCAATTCTATTCCGTGGTAAATAATAATAATCAGTTACTCAACTCACAAACGTGATATTTTAAAATAAATAATTGTCAAAACGGTTGTGGAATTAAAAGTGTTTTGATAACAACAAAATTTCTACGAAAGCAATTGCTGTGTGAAGAAAGATTTAGATTTTTCACGATAGAGTAAGTTTCAACTAAAAATGTAGATTCAAGTGACAAGATGCAGTTAATAGAATGATCAGTGACCTTCAGTTTGTTAAAATATAATTACTTTTTGATGATTTTTTTTTAATGCGGATCGGATGAAATTAAAGTTTGTAAATCAGGATAGAATTAGACTGATACGATAAGAATCTTTTTGTAAATAAAGTATTTCATCAATGAGTGTCTCAAATTGAAAAGATTATAATAATAAATTATGAAAATAGATATTGAAATAAAAATCACTCTAAAAAAACAAATCGATAAGCAAATAAAGAAGCATAAACTTGAAACGTCAAAAAATCATAAATTGAATAGTAGAAGAGGAAAGGATATGAGAAAAGGATATACAGTCAGAAGACACAATTTAACAATCTCAAATAAATATATTTATTTCGACAAACACATTCGTTATACAAAAGATGGAATAAATAAAAAAATGAATCAAAGCCAGCACATTCGTAGTTTTGAATTGACACATTTCATGAAGATGAAAATCAGAGACACTTATATAATACTGTCTTTTGACTAGCAACTTAAAAACTATTGAAAGTGGAAACTCGACTATTATACTTTGATAACAAACACAGTTTCCAAAAAATCTCATTTTGCGGAATTCGACTGGCTCTAAAGATCTATCAAATTAAATGGCCGATGAAAAACGAAATGATTTCATGAAGAACATTAACATTAAAATTAACAAAAACAGTACTTGCATGAACTTTTTGAGACTAACACAAAAAATTCTCGATTTGTTAAATTGCACGAGTATGATGAGTAACAATAGCACTTGATGAACGTCGATTAACATAAATAGATGAAATCATAGAGATGAAAATGTAAAGATTTGAAGATCGAAATGTAGAGACGTCAGGATGAAGATCAATCATCCGCGAATCAAGAGAGCAGAAAAAACGTAGTTTTAGATTTTGCTTCATGATCTCCTTGATGGATCTTCTGGCAGGATAGGTCCTCATAGAAATGGCAGTTGGTCCACTATCAGCTAGGAAGTGTTGATTTGGTCCCAAAGCATTGGTCTCAAAAAAGAGGGTTCCTTTGGTATTGAGTAAAATCCACTCTCTTTCGGATTCCTTTCGAAAGAGTATCTGGTGGGGTCATTCACTTCCTTCCCCATTGAAGAATTCCCCGGTGGCTCGAGGAACCTCCAAAGGACCTGCTGCTACCCTTGGAACTGTTGCTTCCATGGCTGGAGACACTTTCTGACCTCCTGATTGGTTTTTTCGTCGGGTCCAGCAGACGATCCAACACTTGGCGGATCGTGCTGTGTTTTCGGTTGAAGGGATTGGTGTACATGGTAGCTTCTCTCCTTTCCAAACTTCAAAATTTCAGAAAAACTTTAAGTTTGGTCAATTCTTGAAGAAAGCACTTCGGATTGGTTCGACTTTGAAGGAATCTTTTTTTGCTGGATCCCTTTTGACTAAAGCCTTGTTGCTTTGATCCTTTTTGGATCGCTTCCTGAAGATCTTGATTAGCAGAACACTAAGGACTGTTTGTTGTTTTGACACTGTCACAAACTGAACTCAACTCAAATTTTCAGTTAGTTAAGTTAGAAAAACTTTAGTACCCTTCGAGAATATTTCTTTCACGTCACGTTCGCGTTGTGAGCTTGTAGCGACGAATGACCGGCGCATGGTAGAGTCCTCGCTTATAAAGCCGCGAACCCCGCGACCTTCGTTCGATATCGGTCTGCTTGAATTCTTGACGCGAGACGCGTTCCTCGTAGAGGAAAAAAAAATTGTGTTTGTATCTAATACACCAGAGCTGACAAATTGACGCATGTGCAGGAATCCCACGAAACTGGACAATTTTCTTTAATTAGTTGTTTTTTACATTCTCATCATTTATGATGGAATGTCTTAGATTCATGTGAATTTGGACCTACCCAGTTTTCGTCAATTCTCGACGTTTTGAGACGTCCTGAGTCAGAAAAATGTCGATTTTCTAAAATTTAAACTAATCGCAAGCAATGCCGAGCGCGAAGCGCGAGTGTCATGATGAGATTGTATTCCTCAAACCCGAAGGAGTTTTGAGAAAGTTATGTCTACACCTTCACTTGATGTTTAAGCATGAAAACAATTTAGTTGGTTAACCAGGACCGAGCGCGTAGCGCGAAGCATATGACATGTTGAGCGCGAGGAGAATGTGCCCGCGCAGCGGGCCGATTTTTAGTCTCTTGTTCATTGGTGATTATCCCCCTAAATCTGAGATTGTGAAATATCACTATTTGATAGTGAAATTTCACTAATCGAACCTAGCGAAAGTTTCGGATACGAATTCATTCCAAATCATTCAGAATTATTCCGAAATCGGTATCCAAACCAATCCGAGTCAACCAGAACCAATACTGAATTTCCAATCTAAATAAATCCGAGTACGGATTAAATCGGTCTCATTCGGATTAAAAATTGGTTTAGATCAATCCGAGTTCGGATTCATTCGGATGGAAAATTTGGTTCGGATTGATTCAGATTTGATTGTCGGTTTGAGGCGGATTAAGGTTTAGCCAAATAAATTCTTATCCGAAAGTTTCGCCAGGGGAATTAGTGAGAAGTCAGTCACTACGAACTAGTGAAGAACTACTAATTCAATTAGTGAAATTTCACTGAGAAAATAGTGGATTTATTTAATAAATTATAAAAGTGATGTAAAATGAAAGTTTTACAGTTCCATCTCATGTAATTCAGCATCAAATCATTCATCTCATCCAAATGCTACATAATCGCTGTGAATATCTGCTGGAATCTTGGTTTCACTAATTAAATAGTGAATTAAATCACTATCTAAATAATAGTGGATAAAATCTAATTATTGGAAATAGGGAAACTATCGCTATTTTCAGAGTAAAAGTCCACTAATTCAATAGTGAATAACTGAAAAATCACTATTTCAGCCGTCAGTCATTCAATCGCTTATTCAATTAGTGAAATTTTCACTTTTTCAGATTTAGAGAGATTGTTCAATAACAAGTTTTTCAAAATTCTAGATTCTAGGAAATACCAATACCAAGCAGGAAAATGGGTGCGGAATTCTTCACGTGTTTGTTTTCATCCTCCGATTAATGAATCAGTACTTAATAGGAAGTTCCACTTTTTTTATAGGTTTTGGATAATTTTCTCAAGACGTAAATTCGCCGAATTGTACATTTTTCAATTTTAGAATTCTTTATCAATTAGAAGCATTGGTGTGGTTTCTATCGAATGGAAAAAGTCGATATCAACTTAGACCGGTTTCGGAAATTCGACATTCGACTGCCTAAAGTCCAAAAGTCGACTTTCGAGTCGAATTATTTCTGCAAATCACTCATTGGAAACATAATTTTTTAATTTTGAACGCTCTGCTCAAATCTGACAAGAGTTTCGTCTCATTAATATTCGTCCATGAAATCCACTTCCTTAAATTCTTAACTTTGCTCTCAATGAATACAAAATCCAAAAAACAGGAAGAGGAACTGATTCAACTGCCAATATTACTTAGCGTCACATTTTCTGGTCGTAAATTTTGCCACCCCATCGGACAAACTTCTAGAATAAAAACTATTTAGTTATGCAAATAAGAAATCTTGTAATAAAAGTCTGAAAAATCACTTTTCTACGTAAATTAGCAACCTTTTTATTCAAATTTCATAAAAAAAAAGCTCTAAAATTTTACACAGACAGTATAAAAAGTATAATAGCCAAAGTCGCGTGCAATACAGACAGCATGTTCGTTTATTACAGAAAAGAGCAACAGCACGTGCACATAGATTTGTAGAGAAAACAATAACTGTCTTGAGACTGACGTTCGTTCAGAACGTAACAATTTTTTTTGTAAAATTTTTTTTCAAAGTCTCTATCATCAGCAGTTGCATGTCCTTGCTTGCGTAGAATACAAATTTCAAAAAAAGAAAAACTCTTGGTGTCGTATTCTTTTCCTTTTTATATAAAAAGCAACTGTGCAAAACTGACCAGAAAACCCGAAAAACTCAATTTTCCTTTACAATTTGGTTCGAAATGATTGGTTGCATTAAAAATATCCAGCTAATTGTCGACCCTTCAAAACCCCTATTGGGTAGTTTTAGTTTGTTATCCAAAATTTCACAAAAATTAAGTCAGAAAAAAAATCAAATAACAAATTTTTCTCTCAATCCCTGATGGAAAATTTTACAAATAAGTACAAAAAACTACAGTAATTTTTACAGGAAAATACAAAATAATCTTATAAATTACAGGCAATTAGACCTTTTGGTTATTATTTGAACAAATTTTCTACTTTTTTGTATATCTTTGTTATTTATTGTAGTTTTGATATTTTGCAAGAAATTATACAAGAATTTACCATTTTTGCATCTAAAAAGTTGTTCTTTTTAGACCCAGAATGATAAAATATTTAAAACACTGTAAGAATTATCTCTCTACAGTGTTTTAAATATTTTATCATCCTAGGTCGAAAAAGAACAACTTTTTGAAAGCAAAAATGATATATTCTTGTACTTTCTTGTTAAATATTACAACTAGAATAAACTACAGCAATATACAACAAAGCTCGGAACAGAGTACAAAAATGTACAAAATTCGTCTGAATAATAGACAAAAGTTCTACCTTCTTGAAATTTCTGTTATAATTTATTGTATTTAGTTGTAGCTTCCTGTAAGAATGTTTGCAGTTTTTGAAAGTGTATTATAAATGATTGTTCAGTAGGGATTCAGAAGAAAATTTTTAATTTGAATTTAAAAAAAATAAGTTTTGAGAAATTTTAAATAACCAATCAAAAATTAACAAATTTAGTTTTTTAAGGGTCGAAAATGCTGATTTTTATTTTTCACAGAATCCACGTAAAATAACAAATGCCCACTGATTTTGAAAAAATATCCACAATTTTCTTCTTACCTTTTTCACCTTTTTTATTTTCCTCGAGAAGGGTTCTTTCAATTGAAAAAATTAATACAACAAAAAAGAAGCAAATATATCATTCAGAAATGCAGAATCAAGGCTGCGCCGCTTTCCCCCACATGCGACGCTTAGTCCCGGTTTACGGTACAACCAATAATTTTGAAGAAAAACATGTTTTTTGGGGTTTCCGGGAATTTTTATTTTATTGGAACCCAATTTTACACAGTTGCTTCTTAAGTAAAAATAATAAGCATTGGACTCCAGGGTCTCTCATTTTCTGGAATTTGTATTTTACGCTACGCCCTATTCCGGACTTTTAAAAAAACTAATCATCAAATAAATCTTAGTTTAGATTTCAATAATGTCATTTGTTAAGGAACCAGACTATAGACATTGAATACTTAAAAAAATAAATGTGCAGTCCTTCTTTGATCATTTTACTGGTTGTATGATGAAGTTTTATTAAAAGCATAAAAGTTTCAAGCCTTCAATAAGTTATTCCCCTTAAAATCGAACCTTGTACTTGTGGAATGTGTGAAATAAACAAATGACTCGTTGCGCCCTTTATTTCCAATTGGGATTCCCATCGACAGGACGGTTTAGCAGGGAATCCTCGTCATCGTCACCATGAATCGGTATTTTGAAACCGGTTTTCTTTCACCTTTATGCCAATCGACCACGTGTCGCATTTGCATATGACGACTAATTTTTACAAGGTAGACACGACAGTACTTTTTTTGTAAAATGGAAATCCCAGTTTTATTTAATTTTTTAATCCGAATAAGAATAATTAAGAAATTGTTTTTAGTTCTACATTTCCGGACTTTATATTTCTTCTTTTTTCATTAATTTCAATTATCTCTTCTGCAATCATTCATATTTAGTTTCATTTATTTGTATTATAATATAGTTTCCTGGGTACCGAAAAATTTAGACAAGAGGGTATTTTAGGAGACCATCAAAACAGGGTAAATAGGGAACAAATATTCAGTTTTAAATTTCAGGCGATAAAAAAATCGTGAAATTTTTATTGCAGGAAAAAGAATGTCTTTGGATGTAACGGTAAAAAGTCATTTGGAAGAAATGTGATCTTGAACTTGAGGCAAAATGTCAGAAGGAGCTAAAGTTTTCAAGAAACTGGATTGGAACAATTTATTTTGTGACTCTCTCAATTATTCGACTGCAACTTTTAGATATTATTACGGAAGAAAAAATGATATATATGTACTAGGGTGGTCCAAAAAAGGCTTTATATTTTTTTCTTAAATGCACCCTTACAAAGTGTTCTTTTTTGTGTCAAAATGACCCCTGAATTTTGGCAGAATTGAAAAAAAATATTTAGGGGTCCCCAAAGTCGTTTTTGAAAATAAAATGCCTATTTTATTTCAATAATCGCTGCCAATGAATTTTTTACTTCGACAGACATATAAAGTACTCTTTTTACTCAAATACATCACTAAGATTTTTGGCAAATTATTCCAAAAAAAATTCGAATTTTATTTTCAAAAACCGGCTCAGGGGACCCCTAAATATATTTTAAACTCTGTCAAAAATCAGGGGTCATTTTTACACCAAAAGAAACACTTTGTAGGGGTGCCATGTGAGAAAAAAAAGTCTTGCTTTGGACCACCCTAATATGTACTGACTTCAAGTAATTTCACGTAATGACTTCTGATAAAATTGCTCTCGCTAGTATCTCCCAAGTACCGATAACATTGAGACTGAGGGGTCAGATAGTCGACTATTTTAAATTTCTAATCAAATTTTAATTAGTGCTCTGCACAACATTTTAGACTGTAATTTAATTTCAATTAAGGAAACAAACAAGTCCGTTACACTTTCACGATGACTGGAATAAATACCAGATTAGACTGAAAACAATTAATTTAGGTTACCTATTAATTTCAGATACATAGTTGAAAGAGTTACAAATTTCAAGTATGATTTTTATATCTTCCTAAAATGAAGAAGAGTAGTATCAAAGGACTGCACTTCAAAATTCTTAATTTGAAAATGGTTTAATTAAATTATTTGAAGGAATTTTTTTCATACGCCCCTGCATAATTTTGCACGTTATAAAAGACCGGTTTAGTGAGACCTATAATTTTTTTTACTTCCTCATGACGTTGAATGAACCCAATCAACCCAATATTCCCTGACGCACTTCGGAAGCTGCTGGAAATCGTAAAAAGGACACAAAAAAAGCAAAAACCATTTTGAAAGGCAAAATATTTACATTAGTTTTCTCAAACTTAATAATATTTCTCATTAATGACGTTGAATGAACCCAATCCATTTAATATTCCTTGACGCACTTCGGAAGTTGCTAGAACTTGTACAAAAGACACAAGAAGAGCAAATAAATTTCGGATGACAAAATATTTAAACTGGTTTTTTGAAACTTAATCATCATTTCTTTCTTCATTAATAAATATTCAATGATCCGAGGAATTGATTTAGGGACGTTTCTCTAATAGAAGTTTAGAAATGGTATTGTTTAAAACTGAACCTTAAAACCATCTTTCGAACAATTTACTAAATTAATAACAATAATCTTCAAACTCATTACTTCACTTTGTCCACAATAAAACTCCTATGTTTCCACTAGTAATCCCGAGATCTCACTGTAAAGTAACTTCACCCAAATGTTAATAAAAAAACTCGAATTGAAACATGTGTATCATGTATACCTCAACACGAAAGGGCTAGGTTGTTTAAGCAAAGTCGGGTCCTAACGTTATCATATTTATTGAAAATGTTGAAAACGGAGATAATTACATATAAGATTTAATAAGATAAATATAGTACCAATCGAAAGTTGACAACTAGACAAATAAAAAAATGTAGGGTTGTCAATCCCCAGGCGAGTCTAAGCAAGGGCTGTTCAAACATTAATGTAAATATTTTTTGCGAACAACTTCACCGGCTGTTTAATGAAACATCATATGCATCAATCGAAAGCTCACGATCTATGCTTGAAGGTGATATAAGGTTGCCTGTGAAATCCCGGGTCTAAAGTGGGACAAGCGTTTGCTGAAACTGTCAGGTCTGGCCCAGATCTGGCTTTATCTAGACTGTCTAGTCTGGACGGTCAGATCTGGCCCTGGTCTGGCGCTAGTCTTGCGCAGGTCTGACTTTATCTAGACCGACTAGCCTGGAAGGTTTGGTCAGGTCCAGGACGGGCGCTGCTCAGCTATCCATGGACAAAAAAGTTCTACGTTCGGTCTGGAAGGTCTGGTCTAACTCCAGACTGGCCATCATCAGCTGTCCTAGAACAAAAAAAGTTTTAATTTCGATCAGCAAACTTTTCCTTGATATATTTCGAAAAAGTTACAGGGGGTCTAAACTGATACAAAATAAAAAATTCACACTATTAAAACACGATCTTCTTCTCATCGCCTTGACATTCTGGTCTGTGCCAGGTTTGGCGCTGATCAGCTAGCCAAGAACGAAAAATGCTAAGTTCGGTCTGGAAGGTCTACTCTAGCCCAGGACTGGCGCTGCTCAGCTATTCAAGGACAAAAAAAGTTCTGCGTTCGGTCTGGAAAGTCTGGTCTGGCCCAAGACTGGCGCTGATGAGCCACCCCAGAACAAAAAAATTATAAGTTCGATCAGCAAATTTTTCCTTGACATATTTCGAAAAATTCACAGAGGGTCTGAAATGATACAAAATAAAATATTCACACTATCAAAACAAGAATTTTTTTCCTTATTACTTTGACGTTCTGATCTGGGCCAGGTTTGGCGCTGATCAGCTATCCAAGAAATAAAAATGCTAAACTCGGTCTGGAAGGTCTAGTCTGGCCCAGGACTGACGCTGATCAGCTATCCTAGAACAAAAAATGCTAAGTTTAGTCTGGAAGGTCTAGTCTGGCCCAGGACTAGCGCTGATCAGCTATCCAAGGACGAAAAAAGTTCTGCGTACGGTCTGGAAGGTCTGGTCTGGCCCAAGATTGACGCCGCTCAGCTATCTCAGAACAAAAAATGCTAAGTTCGGTCTAGAAGGTCTAGTCTGGCCCAGGAGTGGCGCCGATCAGCTATCCAAGAACCAAAAATGCTAAGTTCGATCAGCAAATTTTTTTGGACATATTTCAAAAAAGTTACAGGGGGTCTAAAATAATATAAAATAAGAAATTCACACTATTCTCTTTCACAAGGGAGATCAGCCAGCGGCTGACAGGCCTCCAACTAGTTGCTGATCAGCCATTTACCATCGGCTGTTCAGCCAATAACCAGCGGCTGATCAGACGGTCTGGCCTGGGGCTAGCCAAAAAGAATGTTACACTTTTGGCCAGGCCCAGACCAGATCGTCTGGTCAGCGTCAAGACTGGAACCCAGAAGGTCTGGTCTGAGCCGGGCCAGCGCCAGGAGATTTTTCCACACTGGTTTTTTTCGCGCGACTTTTTCTATCATGTCAATGAGATAGTTTACTTTACTAATATACGTCAGTTGGATATCTTACAAAATTCTTTTTCCACTTGAAGTTGTTTCGAATGAATGGAAATTCTTTAGTTTGAATTGAAATAATAAAATTCTCATCATAATGGATCGACATAACAATAATTTTTATCTGCCTTTAAAATCATTTAAAGTAAGATGCAGAGTTGGGAAAGTTCCTTAAAAATGTACTAATTAAAGTTACAGTTACATCGTGAAAATAGTAACTTGTCACATATCCAGTCACTGATTGAGGTAACTTGAAGTTCCTGCAAAGTTTCTTTTTTTTATCTAGGGAAACATATGTTACATATCGTCCACCTAGTTGCATAAGATTGTAGGCCGCACCATTTTCAAATGTAACTTTTTTGTTGCATTACATACTTTACGACGTCATTTGATAATTTTGGTAAAAAAAGCAAGTAAAATTTTTGTTTTTTGAAAAGTTTGCCTTTCTTTCTCAACACAGTCTTCTCTGAGGGCTACACACTTGGTCCATCAAAATTCAAATTTTTTCATCCCTTCAGAAAAGTAAGATTTCTCGAGATCTGCAAAATATGCATTCGCGGCATCGAATACTTCTTCATTGGATGAGAATATTGTCTCACCGAGCCAGGTCTTCAAGTTGGGGAGGTGTGAGCCAGTGCGTTGTCGTGACGAAACAGCACTTTCTTCATGCGCCAATCGCTGCCATTTTTTTTTCTAGCTCGGCTTTCAAACGGTCCAATAATAATGCATAGTACGTCCCTGTTATAGTTTTACACTTCTCCAAGTAATCAATGAGGATAATTCCTTTGGAATCCCGAAATACTGTGGCCATCACCTTCCCAGCTGACAAAACAGTCTTCGCCTACTTTGGCGCACTTTCACCAGGCAGTACCCACTGCTTTGACTGCTGCTTTGTCTCGAATGTATAGTGATGAATCCAGGTTTACCAATCTAAAATTACTTTTGCCTCTGCGTCCTCGGGGTAAATGTACTCTTACCTCGCTAAAAACAAACTGACGTCATCGGTCACAAACCGGCCTTTTGTGTCACGCGAAACGGGTGTAAAAACACGCATTTTCAATGTGGTTTCACAAAAAAAATCCAAGTTTTGAAATTAAATTCCAGGTCATTTCCAAGCTTCCAGATCAAATCGCCCATATATATATTGCTTACATACATGAAATTATGAATGACCAATATTGCTTCATGCCCGGATGCGATAATGCGGCAGTTAAACCACTAGATAACATTTCTTTTGCTGTGACACGCGAAGAAAAATGAAGAAAAAATGGTTGTTTTGAAGATGTTGGCTCCTCAGAATAACCTCCTTCCATAATTTAAAATGTTGACATCACGAATGTAAATAAATCTTCACACCAAGTATACATATAAAAAAAATTGAATGCGGCACGCAGTTTTAAAAAAAATACACATTAACCAATTACTGGTTGCCCGTATAACTGAAGTCGCACTAATCGCAAAAGCTGCTATTCCAGCAACTTTTTCCCGTTTTTTAAAATTAAATTCTTAATTAATTAAACATAATATTGATTCGATTCATGTAAATAAACTCAGTTTAGCGTCCTCTACTAGATGCAATAATCAATTTCCATATTCATGACACGTACAAATTCTCTATTTTTATAACAAATTTTAATCTACGAGTAAACAACGAATCTGCGGTACAGGAAACCGCAGTTTATTCTTTCGTGCAGTACATATTTTCACAACTGCCACAGCCTAATTTACTTGAAAAAGTGATCTATTTGAACCGAAAAAGTCACCATAAGCTAATTGAAAAAAATTCCAAAAATCCAAAAATTTCCATTGTATTGGATAAAATGGGAGTAAACAGAATTCAGGTCAAATTCAACACAATTTAAGTGAAAGGAGAATAAATAAATAAAAACCAATTAATTAAATAAAATCGAATTATAAACCTGAATTTTTTTGATTCAAGTGAATTGGAAACAATTCAACAATATTTTTAAAATTCCTTGAATTCATTAAATCTGAAGTGATCTGAGAAACATTCAACGAAATTCAAAAGAATTTGATGGATTGCCTGAGAGAATTCAAAACGAGTTTAAAAGACTTCAGGTTGAATTGAAAAAAAAAGAACTAAACAAAATTCAAAATAATCCACTGAATTGAGTATAATTAAGTAAATTTAACAGAAAGCAAGTGATTTTAAACGAATTCAGAGTCAATTCAAACAAACTGAAGAGAATTCAAAAGAATTTAAGAGACTTCATGATAAATTGATGAGAATTCAGGAAAAATTCCAAATGAATTCAAATAATTGAAAAAAAAATTAATCCAAAATATTACATTGATTTCAGTAAAATCGGAGTGAATTCAGAAGAATTCAAGGAAATTCAAGAGACTTTGATGAAATGCATAAGAATTTGAATGAATTGAACAAAATTTTATAAATCAAAAAATTTTCATTGAATTGAGTAAAAAAAGGAATGAATAGAATTCAGTGCAAATTCAACAGAACTTAAGTAAATAAAAATTTCGTTAACCAATTCAGAGAAATGGGAGTGAATAGGATTAATGAATTGGAATTCAAAAGACTTTGATAAAATTCGTAAGAATCCTCAAGGTAAATTCAAAAGTCTTCAGGGTGAATTAAACAAAATTCAAAAGAATTCAAAGTTAATATAAAAGAATTCAGGTTCAACTGAAAATACTTCAAGTGAGTGGAACAAATTTCTTAAGTTTCATAGAAATTACATTAAATTCAGATAAATGGGAGTGAACAGAATTAGCGAATTCAGAGGAATTTAAGGGAAATAAGTAAAATTCGATGAAATTCATAACATTTCAAAGTGAAGTTTGAAAAAATTCAAATGAACTGAAAACAAATTCAATATATTAAATTAATCAACTAATTTTGGTGAATCCAAAACAATTCAGGTTAAATTTAAAAAATCAAGAGAATTCTAAAGAATTCAGGATAAATTAATAAGAATTCTGGGTGAATTCCAAATGAATTGAAAAAAATCCAAAATATCCAAAGTATCCCATTGATTACAGTAAAATTGAAGTGAATTGCGAAGAATTCAAGGGAATTCGATGAAATTCATAACATTTTAAAGTGAAGTTTGAAAAAATTCAAATGAACTGAAAACAAATTCAATATATTAAATTAATCAACTAATTTTGGTGAAT
>JAUMHM010000031.1:56670793-56681244 GCA_032362435.1 Melikaiella ostensackeni
AGGCCCTCCGAAGTATGACGCAAAAGAATGAACCGTGTGCAAAAATCGTCAAACAAAAATGGTATTTTATATGCCATCTAGTGCTGAAAAAGCTATTACGTGCTTGATTAAAATCGACCTCCAGAAATTTATTCAAAAATCTCGGGAGACTTTCTTCTTGAATTTCTAAAGATTTCACGTCACAAAGACATGTCTTAGTGTCCACTATTTTCTTCCTTATTCACTCTTTCGAACAATAACCCCTCAAATTTTCCTCAATGAATTTAATTAACTTCACTCAATTTCGGGTGTAGAACGAAATTTTTAATTAATTTTACATTAACAAGGGTCGAGCGCTTTTATTGAAATTTATGGAAATGGCACTTTTACTGTCAATGATATGTCTAATTTTTTCCATAATAGAACTACAGGAGGTCGTTTGATAAGTTTGGTAAAAAAGCAAGTAAATTTTTTTTTGAAAAGTTTGCCTTTATTTCTCAACATAGCCCCCATCAAGGGCTACACACTCAGTCCAGAGAAATCCTAATTTTTTCATCCCTTTAGAAAAGTAAGATTTCTCGAAGTCTGCAAAGTAAGCATTTATGGCATCGATTACTTCATTGGACGAAAATCTCTTCCCACCGAGCCAGGTCTTCAAGTTGGGAAACAGAAAGAAGTCGCACGGAGCCAAGTCTGGAAAATAAGGTAGATTGATACAAAGAAGTTTGATTTAAATCAGTATAAATCTAGTACTATAAAAATTACTTTTACAAATAAAAAATCATTGTTATTCAATTTTAAATGGCAATTTTCTAAAATATTTTAGCACGCTCGAAAAAAATCCCTAACTTAAAAAAAATTTCCTGACATTACCAGGTTTTTCCAGGTATATAAAAATTCCCTGACAATTCCAGATTTTCCAGGTTTTCCAGTTGAGTAGACATTCTGAATTTATTAAAGTAGACTAATTTTTTTGATTTCTGGGGTGGTTGATTTGAATTCATCTTGAACTTGAATTAAGTTTAGTCGAAATTTAAGAAAGTTAAGAAGTAACGTTGCCGAATACTCTCCTGGAGAGATTTCTGATTTTTTAAGTATCTAATTTTAAATTTTGGAAGTGAATGCTTTATAATAATTTAAATTCAGCAATAACTTTCTCTGAATTTCTCCGGGACAAAAGCTTTCTCCATAAATATTGACAGTTTCTCAGATGGAAATACATATATTTGACGTAAATTCTTTCTAAATGAGAACAATGACCCGCACGAAAACAGGAATTAATTTTATAATCAGCAATAAATGATAAACTTGATTTGAGAATACGATGAAGAATAATCTTTTTTCATCAGACCCAGGATTTATTAACTGAAATCCTCATTGTCGTATCAGAAATTTATTTCCATTATTAAGTATTGGAAATAATCAATATATTCAGATTTCAAATGGACTTTTTTCAACCTCCTCATTTCCGAACGACTACAATAAATTTATAGACTGTTAAATGCAATGTTAATTGTTTCCCTTCAAGAGCTCTAAGCAATATGCATATGAAATATGCGATGGGAAATAATGTAAATTTATTCATTTTTTTTTCAAAAAAGATATAGTCACATGATTCAGAAGACTTGAATTCATGACATTCATACGCAACGTATAATCCAAAGATACATCTTAACTATTCAACGTAAGCTACCCGTTATAAATTTGCAATAATTACATGAATTCAAAGGGACAAAAATAGATTTTAAGAACAAAAGTAGACCGCAAATAGAATTCAAAAGTAACGAAAGGATATTAGTAGTTTTGAGTAATAAATAAGTTTTCAAAACTTTTGAGAAAGTTGTCAATTTGAAATTTTAATTATTCGGGATAATTCAAAATTGATTTTAGGTCCATTTTATACTGAAAATAAAACAACAGACGCATAAAAAAAAAACTAATTTTGAATGAAAACATTTTTCTGAACTTATACTTTTTATGATACATCGTATTTATTTCTTGTTCAATGCAAGGGAACGTCCATTAATTATGTACAATGATTTTTGAAATTTTTGACCCCTTTCCCCCCTATTGTAAGGATTCTTGAAATTTCTGTGACCCCTCCCCCACCTTCTTACATAAGATTTTTTATTTTTACTCAATGTATCAACAATATATCAATTATTTACACTGTAAACGAGATTTCAAAAGATTTCAAAGGATCACAAAAGTTTTAAAGTACACTCAACTCTACATTTAACTACAGTCTCGGGTATGGCCTCGATGGCCGTGACGCCGTTCCAAGAATTTCTACGCTGTCAACAGCCAGGGCCGCATGAAACAGTGCTCCCAACGCGGGCTTCACGCGGTACAGCGCATGAGTCGTGCATAGCGTCTGACTAGATTCTTTTCGCGCGCTGTTTGAAACGCTAAAAAAATTTTGTTTGTTTATTATAAACAATGGCTTTTTAATTAACAGATTTATCCATTAGACCCAAATTAATTAATTCTGAGCAAAATTGAAAATAATTAAATCACTATTCTGTAAATAACAAATATACTTTACTAGAATGACAAATTGTAAATATGATAAATAAATAGAGTATATTTTTTATTTGCAGAATAGTGATTTCATTATTGTTAAGTTTGGTTAATTTTTTAGAATTACATATATACTTTTTCTACAAAGTATGTATATAATTTAATGAAATAAAAATTTTTGCATGGGTCTTAAGAAACGTTATCTTTGAAAAATACTTATTTACACTTACACTTATTTACACTTATTTACACATTTTTGTGATGCTTAACCGAAACACTGATAGCGAACTGAAGCGAACTGACGAAATTATCCGGTTAGGGTACTGCCCGCTTTGTCGCTACGGTACTGCGTAAATGCGCCGAGCTCGCCGCGCATCTTTCCCTGCCCCTCGGGACCCCTTATTAACGAATGCGAGCCGGCGGAAATTCTAAAAAGGTGATATTGGAGGTGAATTGAATCGAGTGTTAAGTGTATTTCAAATGATTCCAAAGGGATTACGAGAGGTTTCGCAGGTTTGAAGTGATTTTAAAAGATTTCAAGAATTCGCTGAAATTACCTAGTATAATTTCAGAAAGAATAAAAAAAATTTCAAGTTGTTTTACAAGATTTTAAGGGACTTCAAGAAGTTGAGGCAAATTTTAAGAGATTTTACAGGATTTCAAGAGATACCGAAGGATTTCGACGGATTTTGAGGAATTTTAAGGAATTAAGAACAATTTCCGTGATTTACAAAAAATTTTAATGAATTTCAGGGATTTTAAGAGATTTCGAAATATTTCAAAAGAAGTGACGGGTGTTCATAGGATTTTAAAGGAATTCAAGAGATACTAAAGTATTTTCATGAATTTTCAAGGATGTCAGGGGATTTTAATTGGGTTTCGAAGATTTGAAGGGATTTGAAGGAATTTCATAAGACTTAACAAGATTTAGCGGAATTTCAAACGATTTTTGAATATTATACCGAATTTTAAGGGATTTCAAGAAATTTTAATGGTTTTTAAAATATTTCAATGAATTTTAAAATATTTGAAGGGATTTCCAGGGATTTTAAAGGATTTTATTTTTAAAGGATGTCAAGAGATTTCGAGGAGATCAATCGTTTTAGAGGGATTTCAAGAGATTATGTACGATATCCAGGGAATTCAAAGGACTTCAAGAAATTTCCACATGATTTGAAAAATTATAAGGAATTTACAAAATTTGGAAAAGAATTCGCAGGATTTGGAAGGATTGCAAAGATTTCCAGGAATTCCACGAGATTTCATGAAAGGTGTACAATTTAAATTAAATTAAAATCAATTTTTCGAAGTGCAACTGTAACTATTCCATTTTTGGTAGAAAATTCATATTTCAGGGTGGAAAATTTAACTGTTTTGTAAATATTTCGTCTTCCTAGCTTGAAAATTCAACTATTTTGGTAAAAAATTAAGCTATTTGGTAGAAAATTAACTTTTTCTCAAAAAATCATATATTTAGGTTCAAAATTCAATTTTTTTGAAGATATTCGTCTTCTTTGCTTAAAAATGTAACAAGTTTGTAAAAAATTTATGTGTTTTTGCTTGAAAATTAGCCTTTTTTAATTCAATATTAATCTTCTTGGTAAAAAAATAATTTTTATGATTGAAAATTTAAGTATTTGGTAGAAAAATTAATGTATTTTATTGATGAATCATTTTTTGTTAATAATTAAGTTTTTGTGACTAAAAATTTAAGGATTCCATTTTAGATTGAAAATTCGTCTTTTTTTATTTAATTCAACTGTTTCTGATTCGAAATTAAAATCATTTTTTGGTTGAAATATCAACTATTATATTTTTTGTTGAGAATTAATATTTTTTTATTCAAAATTTAACTACTGGGTTGAAAGTTAAACTTCTTTGTTAAAAATTCATTAGTTTAAAATTTAATTATTTTGTTGAACATTAGCATTTTAGAATATAAAATAAGTCCTTATGGAATTAAAATTCAAGTCTATTCTGAAAAATTCGTCATAATGTCTTAAAAATTCAATTATTTGGTTTAAACTGCAACTATTTTTGGTTAGTTTCATCTTTTTTGCTTGAGAGTTCGATTAATTGGTTGAAAATTCACCTTTCTTGGTTGAAAATTCAACTTTTTTTCTTTAAAAATGGAACTATTTGTGATTTTAATGAAATTTAATGTAATATACTGTATGTACGTCCTGTATTAATATTAATGTATTGTACTAAAATTTTGTGGG
The DNA here is from genome assembly GCA_032362435.1 of Melikaiella ostensackeni. Lineage (NCBI taxonomy): Eukaryota > Metazoa > Arthropoda > Insecta > Hymenoptera > Cynipidae > Melikaiella > Melikaiella ostensackeni. Next base: position 56,675,515 of record JAUMHM010000031.1, read on the forward strand.
CGTGATAAAAATTCAACTATCTGGTTCAAAATACAACTGTTTTTTGTTGAAGTTCAATCTCTTTTGTTTAAGAATTCGACCAATTAGTTGAAAATTCAACTATTTTGTTAAAGTCTTTTTAGATAGAAAATTCGTTCCTCTTGGTTATAAATTCGTCTTTTTTGTTAGAAAAGTTCTTGGCTGAAAATTCAACTGTCTTCTAAAAAACTCGTCTTTTTGACTTGAAGGTTCAACTATTTTTGTTTAAGAATCCATCTGTTTGTGGTTGAAGTTTAATCTTCTTTGTTTGAAAATTCGACCATTTGTTTGAACATTTAATTATTCGGTTAAAAATTCATCTCTTTTGGCAGAAAATTATACTTTTTTGTTTGAAAATTCAACTCATTTTTTGAAAATGCAATATACTTCTTCTTAAAATCTTAAGCGTTTCATATTGAATTCAATATGGTATCAATACATTAATTTCATTTAAAAGAATTTATTCCCCTATTTTCGTGAAAAATCACCCTATTTCCCCCGTTCTGCGAGAATTTTGGGCTGTGAAGTCTGTTAAAATATTATGTTTGTATGTTTTGCGTTTTATTTTAGGCGTTTATCAAATGAAGTTGAAGAAAATATTTTCGCTTAAAAAGGGGGAAGGGGGGGAGTTTTCAAAACAGCGTGACGCAATTTTTGAACGGCCCCCAAACAAATTTATTAAAAAGTTATTTCTACTTAAAAATTCATTTCTATCAAAACAATTCAAATTCGTAAAAAATACTTCCACGTGTAAGTTAATGATTGAATTTTTTTTATAAAAGGACTAAAAGTGATTCAAGAGACAGAGTGGCAGCGTTGAAACAGCTGCAGACTTTTTTATTTTTACTTCTACTAGTTCTCACTTGTCAAGGAGCAATTATTTTCAAATCGGTTCTACGTTACGATTATCTCTTCACGGCAGAGTGATGACTTACAAGTTTATCTTTGTGCATACAAATTGTGACCGCTAGAATTTATCATGGCAAGCCGATGACCCTTGCAAGTTTAAAGCTATTGTTATTTCAAAACGTTATTAATTATTTTTAACTCAATTCCTTAACGTAATCCTGCTCCTGAATGTGCTAGCGAAAGTTTCGGACAGGAATTCATTCCAGATCATTCCAAACCAATCCGAATTTTTCCGAAATTTGTATCCGAACCAATCCGAATCAATTCGATCTAATCCGAAAAAAGTTCTGAATTTCGGGCGATCCAAATCGGTTAAAACTTCACCCGACTTAATCTGATTCAATTCAAACTTCCAATCCAAATCAATCCGAACCAAATTTTCAATTCGAATCAATCCAAATTCGGATTGATCTAAATCGATTTTCAATCCGAATGAATCTGATTCAATCCAAACTCGGATTCATTCGGATTGAAAATTCAGTATATATCAGTCAGAGTTCGGATTCATTCGGATTGGAATTTCGGATTAAATTGGATTGAGTCGGATTAATTTTTAATCGATTTAGATCGAACAAAATTCAGAACTTTTTTAGGATTGGATCGGATTGATTCGGATACAGGTTTTGGAATAATTCTGAATGATTCGGAATGAAAACCTATCCGAAACTTTTGCTAGGGAACCCTGCAAAGGTGCTGTAGTGAATTTCAGGCAAACCTGGGTATCTACTAATTTTCACCCACGAAATTCCCTGTTATTTTCCGGTTGTAAATATCAAATCTCCTTTTACTAGAAACGCGAATGAAACGCTCCTAACATAAGGTTTTCCCACTGCCATATCTTATTATATTTAAACAAAATAATATTTTTCTAATTTATGGTGTCTAACGTATGCTTGGTTTATTACTTTGGTATTTTAATTGGTAAATAATTCTTACATGTAATCCTGAATTTCTTTGGTATAAGCATTTCAAAGAAATTCACCACCATTTCAAAAGATCTCAAAAGATTTCAAAAGATCTCAAAAGATTTTAAATCATTTCACAAAGATTTCAACAAATTTAAAAAGATTTTAAATCATTTTACAAAGATTTCAAAAAATTTCGGAAGATTGCCAAGATTGGTAGACAATTCTTAGATATAATTCAGAAAATTTCAGAAGATTTCGAAGATTTCGCAAAGATTTGAAAGACTTCAAATATTAGTAAATAATTAAATTTCAAAGATTTTAGAAAGATTTCAAGAATTAGTAAATAATTCGATTTTAAACATTCCAGAAGGATTTCAAAAATTTGTAAATAATTCTCAGATATAATTCAGAAGAGTTCAAAATATTTTAAAGATTTCACAGATTTAAAAATTCGAAATATTTCAAAAAAATTCAAAAACATTTCAAAAGATTTTGAAAGATTTGAAAATATTTGAAAAGATTTCAAAAGTTTAAAAATCATTTCACAAATATTTCACAAAGATTTCAAAAGATTTCAGAACATTTCCGAGATTGGTAAATAATTTACTTTCAAAGATTTCAGGAAGATTTCAAAGATTAGTAAATAATTCGATATTACGGATTTCAGAAAGATTTCGAAGATTGGTAAATTATTCTCAGATATGTTTAATTCCGAGGATTTCAGAACATTCACAAAGATTTCAAAAGATCTCAAAAGATTTAAAATCATTTCACAAAGATTTCAAGAAATTTCAAAAGATTTTAAATCATTTTACAAAGATTTCAAAAGATTTCGAAAGACTGCCAAAATTGGTAGACGATTCTTAGATATAATTCAGAAAATTTCAGAAGATTTCGAAGATTTTGCAAAGATTTTAAACACTCCAAATATTATATTTTAGAAACATTTCAAAGATTAGTAAATAATTCGACTTTAAAGATTTCAGAAGGATTTCAAAGATTGGTAAATAATTCTCAGATATAATTCAGAAGAGTTCAGAAGATTTTAAAGATTTCAAAGATTCCAGAAAGATTTGGAAATTGCTAAAAAATTTCAAAATTTCACAAAGAATTCAAAGTTTCCAAAAGATTTCAGAAGATTTCAAAGATTTCACAGATTTCAAAATTTGAAACATTACTAAGAAATTCACAAACATTTCAAAAGATTTTGAAAGGTTTCAAAATATTTCAAAGTATTTCAAAGATTTCAAAAGTATTTAAATCATTTCACAAAGATTTCATAAAGATTTCAGAAGATTTCCGAAATTGGTAAATAATTAAATTTCAAAGATTTCAGGAAGATTTTCAAGATTAGTAAATAATTCAATATTAAGGATTTCAGAAAGATTTCAAAGATTGGCAAATAATTCTTAAATATAATTCAGAAAATTTCGCAAAGATTTCAAAGATTTCAAAAGTATTCTTAGATATAATTCAAAGGATATCAGAACATTTCAAAATTTCGCAAACATTTCAAAATATTGTAAATCATTTCATGAAGATTTCAAAGACTTTATTTCAAGAAATTTCACAAAGATTCGCAAAGATTTTAAATATTTCAGAAAGGTTTAAAAGAAATTCACCAAAACATCCAAAAGATTTCAAAAGATTGTGAATCATTTCACAAATATTTCAAAAGATTGCAAAGATTTTATTTCAAAAGATTTCACCAAGATGTCACAAAGATTGTAGAAGATTTCAAAATATTTCAGAAGATTTCCAAGTCTTCAAAGATTTCCAAAATTTCGCAAAGTTTTCAAAAGATTTCAAACACTTCAAACACTCCAAAAAAATTCTAAAAGTTTCTAAATCATTTCACAAAGGTTTCAAAAGATTTTAATCATTTCACAAAGATTTCAAAAGATTTAAATTTCGATATTTTCAAAAAACATTTGAAAAATAATGAAAAGGTTCAAATTAAAAAGATATGAGCAACAAATTATAATTTCGTAATAATTACTAATTATATCTCTCAGAAAATACCATTTGTTCAGAGCTTAAACCTTGTTCTCAATTGTTATAAAATTTTGGTAATGTTAGAATTTCTGAATACTCTTTTTTATCATATTTATTACAATTTTTTAACTCATTTGTCATGTTACAATTTGTATTCCCGGTTATATCCCGGTTTTCCCGGTTACTTGCAGAACCGAGAAAAATTTGCATCGATGTCATAATGGTCAATTTGGAATTGACCCCTTTGAAAACCTTTGGAACCTCTTCGGGAACCCCAAACTTTTAAATTTTCTAAAAAATTCCCTGTTAATCCGAGGAGGATGTAAATTTTCAAGCCACTAGGAAAATAACTATACAGAATAGGATGGTTCACAAAAAACTTGTTTTTATTTTTCGGCAGCCGTATTACGACAGTTTATTTCTCTGAGTGAGAAAATACTTTTCTAATTTTTTCCGATTAAAAAAAATTGGTAGAGGTTGCGAGGATCAAATTTACGTAAAAATTGAGATTTTCGTAGTTTTAGATTTTTTTGCAATATGCATATTAGTTTTAGAGAAATAAATTATGACCAAAAATTGTAGCCAATGAAATGGACAAAACTCTCATTTTGTGTCCGATTGCAAAAAAAAAAAATTATTTGGCGCTGGTAAAAGTCATAAAATATACGATTTCTTAGGAACAGATAGATATAAGAACATAATTGTGCCCCTAACCATTTTTCGTAAGGATTGTCAAAATTCTGGCACCTTCCCTATACAATAGGAAAAAACATATAATAGATATGAGATGGAAAATTTGAAACCTGGGCACCAGAAAAAATATTTTTTAGAATGAAATAAAAAAATTTCTTCAAAAAGGCTTCTAATCGCAGAGAAACACCGAAAACAATTTTCTGAAGCCAGGAAGTGTACGGTAAATTAAACTTGGCATAAAGGTTACATGGTTTCTCCATCACTAAAATTTGATAAAAGAGCAATATACATAAATAGGAGGAAGGAAGAATAACTTATGTTATGTAAAATCATTTTTTTTTATTTTCTTATATTCACAACAAATATAAAATTTAAAAATTTACACTTTTCTGGTATGGAAAAATGTCTTATTTTGTTATATGATCAAAAAAAATCGCTAATGAATTTGTTCGTCGCAAAATCAAAAATGCATAAATCACTTCAAGCCAAGTTCTTTCGTTATCGTACACTTGCTTACTTCAGAAAATTATCTTCAGTGCATGTTCTTCTACGATCATCTCACAGTTCATCTGCTCATTTGTTGCTACATATAAAACAAATTATTTTATGTAGCATAAGTTATTTTTTCTTCCTCTTAGTCATGTATATTGCTATTTTATCAAATTTGAGTGATGGATAAACCATTAAAAGCCTTGTTAAAAAAATTTTCAAAAATATTTTTTCTGGTGCCCAGGTTTAAAATTTTTCATCTCATATATATTATATATTTTTCCCCTGTTGTAAGGAGGTCCTGGAATTTTGACAATCCTTACGAAAAATATTTAGGGGTACAATGATACTCTTATATCTGTCTATTCCTAAGAAATCATACATTTTAATACTCTTACAGGCGCCAAATAATTTCTTTTCCAAACGGACACAAAATGAGAATTTTATCTATTGTATTGGCTTCAATTTTATTCATAGGATATTTCTATAGAAACTAACATGTATTTTATTATTATTATTATTATACCATTAAGCCAAATCCCTTTCGGGGTAAGCGTAACTCGTTCCATTCTGGTCTCGTTTTACTACTAGGGATTAAGGAATTTGTATGGTAAATTTGGGTACGGGATATTTAGGAGGAAAAGGAAAAGGTTTTAGATCAATCTCACAACGTCGCTCCGACACTAGTCGCTTGATCAATCTCTCTAGCAATCAACCC
>JAUMHM010000031.1:56681344-56698545 GCA_032362435.1 Melikaiella ostensackeni
TACATTTACTGTGCACCTGTCTCTAATGAGCCGGAAAAACGGGTAGTCAAAAAGTCTATTTTTGATTTGTGAAATTTCTGGGTGTTCCTTTTTGGTACACAAAAAAATGTTCATAAGAGAGTAGATTTTATTTCGATCTTATGAAACTTTATACAATTTTTAGATTATGCATTGAAATAGGCTAACAAAGATTGTCACAAACACAGGCAGTTATTAAAAATAGCCGATATACTGGCGTGATTGGTTCAATAGTCGAGACGTACTAAGAACATATCGCTATCTCTCTTCATTTTGATAATTAAGCTATTGGAATAACTAACCCCCGACACTTTTAGCCCCAGCCAGCCAGCCAGCCTTCCCTACATTGATGTGTATATTTTAAAATAAGCTTATTTTGTAAACGAAAATAAAATCCGATAAAATCTGACCCTTCATTTTATGTCATAATCTATACAGGCTTAATTTATAGGTTACAGTATTATAATCATATAGGATAGTTTTTAGTGAAATGGTCTTCTTGATATATACCTTGAAGCAATTCCATTTTTGAGCTTGAATCAAGATTTTTTCTGTGTATTTGATTGAGCATTAAACTTTAAAGTATAAAAATTAAATATTAGGCACTAATAAGTAAAAAACCTATTTATTGAGTGTATAAAAGCATATCTATTGATTAAAATACATATTTCAGCGAAACATAGTGATAATATGTAAATTAATTTATATATCAGGATTTATCAAAAGTTGCATAGGTATAAGAAATCTTTTTAAATTATCTTAGATCTGAATACAGTGTGCAAAGCCTGCTTGCTTTCGTTTTTTTCTTTGTGCAACCATCACGGTGACTGACCAAGGACTATTGTTGATTGTAAGAAGTGAGGAAAGAAAATCTGTTATAACATCCCGTCAGATATTTGATTGGACCACGAGATACAAAATTTACAAATGTATGATATTTTTGACGTGATAAAATGATGTGGGTCAGTGGAGCAATTTAAAATATTTTTGTCTTGCGCAATGATAAATGCGTCGGAAGAGAAAAAAATGAATGCGACAATCAGTTAGCAACGCGCGTCAAAGTAAGTGCACGGAGTGAAATAAACGACTCTTTCCGGTTAACATAGACGTCTGTCCTATCACAGCGAGCATTGAAATCACCACTCCCAGTGACATGAATGCCAGGGGCCCTTGTGTTTTAAAGCAGGGACGTTATAAGATCACAAAAAGGCCCTGACCGCACTTTCTGATAGAAATTTAATTTTAAAAGACAATAAGCACTTTAAATTATTAAGGTAACTCTCTAACTGCATCCTATATTTTTTATGTTATTTCTGATAATAAAAGAAAAACAAATCTTCAATGTAGATATCCTAACCGAAAACTAGTTAATTCAATTAAATATTCATTTTGGATATATCTAATAAAAAAATTTCGAATGAAACATGTTTATTTCAGTAGAATATTCATTAAACAGTTAAAAGCTAAACCGCTTCTGAATTTAGTGAGGCAAAAAGAATATAAAGTGAAAAATATATTTTTGAACAGCAAGACTGGTTTGAAAACGGGTTCACTTTATATTTACGAGTATGTGATAGAAGAAATAAACACAAATGTTGATTCAACCCTCACTTTTAGCATAATGCATACATATACCTTCTACGTGCTTCCGTGCCTAAATAACGCATTTGCCCTCCCGCGATGCCAGTTCATGTAATACACGAATTCCTTACGCGTTTTACGCAGTATGTGGAGAAATCGCCACACAACCGTTCAAAGACTCGCAGAAAGTTAATTATTTTGTCCGAGAACTTTTTCCCATGGAAATGTATCATTCCATAAAACATAAAAGGAGTAAAAGTTCCTTATAGATAAAATCATTACAGCATATCTTTAATCCTGTTTAATCGTTATACGAGAAACCAAGAATTTCCAAAATCAAACAGTTTATAAAATACGCACAAGCCCTTTTTGCATAATTTTTTAAAAGTTTCTTCTACTCAAGTATCACACTTATATGGATATCAATTAATCACATATACTTCGCTTGCTTTCTGCTAACGTCCTGTCCAATCGTATTCTTTTCATCATAAATTTTAATGATCATAATAACAATATAATACATTGCATAAAAGATCTCGTTTATCGTAGCAATGATTTATTATCTCTATATAGTTCACACAGCACACAGAAGTCAAAAGTTTATCACGGGACTTGTTAGAAATTTTATCTCTTAACCCTCAATTTATAGTTACTAGTTTATGAGACACAAATAAATATAAGTTTCATGGTGAAAAAATAATTTGGAATTAAACTATTTTTTCATTAATTCCGAAAAAATTATATAATTCCACTTATTATCATAAAAAATAATGACAACTTATTGATTTGAAAATAAATATATGGTCAAATTTGAAGCCAAGTGTGTGGAAAAATATACAACAGTCAAAAAAGGCGAACTTGGGCCATTACCATGCAGGAAAATTAAAAATCTATAAGTTGTGATATATATATATATATATATATATATATATATATATATATATACACATAAATAAAAAATAAAAATAATAAATATATTGAAAATATATGCAGTTGTGGTAACAGAAATTTCAATATTCAATATTTTGGGATCCTTGCATTTTCTTTAAGGGAATCACTCAAGAGCCATTAAAATTGCAGACATTCCAAGTGAATATCAGCCTTACCAATTCACAGCCGATATTCTGAGGGTAATTTTAGAGGAATCCAAGGGGCAATAGAGATTGGCGCTATGGCGAGTTATTTGAACCACGCAACATGCGTCAAGAGTAATGTTCAACCTGACTAAGCGAAACATTTTTTTACAATAAAATGTCTTGCAAGGTCTTACTTTAACCTCCTCCTGTTGTTTCCTTCATTTTCTAAATCTTTGGCAACGACGATATTACTTACATAAAACCCAAAACTTCAATGAAACCATTTTAGTCAAAATTAAACATATCTGAGAAGCATGAAAAACTTCAGATAAAACAAACTGAGTTGTATTTACAAATTAGGAATTGGAATCATTTAAAAATATCTCAGTTTATGTATGAAAAAAAGAAGTTCATGTTTAATTTGTTTCATGGCATGCATGGACCGTTGTATAACTGGTATTACAAGCTTATGTGAATTCCTTTGAGAAGAAGATAAGACTTCCCGCATGTCACCGGCTTCGATCATCCCAACGGCGAAACATAAAAGAAACTTCCGGTTAACATCTGCTTCATAGCTATTATTAAATAGAATAACGGAATTGTTGACCTTTCATCTGAATGGACATTTAACCAGAAATCTATCGTCTTCCCATTGTTTACAGTGATAAAAGTGTCTTGATTTAATAAAAACGTTTGATATACACAGAAAGGATACAATATGACAACTAAAACGGTATTGACAATTTTTATATTAGTTCCAAGTAGTTGTAATATTTTATATAAAGTTGTAGAAAGCCCTTAGATACTAAAAAGATGCTTTAATGCCAGTTGGAAGAAGATAATTTAAAAAGACAAAATTCAGTATTTACCAAATTTGCTGTTTTATATTTTCTATTCCATAGACTTACACTTTTTTTACTGCCGTATTTTTAACAGTCAAGTCCCTGAAATAATAATCTTGCTTCTTCTTAGGTTTTAAAATTGTTTGTTGAAAACAAGAGTAAATTAAACTTGAATTATTTATGATGAAGATGTAAATACAAAGATGTCCAAACTTGGGGATACGGTCTTTATCTCCAGAAACATAAAAAAGTTATCATCCATGAAAATAGAAATTTGTTCACACATGTTTCTAACGAAGGAGGATTATCTTTTGTTAGCACTTTTGCCTACGCAGACCAAATACGTCCACAACTCGGTTCAATTGTAGCCACACCTATATAGAATCCACGATACCGCTTTAAGGTGTTTATGCGACACGCATAAGCACGCATAGTATATACTCGTATATTATTTATCCGTACGAGAGCAGGGGCGGACTTAGATGATGTATAATCCTCGTACTTCACGCCTACACTTTGATGTAACGAAGTTGATATAAAAATCATAAATGCCAATTTGTAGTATCATACTGGCAACTAAAGCCCTTAGATTCCCTCCTGAAGTAAGAGCTACGCTATGAAAATGCCCCCTTTGTCACAATGTGTATTAGAATTTACGTGATTTTTAAGTCAATAATCCCATTTTCAAAAAATGTTGGATATGTCCTTTTGGAACGCCACCCTTGAATTGATAGTATGATATGACTCATAGATGTATATCTACTTGAAATTATAAAATTTTTAACGACTTAAATTCGAGATTGTATAGTTTTTAATATTTAAATTTCAAATGACACGTCTTGGAAAGTTTTCTTTTTATAACTTTTCAACTATTACAGGGATCACAGCGCAAAAGCAGCTGAAAAAAGGGAAAATAGGGTAATTTTTTCACGAAAAAGGAGAAAAACAGGGGAAAGATTAAACATTTATTTTTCTATATAGAAAAGAAGAAACAATGTTTTCATAAGAAGTATTATATTCTTAAATAATGTTAAATTTTTTTAAATGATAATTAAATATTTCTTTCCAAGAATTGTCATTTTGTAATTAATACTTTTTGTGTAAATTTGAAACTTGACTACATTCTTCAAACATATTTTATTTGTATACTAGATTCAGTGAAAAAATATTTTAGCTTCCAAGTTTTATTTAAATCCTAAATAGTTTAATTTGAAATCGGTTAAATGAATATTTTGAAATTTTTTATTGGCAAGATTTAAAAATAAAATTTGAAACTGCTTAATACTCCTATAATTTTGAACATTTGATTCTAAATTGTTAAGTTAGTAAATAGATTATACCGTTTATGATCTTGGATTTATAAATTTGGGACAGCATTCTATTGATATTGAGCCGTAAAATCTAGATATTAGGTTTTACGATCCAGGATTTTGAAAATTAACATCTAGATTGTACGATTTATTATCTATAGATTGATGTCCCAATTTTTTTTGTCTGAGATCATAAATCGTATAATCCATTTTTCTCAGTGTATATATTTTTTAACTGTTCCAACTTTTTATATTGGATAACAACTTCTGTCTCCAATTTTCACATTTTTAACATGTTTTAAAATGTTTCGGCTTCAAGTTTCTCCTTTAAGAGTGTTTTTTTAAATGAATTATAGTTTTCAAAAGTTGAAAGAAATATAGTTTAGTTATATTTGTGTTACGATATGTTGTTTTTTGTCAAAAAAAGATTTGTCGCGACATGCCGACACCTAGATGTGACGCTATTTTATTTTATTCATCGATATTTTCTAAACAAGCTAGAGGTTCATGCTTTTTCTTAAAAAAAAAAAATGAAATAAATGCCAAAACTGGTTTTTTATGCCTAGATGTGCAAATGTCAGTGTTGAACATCCTGAACAAATATATATATATCCAATGGTGAAGAACCGAAAAAATGTTATAAAACTGTTCGGGATGACATCTACATAATTAACAACGCAAGTATATTGTTGCTAAGATCTTTTTAACTATTTCAATGTCAGCAAATATAGTTATTTTTAATAAAGAAATGTAAAATATGCTTTATTTCGCATCATAAGTATTATGCATTGTATACTTTATTACTTGATAACGGCCCTGGTAAAAACTTCGGAAAGGAAATTTCGGATAGGTTTGTGTATTATTTTCTTTCAGATTCTTTTCGAGATCTGCATCCGAAGCTTTCCGTTTCTATCAGAAATTTTGACTTATTTTGACCAAAAAATTCAAGTTAATGCAAAGAGTTTGTAAATCAATTATAAATGAAATTAAAAGCATTTTTGTTAAAAATATTATATTGATTTAGAATCAGAAATTTTCTGAAAGAATTTCTACTAGGGGACTGCCGAGCGGGATCAGCAATTCTAAGGTTATATTGTGTAGTTAAAAATATAATCGAACTTTAATTCATGTACAAATATCAATTTTTAAGTACTTTTATTATTTTAATTATACTCATGCATTTACGATTCTTTAGGTGATCATCCTTTATCGTCTGATTGAATAATACATTAAATATGATCTTTTCCAACATATGCAAAAAGCTCGAACCTCAAAATTCAATTTTCATTTTAACTCAAATATATTAGATTTAGATTTTTTACACTGTAGTGGTACTTCTGTTAAAAAAAAATAGTCACTACAAGAAAGGAAATCGCCTAAAATGTATACTTTTTGCATGATATAGCAAGACCTATCAGAAATAATTTTTTAATTTTCAATACAAATATACAATATGCACTGGAATATTTATATTACATTTTCTATGACTGTTAAAAGCAGAATTTGGAAACTGGAGCACTTCGCGAAAAAATAACTTAGAACGTTGATAATTAATTATTTTTATTGTTTTTATCAAACTGACACATGTATGACGTCAGACCACGTGTTCTGCGCTATGAGGGCACTACATGCTTCGTTTAAAAAATCGACATTTTCGGTCGATATTTTGCCACTTTTTAATTAATTATTACAAATTATTGAATAAACAAAATTAAGTTACAATTTCACAAGTAAGTCGTTTAGGAGTCAAACTTTATAAAAATCTTAACTTTAAATTTAAAAAAAAATGTTATGCATGACTATTATATCCATCAATAACGTTAACATGGAAAAAGCAAAATCCAAAGGAAAGAAATAATAATAAAGGAAAAAAAGTTAATTAAAAAAAGCTAAATTTCCGTTTTTCAAAAATAAAACATTAAGAGTGCTTGAGTTTCTTGCAATTTCGAATTCATTTTTCAATTATGAAATGGTTGGTTCGAAAATGAAGCACAAGCTCAATTTGTTTGAAATTCCAAGGTAGAACTTCTAACTTCCCGGACATGATAATATTTATAAGTGCACGGTGCGTACTCACAGCTACGAAATGCATGCCATACTTAAACACCGGACACGTAACTGCTCAACAATCATGAATACAAAGAACAAGTGCAATGCTCATGGCACACCAAGATTTAATAGCGTGGGAGACGAAATATCATCCTATAACAATCGGCCAAGTACATACTTGGATGATTTGCGATTGGAAAGGGGAGAAAAAAGGTTAATGTAAGAAAATCCTGACTCTGGATTCAGGTCAGTGGAACACGTGCGTGATGAGTGAAACTTAAGCCAATGACCTGACCAATGACCTGTCAGAGAAGATTCAAGTCTCAAGAGATGTGCGAAATGTAAGAGAAAGATGACCTGCTTGAGACATTCTTTCATCTTATATGCATATCTCCACTCGATTTTATCGTCCAGACTATAACAGAAGCTACAATGTTCAAAATTTACGCTGTGAATTGAAACGGTGAGAGTGGTTAAAGTTTCGTGTGTGAAAAGAAGGAGTCAAAAGGGTGTGAGAAATTTCCATGCACAAATACACAATCGAATTAAAAAAGAAGACTCTAGATACATTGATTAAACAGGTACCAGTTTACATCATCAAAGAAAGACTTGTAAAAGAAAAATTAAATAAAAAAAAGCCTTTAAAAATGATAAAAAAAAACATTAACGAAAATTTGAAAACATTCTTAATATCCAAGCTCATGTACAAAAATTTAATGAATATTCACTTGACTCTATTTCAAGACCATTCTGACCCATGGTTGTTAAATATTTTAAAAGTAGAGATTCCACAAAAGGTAATGAACATTTTAAGGTTGGGCGAGGACTTTGGTAACAAAGAAAAAGATAACAAATTATTAAGATAGTTTTACAGTAATTCCAAATGATCCTACAAGTCTGCTTCAAAAAGGTACATTTAAAATTCGATAGAGATTAAGGATTTAAAAACTTTTGGGAAATAATACTGAAAGGTGCGATATTGACACAATTCATACTAATTTATATTTGGCCTATGGCCTGGTTGAAGCTCATAAAGCAGATTTTCCTTTACGACCAGTTATTTCGACAATGTGTTCACCCACAAGAAAATTAGAAGAACTCCTGAGAAAAATTATCAAAGAACAAGTAACCCTTTTGAAAAAATCAATCAAAAATAGTGCTGCCTCTCTAAAATTAATTGAGAATATTAAAGTACCAATAAATCACATTTTTGTTTCTTTTCATGTAATAGCCATGTTTCCAAACATTCCATATGAAAGAGTTAAACTTGCCATAGAAAAAAATATGGGATATGATCAAACTTCATACTAAGATTTTGAAAAAACAATTTCTTGATGCTATTGCATATGCTTTCAATTCTGTTATTTTAAATTCAATCGTACTTTTTATAAATAAAAATTTGGAACTCCGACAGGCTCAGTCTTGTCCCCAGTTCTTGCTGAAAATGTGATGGAAATTTTGGAAAATGAAGTTTTTGATCAAATTAATTTTGAGTTGGCCTTTTATGTAAGATATGTTGATGATTTAAACGTGGCCGCACCACAACCAAAGATGAAGCGCGCTCCGGACGCCCAATTGAGGTCACCACATCGGATATGGTGGAAAAAAATCATCATATGGTTATGGAAGATCGCCGAACCAAGGTGTGTGAGATTTTTAAGGCTATAAGCATCTCCACGAGTCTATAACATCTTGCACAAAAAACTGAAGGATAAGAAGATGTGTGCAAGATGGGTGCCACGATTGCTGACTCCCGATCAAAAGCGCAACCGAAAAGACGTTTCAGCGCAATTTTTGGCGAAGTTTAATCGGAATTCGCAGGACTTTTTGCGTCGATTCGTTACTGTGGACGAAACCAGGATCCACCACTATATACTCGAGACAAAGCAGCAGTCAAAGCAGTGGGCACTGCCTGATGAAAGTGCGCCAAAGAAGGCGAAGACTGTTTTGTCAGTTGGGAAGGAAATGGCCACAGTATTTTGGGATTCCCAAAGAATTGTCCTCATTGATTACTTGAAGAAGGGTAAAACTATAACAGGAACGTACTATGCATCAATATTGGACCGTTTGAAAGCCGAGCTACAAAAAAAAAGCGGCCACGATTGGCGTACGAAAAATTGCTGTTCAATCACGACAACGCACCGGCTCACACCTCCGCAATCGCAATGGCAAAAATACACGAGCTAGGGTTCGAATTTATTCCTCATCCACCCTATTCTTCAGACATGGCGCCGTGTGACTTCTTTCTGTTCCCCAAATTTAAGACCTGTCTCGGTGGGAAGAGATTCTCCTCCAATGAAGAAGTAGTCGATGCCGTAAATGCGTATTTTGCAGACCTCGAAGAATCTTATTTCTTTTGAGGGCATAAAAAAATTGGAATCTCACTGGACTAAGTGTCTAGCCCTCGAAGGACACTATGTTGAGAAATAAAGGCAAACTTAAAAAAAAAGTTACTTGCATCTTTACCAAACTTATCAAACGACCTCGTAAAAGGAAGTGGAAAAAAGTGGAAAAAAATCACTTTCATTGCTTTCGTAAAAAGAATTTCAGACAGATACTGAAGAACTCACTTCAGGTGAGTGCAATATTATTTATATTTTACAATATTTGGAATTGTATGAATCCAATCTATTTAAAAGTACCTGGACATTTACCGAATAACGTTGGCAGTCTTATTCGGAACTCTGAAAGAGAATTTAAACATTTTAAACTACCTTACACGACTTAAAAATTATTATTCCTCAAAACTCCATTTTACTGAAAACATTTCTACATTGGAGGGTCGGTTTTAAAAAGGTATTTTTTTTACTCGTAAATTGTAACTAATTTTGGAAGATATACTTAGTGAACTCAAAAAAAAATGTTTAGGTTATAATATTTTATTTAACAATACTTATTTAGATTTTTGTGTTTTTTACTTCCGTTTTTAGTAATAGTTGTAATTCTTTTATTTAGTCCTAATGATCCAAAGCTGATTTTAATTTGTTCCTTAAAAGATTTTCTACAATTCTGTTTGGTTTGTTTTTACGAAATTTGAAATTATTTGAGAAAAATTTTGTTTATGGAAATAATAAATTTATGATTCTTTAATAAAAAATTATTATGAAAAAACCACAGAGAGTTGTACAGAATTTTTGAGGAATAAAACAATGTTGAGAACATTAGAATTAAATAACAACTATTGCAACTTGTACTTAAGACAGGAACAAAAAAAAAACTTTAGACATCTATTGTTAAATGAAAAATTTTAACCTAAAATATTTTGTCTAAAGTTTGCTTAGAATTCCCTTTCAAAATTACTTGCAATTTGTTAATGATAAAAATATTTTTCTCCATTTATTGTTATTTAGTATTATTTTATTTTTTCAATTTTATTAAAATTGATAAGTGTCATGATTAGGCAATTTAATTTTACCTAACAAACAATCTAGAACATAAACACAAGTAGATCATTTTTTAAAATTTTCTTTCGTGTTCTTAAGAGTTGTTTATGTTTCATTTTTTTTACTGCTACGAATAAATTTTGTTTTTTGAACTGTCAAGTTAATATTAATTCAATGGGCACATACTTTACACAATTATGGTGTGCCTTTGACACCATTTTTTAACACCGTGCCTTTTCACACGTCTTCTTTTTGAACACCAAACGGAGGGACTCGTATAGACCCCGCAACGATGTTACTTTTCACTCCACTTTGACACTGTTTTCTTAACAGTGTATACCGTTCCTAGAACACTTACTGTAATCATTTTTGTAACAAACTACAACAACTTGGAATTATATACTTTAAAAAACAATTATAAACTATTGCAAACTATTAGATACTATTAAAAGTATTACGGAAAGCACGTTGTTATTTTACTAAATAAATATTAAATTGAACCTTTGCCAGGTTTTAAGAGTTCATTTTGAATTTTAAAAATCTCCTTCCCAGCATTTCCCGTTTCCAAAAAATGATCCCAGTCAATCGAGCTTTGAAATTCAAACCTTCAAAAGTGGACAATTCTACATTTGAATTATTGAAACCTAAATTGCAAAGTAAACGTTCAAATTTGGTTAAAATGTTTTTTGACAATAAAATACAATAAACTGCAATAAAATATAATAATATGAAAATTTTAATTTTTTATAAAAATTATTAATTACTTGTAAAATTTTGTTAGTGTCCGAATCTAACTCGAATTCTAACAAAAAAGTTACTTACTAGTAGAATTATTTTTGTAAATTAAAAGAATAATTCTACTAAAAACTAAAAGCTTTTGGCTTAAATTCGGACACATTTACGAAACTTTACAAGTACCCGCGTGGAAAAAATGAATTGGGCCCTCAAAAGGGGTCCGCATGATTGCCCTCAGGCCGCAAGGGCAATCCAGGCGTGGCCCCTCATGAAAACGACGCGACGTGCTTATCCATAAGGATCCAACATGGGCTTCCCTCATGGTTGCCCTCGAGGGGCTCCGCGCAAGAGCGCAGATGAGATATTGTTACTATTTGACACAAAAGACAATTTATGCAACCGTGCTTAACGCCCTGCTTTATATCAAACCAATCGCTCAGTTGTCCACTCACTCTTGCACTCGCTTTACTATCATTATATATTGCTTTTACTGCTCTTAGAAGCCAACCATTCATTCCAAACTCTTTCAGGACTTCCCAAAGTTTAGATCTTTTCACCTTATCGAAAGCTTTCCTAGATCAACAAATTCACAGAAAACTCTTTTGTTTACTCTCAAACTTTTTTCTATGATCTGCCTCAAGCTAAATATCTGATCCGCACATGATCTCCCTGACATAAATCCACATTGAACTTTCCAGATCCTTTCTTTAGTTATTCCCATGACCTTCTCAATAAGTATTTTGGTAAATATTTTACCCACGGTACTTAATAGACTAATCGCTCTATAATTAGTACAGTCGCTTTTATCACCCTTTTTCTTGTAGATTGGAACGATAATCGCCTTTCTTCAATCATTTGGGATTTTACCATGCACAGCACACATATTCATAAATTCGCTCAGCCACACAAATATCCGCCACCGCTCTTAAGCATTTCAGTGGTGACAAGCAACCTTACCATTCTTTAGTTTCTTAATCAAGGATATAATGTCGTCGAAATTGATTCTTCTTCCGCTACCTACAAGGGGATTGTCCAACGTATCCTCTTCAGTGTGATGGTTGTTATGCTCCATAGCTTGACCTCCATAAAATTTCTTGAAAAAATCTCTCATACAGTCTTTCACTCTGTCCAAATCTCATATCATTTCACCATAAACATCCTTAATTCCGACTACTTCAGTGCAAGTAGTTCCTTTCCTAATCTTCTTAACCCATTTCCAAAATAATTTCTCATTTCTTTCAAAGTCATTTTGCATTTGATTTTATCCTTGCTTGCTTTGACTAGTATCTTGGTTTTCCTGTTTTTATCCCTACTATCATTTTCTAATCTAGTCCTTTCCTCATCGCTAAGACCTTTACTATTTAACATTTTTTAATACGCTTGCTTTTTATCGTTGACGGCCACGTGGATTTCATCATTCCACCAAGCATCTCCAGCCTTTCTTCATACAACCACAATACCGCACACTTCAGATGCACTCTTGAAGATGCCATCCCGTGGTATTATCCATGCACCCTCTACATTTGTATTGCCTAATTCAGTCTTCCAGTCTTCTTCATGATGTACTAAATATTTATTCAGCTTTTTACGATGTATCAATTGTATTTCTGGTTTCTGAAAATTCTCTATTCTAACTCGCGTCTGCTTCAGCTTATTATCAATTCTTCTTCTCCTCCACCCTTGACCTGGACTCATTTTTGAAACTAAGAGGGAGTGATCCGTTCCGCACTCAGAGCCTCTCATAACCCTTGTATCCCTTACAAGCTCTCTCAGTCTCTCATCCGCTACAACAAAGTCAATCACACTGTGACTTTCGCCTCTGCACCAAGTATACATGTGGATCTTTTTATGTCTAAATCAAGTGTTCGTAATAAACAACCCTTTTCTAAGCATAAGCTAATCAATTTATCGCCGTTACCGTTCGTTTTTGGGTCTCCAAAATGGCCCAGTACTCCGTCGGTACCTTCGCGTTGTACACCAACCCAACCGTTTATATCTCCAAGTAAAATTATTCTTTCGCCAGGATCGTAAGTCCCTACGATATCATTTAACGAGTCCCAGAAGGCATCTTTTACATCTTTCTTGTCACCATCGACTGAAGCGTAGCACGCTATGATGAATAGTCTTCTGATTCCTACTTTCATTCTAACCCATAGTAATCTAGGAGATACACATTCATACTTTTTGACATGCTGTTTCGCTCTCTCATTCATAATCAGACCGACTCCTTGGGTACCACCTCTAGCCCTCTAGCATTCCAAACACCTAATTTCCATTCATCGCCTGAAACTTTTCCGAGAACATGCCTTTCGGCAGTAGAAGCGTCAATCCTAATTTCAAAAAAATCGAAAACTACGAAAATCTCAACTTTTACGTAAATCTGATTTTATTAGGAGAGTATTTTCTCACCCAGAAAAACAAACTGTCTAGATACGGCCAACAAAAATAAAAAGAAGTTTTTTGTGAACCACCCTAATGCACAAACTAGGAAAATTTGCATCGTTGTCATAAAGTCAGTTTCAATTTATTTTTTACTTTTTGAGGCAAACACAGAAAAATAAAAAAATTTCCTTTACCACAAATCTTAAAATTAAAAAAAAAAATCCCTGTTGTTCCTTAAGAGGCTGGAAATTTTGAAGCCACCAGGAAAGTAACTATGCAGAGCTGGGAAAATCTGAGGCAAACATAGGAGAATTTCAAATTTTCATAAACTCTTAGTCTTAAATTTTCTAAAAATCTCCCTGTTGTTCCTTAAGAGGCTAGAAATTTTGAAGCCGCCAGGAGAGTAACTATGCAGAAGCTGGGACAATCTGAGGCAAACATAGGAGAATTTCAAATTTTCATAAAACCTAAGTCTTAAATTTTCTAAAAAATTCCCTGTTGTTCCTTAAAAGGCTGGAAATTTTGAAGCCGTCAGGAAAGTAACTATGCAGAAGCTAAGTAGCAAAGTTTGAGGCAAACATAGGAAAATTTCAAATTTTCATAAACCCTAAGACCTAAAATTTTCTTTAAAAAATCCCTGTTGATCCTAGGAATCTCGAAATTTTGAAGTCACCAAAAAAATAATTATCCAGAAGCTAGAAAAATTGGCATCGATGTCATAAAGTCTATTTCAAAGGGGCTGTGGTGAATTTGAGGCTAACATAGGAAAGCTCCAAATTTGCATGAACCCCAAACTTTAAAATTTACTTAAAAAATTCCCTGTTGTTCTTAGAAAGGCTCTTAAAATTAAAGCCGACAGGAAACTAACTATGATGATTCTTTTAGGTCTTGTAACAACCCAGGATAGTTAATATTCAAGATTTACTTGAAAATCCTAAAATCTGTAACTACTCAAATATTCAAATCTGCAAAATTCGGAAAATTCTAGACACTTAAATTGAGCCGGCGGATGCAATAACGTCATTTGCGCTCGACAACTCTGGATATTGTCCAACCACGTGACGTCACAGAAAAAAATGAAACTCATAATTTTGGACATTAAAAAATATATTACGATACATCTCAGTAAATGAAAATGAGTTTGCATTTATCATTTTCTTACAGGGCTCGTACTTAACGAAATAAAAATTAAAATGTCAATTTTTAGCGATGAAGATCAATGTATCGTAATATATTTTTTTATTTCCAAAATTATAAGTTTCATTTTTTCTGTGACGTCACGCGTTTGGACAAAACTTTCCAGCGTTTTCGAGCGCAAGTGACGTTATTGCGACTGTCGGCTCAAATGAAAACAATAATTCAATTTACCACAACAAATATCATTCAGCAGTGGCAGATTAATTAAAGACGATCATTAGACTAAATATTGCCTGTTTTTGCAAAAATTGAATCATTTTTGTTACTTTTAAAGATTGTGAGTTCATTCAGAGGGTAATCAGGTCGACCACGAAAGGTCAGAAGCAGATACAGTGATACACCACAGAAAGTTGACCCGACATAAAAATTATGGAAAGACGAGGGATCGCATCTATTTCAAGCGAATCATGAAGAAAACAAATTTTATAATATAACTCCAATCATAATTCCTCCGTCAAATCTTTTGAGGGGGAGGCGCAGATAGTTGAATGCAAACTTACATTAAGACATATTTACATTTAGTCGGGGCAACGAATCTGAAAGAATTTTATCAGTCTCGAACCTTGACCGCTAATGCAATGTGCTGTCTTCCACTGAACTCAAGACCTTATTGATCTATTTTCAGGATAGAAATGAAGCTAGAAAACAAACATTTACGAGAGAAATTCTTGGATAAGTCGAAGAAGATTGAAGTAGAAACTTGAATTTATTATCATCATATTCACAAGAGACATTTTTTATTTTATTTTTTTAGCTTGTAGGCTTTACAGTGATCCTAAAGAATATTTCAGGGGAAATAGAGGACTTGAAACACAAATTAGGGGACTTTTAGGTGACTCCAGAAAGTGCATAAATTACAACAAACACACATATTTATAAGACAAGTCGAATTTAATACAACTTTCATCTGGAACATCTTTTATAATTATTGATTATATCAAAATTAAATTGAGATGACAAAATTCTTAATTTTTCTTTCGCCTCTTTGATTTACTCGGGCTTCACAGCACAAAATGCACTCAAAACAGGGGAAATAGGCTAATTTTCCACGAAAATAGGGGAATAAATTCTTTTAAATAAAATTAATGTGGATACCATATTGAATTCAATATGAAACGCTTTGAATTCCTAAGATTTTAAGTCGAAATTTATTGTACTTTCAACAAAATAGTTGAACTTTCAACCAAATGAGATGAATTTTCTATCAAAAAAAGACGAATTTTCAAAACAAGAGTTGACTTTCAATCCAGAAAAGATGAATTTTCAACAGGAAATATCATTTTCAACCAAGAAAGATGAACTTTCAAAAAAAAAAAAAAAGAAAAAATCATTTTCAACCAAACAGTTGCATTTACAACCAAATAGTTGAACTTTTAAACAAAAGTGACGAATTTTCGAAAAAATAGTAGCATTTTCAACCAAAAAGATTTATTTTCCAGCAAAAAAGGTGAATTTTCAAACTAAAATTCGAATGATTTAGAAAACAGTTGATTTTTAAGCCCGAAAAGATGAATTTACAACAAAAAAGATGATTTTCAACCAAGAAAGATGAATTTTCCACCAAATGGTTGAAGTTTCAAAAAAAAAACAAATTAAGTTTCAATCGAACATTTGCACTCACAACCTAATAGTTAATCTTTCAAGCGAATTGACGAATTTTTAACCAAATAGTTGAATTTTCAAACAAAAAAGATTAATTTTCTAACAAAATTACGAGTTTTCAACAAAAAAGAAAAGAATTTTTAACAAAATAGTTCAATTTTCAACACAAGAGATGAATCTGCAATTAAGTAGATTAATTTTCTACCAAAAAATATGAATTTGCAAAAAAATAGTTACATTTTCAACTAAAGAAATGAATTTTCAAATAAAATGATAAATCTTTAACAAAGAAGATTAATTTTTAACAAAGTAGTTCAACGTTTAACTAAGTACTTGAATTTTCAATAAAAGAAGATGTATTCTCAACGAAAAATGTAATAGTTGATATTTCAACCGAATGATGTTAATTTTAAATTTAAAACAGTTCATATCAAGCAAAAGAGATGAATTTTGAATACAAAAGGAAGAGTTTTTTATCTAAAAAGACGAATGTTCAACAGAAGTTGAATTTTTCGACGAAACAGATTAATTTTCAAACAAAGAAAAGCATTTTTCAAACAAAGAGTAGCATTTTCAACAAAAAAAGATCAAATTTCTACCGAAAAAATCATTTTCCACCAAGAAAGACTAATTCTCAACAAAAAATGTAATACTTGGTATTTCAATCAAAAAAGATTTTAATTTCAAATTAAACACAGTTCAATTAATCCAAAAAGACGAATTTTCAACAAAATAGAAAATATAAAATCCCCAACCAAGAATATTAATTTTCTACCAAGAGAGACAAATTTTCAACAATATCGTCACACTTTCAACCAAACAGATGAATTTTCGACTAAAATGATCAATCTTCAACCAAAGAAATACAAAGTAGTTAGACTTTAACCAAGTAGTTGAATTCTCAAACAAAATAATGAATTCTCAACGAAAAATGTAATAGTTGATATTTTAACCAAAAAATATTTTGATTTTAAATTTGGAATAGTTGAATGCAACCAAAAAAACGAATTATCAACAAAATAGTTG
>JAUMHM010000031.1:56698555-56711600 GCA_032362435.1 Melikaiella ostensackeni
GTTGAAGCCTCAACCAAAAAAATGAATTTTCAATCAAAAAAAAAAAAAAAAACGAATTTTCCATCTAAAAGACCAATGATCAACAAAGTTGAATTTTCAAGTAGAAAAGATGACTTTTTAACAAAATAGTTAATTTTCAACGAAATCATAAAATTTGTAACCAAATAGTAGAATTTTTAACCAAAAGAGATGAATTACGATCCAAAAATATAATATTAGACTTTTCAATAAGAAATAATTAACTTTCATCCAAAAATAGTTGGATTTTCTTATTGTGTTCTAATTATTCAAAATTCAGTTCGCATTCAAGCGAAAAAAACGAGAAAAGGGGGAAAAAGAGCAAGTTTCTTAAAAACAGGAGAAAAAAGAGAAATTATGTAAAAAAGAGGAAAGGAGAGGAATAAGGGAAAGGGTTTGCAGTCTGTACACTTTATTAATGAAACAACAGATTTCCGGTTTCTTAACAATTTCAGGCAAGAGGCTTTTAAAATTTTCAAGGGGTTGACCACTCGACTTTTGAGTGTACCTACACAAGATTTCAAACATTTTAAAATATTTCAGGAGATTTTTAGAGATTTTTTCAAAACCCTTGAACACTTATTTAAAATATTTCTTTTTTTTATAAGAAAAGGAAAAGTATATTAAGACTTGAAATTTTCAAAAACATTATGTTTCCTGAAATATTTAGTTTGCTTATTATAAGTACGGTACTTTGTAGTTTTAATTTATAAGAAAGGATTCTATAATGCACTGGAAAAAATTCCTATTCATTTTACAATTTAATAAATCCGAGAGCAGATTGTTTTTATTAGTCAATGATAAATTATTACTAAAGCTATAAAAATGCATTTTCAAACTGCAGCTTAAAATTTCGCAACATTAATGCAATAATTCAACATTTTGAAAATATACGATAAAAATAAAAATGCCAAAATATTTCAAAGATTTCAAAAAAAAAATTCAAGATTTCAAGAGATTTCAAAAGATTTCAGGGGATGTCTAGAGATTTCAAGAGGTTTGACAAGATTTCCAAAAGAATTCCAGAGATTTCAAATATTTCACAGATATTTAGGCCATTTCTATTTTTATAAAAGAAAAAACTATATTAGAACTTAAAATTCTTAAAATCATGATTTGTTTTTAAAATATTTAGTTTCTTCGCTATAATGATCGTATTTTGCACTTTTAATTTATAAGAAAGGAATCGTTAATCCATTCGAAAAGACTTCTATCTGATCTCGTTTTTAATTCATAATTTAATAAATTCCAGAATAAATCGTGTTTAGTATTGTTTGTACTTGTCAATAATACATTAGAATTTTGTGAGCGCGAATATTAAAAATATTTTAAAATTATAAAAATACCAAATGATCTCAAAAATTTCACCGAAATTTCAAAGATTTCAAAAGATTTCACAAAGATTTCACTAGTGATGTGCAAAATGACTTCGGGTCGGGTCGGGTTCACAACCCGGTTCAAACCCGAACCAGCTCGAAACCCCAAAAATCCGAACAGGTCCGAAAGTTCATTTTCAACAACTTCCAGAAATTTTCTTTACTTTATGATAAATTACCAGATAACATCGGAAATTTTAGGAAAATTTCTAATTGAACTTTCGGGTCAGTACAGGTTTTTGGGCTTTCGGACCGGGTCGGGTTTTCGGATTGGGTTGCAACCCCGAAACCCGAACTGCCCCGTCGGGTTCGGTTTTTTTTTTAATTTTGCAAATCCCTTTTCATCCAGAATAGAGGATTTTTAGGGAAATTTGAAGCAAATTAGGGGACATTCAAGGAAAATTCTCCAAATAGGGGATTTCTAGGAGTCAAAAATAAAAAAGGGGACTTTTAAGGAAAATAGGGGGCTGGCTATGAAGTCTGAGCTTGGGCAAACTAACAACGAGGAGCCTATCTGTGATCTGCATTGTCTGCCTATGCTCTTTTAAAACGTTGATTGCTTTAATTGAGTCGATGGTCGATATATTAAAAAATTCCAAATCCCTCGCACAATCACGTAGAGGACATTCACAGAAATTAAACTTGATAAATCTACACAGCTGCAGACTTGCCACTCAAATATCCACTCTTGGTTAAATTCAGGGCTAGCGAAATTAATATAAAAAAAAGTTTCATAAGAAAAAAAAACTCGTTCGAAGTTGCTGGGTTTCTAACTTCTTTTGTTTTAATATTTTTTTATTAATAACTGATGAAATAAAAAATTTAATTAAAAAAAAACGTGTAGGGGAGAAGCGGGTAATGCGGCGCGCATAACATATATCAATTGGTAGAAAGAAAAATATAATCTATAATGTAATGGCAAAATATGTAACACGTAAATCAATATCTTAGCTTTGCTTTATTTATAGGGGAAATTTAATCTATATCAATTAAAATACTTAATTATTAAGTCTTCCAAAAAAGTCCATGTGCGTCAACTTACCTTACCTGTTGGGTAATGTGGCGAGCATTATTAACTTTAACTGCGTGCAAATTAAAAATAATTTTCTAACAATCGAACATTATTTCTAAGATTAGATTAGCATCCAAAGCTATGAACATACAATATTCAACATTTCGACATTTTACCATTAAAATAGTTGAAAAAAAAAAATTTTTGTGTCAAGAAAGGAAAAAAATATCAATTAAATTGTTCAAATTTCTGCAAAACAGTTGAATTTTCAACCCAAAAATATCAATTTTCAACAAAAATGTTAGTTATCAACCAAATAGTTGAGTTTTCATCCAAAAATACGAATTTTTAACAAAATAGTTCATTCTTCTACCAAAACAGATAATTTTTAACCAAACAGTTGCATTTTTTCAAAAAAAGATTCATTTTCTACTAAAATAGTTCAATTTTCAACAGAAAAGGATGATTATTTAACGAAATTATTGAATTTTCAACAAAATAATTAAACTTATAACCAAATAGTTAAATTTTCAACCAAGAAGATGAATTTTCAAAAAAGAAAACTAATTTTCCACAAAAAAAAACGAATTTCAAATAAAATACATGAGTTCTGAACCAAATAGTTGAATTTTTAACCCAAAAAGACGAATTTTTAACAAAATAGTTAAATCCTCATCCAAAACAAATAATTTTCAACCAAACAGTTGCATTTTTACCCAAACAAGATTCATTTTCTACCGAAGTAGTTGAATTTTCGACAAAAAAGGATGACTTTTTAACAAAATTGTTGAATATTCAATAAAATAATTGAATTTTGAACCGCATACAAGAATTTTAAAGCTAAAATATGAATTTTCAACCAGAAAAAAAACTAATTTTTTACCAAAAAAGACAATTTTTCATCAAAATACATGAATTTTGAACCAAATATTTGAATTTTCAACTAAAGTAGATAAATGTGTAGTTAAAATAATTAATTTTCAACCAAGAGAAAACGAATCATTTTTATTTAAAATAATTAACTTTCAATCAAAAGAAAACTAATTTTCAACAAAATAGTCAAATTTTCAACAGGATAAATTAATCTTCAACCAAAAAGAAAGAATTTTTTAACAAAATAGTTCAACTTTCAACTAAGTAGTTGAATTTTTAACAAAAAAAATGAATTCTTAACGTAAAATGTAATAGTCGATATTTCAACGAAAAAAGATTTTAATTTTGAATGAAAAACAGATAAATTTAACCAAGAAAGACGAATTTTCTACCAAAAAAGATGAACTTTCAACGTGAAATGTGATAGTTGATATTTCAACGAAAACAGGTTTTAATTTTGAATCAAAAACAACTGAATTCAACCAAAAAGACGAATTTTCAATAAACAAGTTAATTTTCAACCAGACACATTGTCAACTAAATAGTTGAATTTTCTACCAAACATCAAAATTTCAAGCCAAAAAGACGAAAATACGAATTTTCAACAAAAAAGTTAATATTCAACAAAATAGTTGAATAGTCAATCAAAACAGTTAAATTTTCAACCGAACAGTTGTATTTTTAAACAGAAAAAATAAAATTTCTACCAAAAGAGATAACTTTTGTAATGAAAAAGACGAATTATCAACAAAATAGTTCCATTTTTAGCCAAAAATGATTTTTCAGTCCAGAAAGAAAACAAATTAATTGTAACCAAATAATTAAATTTTCAACCAAAAAGATGAATTTTAAAACAAGAAAACTAATTTTCTACTAATACTTCTACTAATAGTTGAATTTTCAACTAAAATAAATAAATTTTTAGTAGAAATAATTATTTTCAACCAACAGAAAACTAATTTTCAACAAAATAGTTAAATTTTCAACCGGAGAAATTAATCTTCAACCAAGAAGAAAGAATTTTTTAACAAAATAGTTCAACTTTCAACTAAGTAGTTGAATTTTCAACCAAAAAAGATGAATTCTCAACGTAAAATGTAATAGTTGATATTTCAACTAAAACAGATTTTAATTTTAAATCAAAAACAATTGAATTCATCCAAAAAAAATTAATTTTTAACAAAAAAGTTAATTTTCAACCAGACACTTAAACTCTCAACCAAATAGTTTAATTCTTCAACCAAAACAGTTTAATTTTCAACCAAACAGTTGCATTTTCAACAAAAAAAGATGAAATTTATACCAAAAGAGATGAATTTTGAAACCAAGAAGACGAATTTTCGACGAAATAGTTCGATTTTCAACCAAGAATGATTTTTCAGTCCAGAAAGAAATAAAAATCAACCAAATTGATGAATTTTCAAGCCAAAAAGACGAATTCTCTCTCCAAAACAGTTGCAGTTTTAACCAAAAAAAAAAAAGAAAATTCAAACCGAAGAAATGAATTTTCAAACCAAAAAGATGAAATTCCTCCAACACTTTTGAATTTCCAATTCGAAAATATGAATTTTCAACAAAAAAGTTGAATTTTCAACAAAAGAGTTGAATCCTCAATTAAAACAGGTTTATTTTGTACCAAAAAGTTAAAACAAAAGACGAATTTTCTACTTTTATTTTTACATTAATTCCTTCAATATTTTTCTTTTATTTATTTCAAATGCTGATTATCCTATAAACCTCTTTTTTTATTTTATAACTTGACATGAGAATTTAATAAACAAACATTTCCATCCATACAAAAAAATTTGAGGAAGTCTATATGTGGAATTCACATTTAAAGCAATGTTGTTACACG
Source organism: Melikaiella ostensackeni (assembly GCA_032362435.1). Taxonomy (NCBI): domain Eukaryota; kingdom Metazoa; phylum Arthropoda; class Insecta; order Hymenoptera; family Cynipidae; genus Melikaiella; species Melikaiella ostensackeni. The sequence goes on from JAUMHM010000031.1 coordinate 56,703,690, forward strand.
CGCACTACTATATAGCACGCGCATATTATGCTGGTTACAAATTAACCAATATGAGTAATTAGCTATTGAATTTTTTGCAGAGTTTCTCTGCCAACTTTAACGGAACAAAAATTTAAATGACTAGTCGGAACAAATTTAAATTGAACCAAAAATGTATCGAGATTCTCGCCAACATTGGTAGCATTTAATTTAATACAATTATAAGATTTTGGATTTGAGAAAAATATATGATTTTCTGGTTAGATGAAAAATTATAAATTCCACGTAATAAACTAAGGTGTAAGCATTTTTCTTAGACACGCAATAAAGCGATTTTGAGCACTTTTGTCAATTTCAACTGAAAAGAATTTACGTGAGTCTCGATCGAAAGGAGCTCGACCCGCCTGTCGTTTTACTTTCTGTTTTTAGTACAATTTACAGGAACTGAATCGACTCTCTATTTAATAAATTAATGCTGATCGCCTCAGGCAACACTTACTCTTGACATTTGTTCATGGCATTTCTAGAGGACATTCCCCTCTTCCTCAACAAGTTAAACTAGTCTCAAATGATAATTGCACACTATTTATCCACGTTTACATTTACTACTCAAATTCATAAAAAATTACTTAGATTGGCTCATTAAGGATGTTCTAGGTGTAGAGTCAAGTACAAAATCGCTTAACTTTTAACTTGATTTATAAAATTGACAAAAAAGGCCTATTGATTATTGCAACAAATAGAAGAGAAACCTAAACGTAATCAACAAAAAAATATTTGAGGTCATGATTGTTTATTTAAATGTAGTTATTTGCATATTTGGAGTGTTTCTTCCGCTTCAGGCAAAAGTCGTAATTTTCATTCAATTTTAATTCACAAAAGCTCATTCTATTCTTTAAAAGGTTCCTTACAATTCTGTTCGTCACATTTTTAGGAAATTTATTTTACTTCGAAATTATAGGTACAATTATTTTCAGTTAGTCATTTTTTCAATTCAGCAAATCGCTAAATAATATTTAATAAAAACGTAACGAATAGAATTGTAAAGAACCTTCCAAGGAATAGAATGAGCTTTCGTAAATTCAAGTTTAATAAAAATTACGTCTTTTCCCTAGAGCAGAAGAAAGTACACAAATATATAATTACATTTGAATAAACATTTATCACTTCAAATATTTTTTTATTATTTACGCTTAGATTTATATTTTAAAATTTGTTGCAATAATCAATGGGTCTTTTTTTGTTCATTTTATGAATCAAGTTTAAGATTAAGTAATTTTGAACTTGACGGTACACCTAGAACATCCTTAAATTGACTAGATCTTATCGAACCGGGCTTGGCAAGAAAACTGCTCCTCTTGCATTTCATAATTCACAATAAAAGTTAATTAGCTCAGGTCATGTCCCATTTCCAAGGAGCAGCAAGTTCTGGTTTCGCAGGGCTGCCGCAGCCTAACTTATTTGAATAAAGTGGAAAAGTAACCTATTTAAACCGAAAAAGTGACAAAAAGTGAACTCAAACGATTTCAAAAGAATTCGATGAAATTTTTCAAGAATTCCATGTAAATTTTAACAAATTCAGGATAAATTCATAAGAATTTAGAATAAATTCAACGGAATTTAGGTGAACGGAAAAAACTTAAAAAAAAAAACAAATTAAATAAAATTCGAGTGAATTTAGAGGAATTGAAGGGAAATTAGAAGAATTCGATGAAATTCATAAAAATTTAAGGTGATTTTGTGTTAATTCAAGTGAACTGAAAACAATTCAAAAACAATCAAAAAATGCATTGAAATCATTAAATTTGAAGTGAACTAAAAAAACTAAGAAAAGTCACAAAAATACATTGAATTGAGTAGAACTGAAGTAAATTCAAAATAATTCAGGGAGAATTCTAAAAAATTCCAGAGAGTTCAAAAGAATTAAAAAGAATTTAGGATAAATTAATAAGAACGCAGGTTGAATTCCAAATGAATTGAAAAAGTTCCAAAATATTTCAGTGATTTCAGTAAAACTGGAGTGACTTAGAAAGAAATGAAGAAAATTCAGGGGCATTAAAAAAAAATTCAAGAGAATTCAAAAGAATTTAAAGGAATTCAGGATAAATTAATTGAAATTCAGGGTAAATTCAAAATGAATTCAAATGAATCGAAAAAAAAATTAATCAAAAATTTTACATTTATTTGAGTAAAATTTGATTGAATTCAGAAAAATTCAAGGGAATCCAACAGAACTCAGGGAGGAGTAAAAAAAATTCAAGAAAATTCCAAAGAATTTAAAAGAATTCGGGATAAATTAGTAAGAATCCATAGTTAATTGGAAATTAATTCAAATGAATTGAAAAAAATTCCAACCGTCCAAAATATTCCATTTATTCCAGTAAAATTGGAGTGTATTTAGAATAATTTAAAGGAGTTTAAGACAATTCAGATAGAATTCAAAAATTTCGAGAGAATTGCAAAGAATTTAGGATAAATTAATCGATGGGTGCAAAGAAGACTATGCCATCATTTGGTTCTGATATTAAAAAGACGTAAGCTTTCATTTTTTACATTGCCCAGACAACGTAATTAGAACCAAATAATGGCGTAGTCTTATTTGCGCCCATCGTATTAAGAAATCAGGGTGAATTCCAAATAAATTGAAAAAAAAATTTAATCGAAAATATAACATTGATTTGAGTAAAATTGGAGTAAATTCAGAAGAATTCGATGAAATTCATACGAATTCAAGATGAATTTAAAATACTTGAAGTGAATGTAACAAAATTTTTAAAATCCAAAAAAAAAATCAATCAAATTCAGATAAATGGGAGTGAATATAATTACTGAAAAAGAATACAATAAAATGCATCAGAATTCAAGATGAACTTAAATGTCTTCAGGGTGAATTAAATAAATTGAAAATCCAAAAAAGATCCCCAAAAAATCCCCCAAAAAAGATGTGGATTTTAGGGGAATCTCAAAGAATTCAAAAGAATTCAAGAAAAATTAGAAATAGGTATAGACCTGAATTCAATAGTGGTTAACTCTTGGGTTCCCTGTTTTAATTTATTGAAAGAAAAGTAATTAAAGTGTTATTTTCATTTTAAAAAATGACTATAGTGACTTTATCTTAAAAAGTGCCGAATAAATGATCTGAGAAAAAAAAGTGACTAAAAGTGACTCTGTGGCAGCCCTGTGGATTCAGAAACCAAGTGGTTAAAATTTAGAACAAACTCTTTATTCGAACGCAGTTGCAACAAAACATGCTAATAATATTAAAGCTAGACAATAAGCAAAAAATGTTGAAAGTCGTTCTCGGTCATAAGATCACGGATTATGGATACAGAGAAAATAATAATCTACAAAACAATGTCGGATGGAAATCAGAAGGAAATAATGACGCAGTGTTTACTTGTAATTAAGCATAATAATAGAAAATCGCAAAATGTGAAAAAATAGGAGGAAAGTCATTATGCACTATTATTTCCTATTAAATACGTAATATTTGTTATGTAGGTAGCAAATGTTGGAAAATTTTCAAAGCAGTCTCTGAAAAACCTTGTTAGAATTAAATCAATATTTATAAATGATTCCCATAAAGAGGATGCAAAATAGATTTTCACGGTTCAAAAAAATAATAATTCTGTCAGTTTCGAACTTTTGAATAAGTATGATCCACATTTATTCAAAACGTGTCATTTAATAAAAATTCAATATGTCTTATCTGCTCCATGAAATTAAAAATAAATATTCAATAGCTGCAGTATTTTAACTGTACTAAGGTAGCACAATAATTTGTCTTTTAATTTGGGACTAGAATAAAAGATTTAATAAAATATTAACTTTATTAATTTAAATAATAATTAAAATTTATTTTCAAGTAAAAAATCTTAAATGTAATTAATAGACGATCAGACCGCATACAACTTTATAATTATTTAATTTAAATTAAAAATTTATATCAAATATGAATTTTTTAATTTTTCAATAATAATTAAGTAATAATAATGATTATTTAAAGTTTTATATATAACTGATAAGCTTGTTTTGTTTTTCTTATACTTCGTATCACAATGACCACATGATAGCCTTTCAATTGGCGGATCTGAAAAAGAATTGTTTGCAAAAAAATGCAGTCTTTCCTTCAGAATTTCAAAACCGCTTGTTTCATGCATGTCATTCATCTTGACTGGAAGGTTATTTACAATAAATCTGAAAGTTCCAGATCGTGTTAATCTGGCCGTGAGGGCAAAGATGTAAGAGATCAAAATGAAGAGAACCTTCGTCGATTTTTATCTTATCAAGACCAATAACAAAGCTAAAGAGATCCTTGCTTTCTCGATAAAAAAATGCGTCCTCGACTTGCTGCAAGGAAATCCACTCTGAAAATTTCTCGGCAATAGTCTACTTTTAATGGGTTCATAGTCGTGTGTCTAATTAAACTTAATCCTGACCCGACGTGACATTCGTATGACGTGATAATTCTCGCCCATGGCTACAGAAATAACTTCAAGTTCAAAACTCGACGAAGGAAAATTATTTTTATTATGCTACTAGGTTCTTATTTATAGAAAAACTTGAAAAGTCTATGCAAATCTAAAAAACCGATAATCAACTCGTAAATTCAATGCTAGAAATTAATCAAAGATCACAGAGTCGTTTAAAATAGAAATATTCAAATCAGAACAATTTAAACTTGAAAAATAAAATTTAAGAAATTTAATTCAGAATAAAATAAAAATTTAGATTCATCTTTAATGTCCAACATTCAAATTTAACTACCAAATTCTTGGAAAATAAAAAATACCAAGAATCCAACGATCAGATTTGGACAACACACTCCCAAATGTCTCTATTCAAATTGAAAGAAAAATAAAATAAAATAAAAAAGGGGGAAAGAAAAAGAAGGCAACCTGCGAATCCCCTTCCTTCTTTTTTCTCATGTCTTTTTTATTTTCATTTTTTAATCAAAATCAAAAAACATTTACAAAAATCTAACACCGTTTCGATGTTCATTCAACATCCTTTTCATGGGAAGAACATCCTGGTTTCCTCGTGGGTGTTACGTCTTGAGAGATATAACTTACCCAATAATTTATTTATTTCAAAAGTGGTTTCTCGTTTTTAATTTTAATATAAGACTAGAATACTGGGATGAGGATAACTATCAAATACATTAATAAATATACACAAAAAGAATTTACAATTTATAGGAAATATGATTATTTATTGATCATACAAATTGAGGGTTTGATTGATCAGATTGATATTGACGCACAGGGGGTAAGTGTTGTTAGCCGTATCACTTCTTAGGTGCCAAGGGGGTGTACCACTGTGGGCAAAAATTAGTAAGACTTTGTTCATATTTTTAAATTTTTTTATTTATTCTTCCAAATCTATATCGTCCCTCTCAAAGTAATCCCCCTCGGCCCCAATACACTTGTGCCAACGTTTTTTCCAATTCTCGAAACAGTTGTTAAAGTCAATTTCCGGAATAGCCTTCAATGCGCTTAGCGATTCATGTTTAATGTCTTCGATTGACTCAAAACGGTGGCCTCGGAGCGGTTTTTTCAGTTTAGAGAATAGCCAGAAGTCACACGGAGCTAAGTCAGGCGAATAGGGTGGTTGCGGAACGATATTAGTCGAATTTTTGGCGAAAAACTCACAAAGAACGAGAGCCGTGTGGGCCGGCGCATTATGAACACCGAAATGTTGGTAGATTTTTTAAAATGTTTTTTTATTGTGATTTCAAAAAAATAAAAAACGAGAGGTTCAATAGATAAAAAATTTCGGATATCAAAATAAAAAGCGTAATAATAGAAGTTACATAATACCTGTACAGGAAATGGATTCCGGAATCTTGATTAACTAGATGTCCTCCAATTTTCTATGAATTCGATGACCAGCCGATTTTACCTCAGACCTGAAAACAGAAAAATATCATTAACATCTACGTCGTCAATCAATTCGATAGGAAATTTTTTCTGAACGTAAAATCCGATGAGAAACTCTCAGTTTTAGAACTTTAACTCTGAATAAAAAAAAGTTGCCTTTGAAAATAAAGAGCAAAAATTCTCTTAGACAGGTACGTCATTTACGAGCAAAATGGATTAGGGGTCAATCGTTTTCAGTATCCCTGACGTAGAAGAAATACGCTAATTAACAGAATTATTCGCAGCGTGCTTGCGTCTGAAGCTAGACTTGCAAAAAAGGAGTAATATTACTCTGGCAATTCAAAAAAAGTGGTAGTCCGTCGATCTCAACATCTATTCCATAATGTGTAAATAATTCTAGAAAGATCCATGATCAACGATATAATTGTTTTCAGATTATGTCAGTCTTTCATTAAAATCAATATTACGACTTAATCTTCTTCACTATTACCTCAGCCTTTTTTATCTACCTGATGGGTTTACAAATTATGGATATTAAATCGAAATCATTTGGAGAAATGGTGAATAATTTATGCTTTATTAATCTGAAACTACTCTATGTGACGTCTTCTTTTCTAATTTATCAAAGAGAGAAATACATCTCATCATAATTTTTGGAGACAAGATTCCTTGAGAATCAACAATATTTATGGTGGCGGAAATTGAGCTTAAAACTTGATGGGCCACACAAAAAACTATTTGATTAATAGAAATTCATTGAAGGAAAAAAGTTGAACACTTATTTTCAAAGACACATTTATTTCCAATTTAAATTATCTTAACTTCGAACGCTTTGTAATTTAAAAATGTTCGTATGCTTAAAACCTACAATTCTTTTTTTGCATACTTTTCAGTTTGTGTTTCTAACTTTAATTAAAATTATAATGACGACACTCAACTTTTTCAACAACAACAATAAACCGTATGTGTTTGAAGAAGAGGATCGTCTTTTACACATGAAAGACCAATGATCTTTACAAATTCGGAATAACAAAAATAATAATAAATTTCTTAATCTCGTCTAGTCTAGACCATCTTCCTCTTGTGTGCAGAATTTCTTAACAAACAAGATTAGCAATTTTTTTTAACTGGAGGGAGGCAACCAAAAAGCTGGTCAATATACTTTTCTTCAATCGGATTCTTCGACGGAGAATCGACTATCCATATTAATTTTAAACTAAGGCATTATTTAAGGAGGACAGTTGAACTTTCTTCTTCAGATTCATTACAGTAAATATGAAAATCTAAATATGAATTTATTCTAAAAAAAAGCTCTGCTGAAGAAAAGTCGTAGAAGTTTTTATCAATGCAATCTTTTTTGTAATATTTGCGTAGTGATTTTTATACATACTGATGTGTTAATTTTTAAAATTTTCTTATATCATATTTTGTATGTTATTAGACAAGAGGAGAATATATTTGTTAACTTGTATAAATTGCAAAACTTATAATTCACAAACTGCGGCTCAAAGTGTTTTATGAATCTCGTATCTATAACACGTGTTTAAATTATGCGTCGGTGACATCCAGTGAAAACTGCAATGCCCACCGAGACAAGACAATGACTGGTGACTATCACTGAAGAAATAATATTACAAGTTGAGTACTATTAGAGCTAGAGTAGTTTTAAAACGAATGAACAGTTGTAATGATTTTAAAATTTGATCTTTCCCATTTGGCTGCATTCAAAATTAGAATGTTTTGAAAATTAGTATTACATACATCAAATTAGTTTGTTTTCAAATTTTGTCTACAACATTATTTGCGAATTCCATTAAAAATTAAAATGCTTTTAACAGTATTGACTTTGAAGGTAAATTTCTTTAAGCAAGTACTATAACTCTAACGAGTTACTTTATTATTTATAACTTTATGCAACTATTATCAGTTCTAAAATTCTAAAAAAGATGTTTTTTGAGTTGGCATTAGGGTCTAGAATTTTTTTTTTTCAAATATTTCATTTTATATATATATATATATATATATATATATATGCATATTCATATAAACATGC
>JAUMHM010000031.1:56726155-56737216 GCA_032362435.1 Melikaiella ostensackeni
CTTTTTCTAAGCAAAAGCTAATCAATTTATCCCCGTTACCGTTCGTTTTTGGATCTCCGAAATGACCTAGTATCCTGTCGGTACATTCGCGTTGTACACCAAGCCAGCCATTCATATCTCCGAGTAGAATTATTCTTTCGCCTGGATCGCAAGTACCTATAATATCATTTAACAAGTTCCAGAAGGAAGTTTTGAGCTGCTCAAAAATTCATCTTAAAAAATCTGCCCGCTACGCGGGTACATTCTCATCACCCGCGATGCGCGAGGCTCGCATCACTCGCAAGTTCGAGCGCGCGCCTGTCGGATCTCGCGCTTCGCGCTCGATAATAAATTCACCTCGCGCTACGCGCTCGGTTTTTGTACTTCCCCCACATTTGTGCATAGAGCTTTTAAAATGAATGGTCAAACCATTGATAACTGTAATTGGATGATTGTGAATTCTTTATTGTTAAAGCTCCTTCGGCTTTAACGAATACATTCTCATCACGTGTCTCGCGTTTCGCACTCGAATAAAGTATGTACAAATGCGAAATTTTCTATATTATATTAAACTCTATTATAATAAATGTCTGTTATATTAATTTATGTACCTAGGTCTGGGACTCCAGTTTTAGACGACAAATTTTGCCGTTAACATTTTATCGTATCCTGTCATTTTTTCATAAGTTTCAATTTGTTATTTCTAATAGCCTTTTCCCGATTAAAACAAAAACTACGAGTCTTATCAAAAAATGGTGAAAGACAAATTTGTAGATTTAATTTAGGCGAACAATTTTGGCACAAAACATTTTATTGTATCTTGTGTCGTTTTTGCAAAAATTAAAATTTCTCATTCTTAATGTTATTTTTCAAAATTAAAACAAGAACTACGCATCGTATAGAAAAATGGTCAACAATAAATTTGTAGACCCTTTTTAGGTGAATAATTTCGTTATTAAACATTTTATTGTATCTTCTGTCGTTTTTCCACAAATTTAATTTTTTTATTTTAAGTCTTACTTTTCATTATCAAAACGAAAACTACGCATCTCATTAAAAAATGGTCAGTAACAAATTTACAGATTTTTTCTGGGTGAATAATTTTGCCACAAAACATTTTATTTTATCTGGTGTCGTTTTTCCAAAAATTAAATTTTTTTATTTTTAATTTCATTTTTCACAATAAAAACAAAAACTACGAATCATATCAAAAATGGTCAATAACATTAAAAATTATATGTCTTTATATTTTTAAATTGCTTAATTGAAAAATTAAGCAACAATGAAGCAACTTGAGCAACTGCTATCTAATTTAATTGCATTCAATTCTAATCTTGAATTTGATTTTAGGTTCATATGAATCAGGAATTGCTTCTTACAAGCACATGTACTTCAATGCGACATCAAATACGCTAAAAATATGGATTTCAATAGTCTTTGGAGTGATCTTGTTCTACGAAACAGTAAAATATTTAACATGGCTCGCATTTCAAAACCGACTTCGAACGAGCATGTTAATTCTCTTCCTGTCTGCTGTTTTCTCCCACTATTACTCGTGGTGGGTGTACATTAATTATTGGAATGACGACTTCTACTCTCAGTGGTACCACCAGCTATTTTTCTCCCTCACGGAGTTGATATCAACCATTCTCGTGATACACTTGGCCGACGATAAGAACCTGGTCACGCATCGAAAAGCATTTGGGATAAGCGCCATCGCACTTTTGCATATTCTTGCTGGAGGCTGGGATCAATTTGTTACCAATGTCGTCAAGGGAGAAGGCTACGCACATCAGGTAATTTAGATGCTTCCTGATTTGAAAATTAACTAATTGAGATATTGAATTCAATTATTTTTTACCCTAAAGCCAAATCCACCAGCAACTTTTGTACAATTTTGTTCTCAAGGGTCAATTTAATTCCCAACTGATTATTTTCCCTTTTTCTAAATTTCAGACTTCATGGTGATCCTGAAGTGTATTTTAGGGGAAATAGGGAACTTGAAATAGAAAAATAGGGGACTTTAAGGGGACTCTAGAAAGTACCCGAATTACAATAAATACCCAAATTTGTAAGAAAAGTCGAGTTTAATGCAACTTCAAACAATCTGGAAGCATTGCGTTACTGTTCTTATATTACATCTTTTATAATTATTGATGTTATAAAAATTAAATTGAGGTGACAAAGTTCTTAATTTTGCTTTTGTCTCTTTGCTATACTTTGTCAACGAAACGACAGCTTTCCGGTTTCTTAATATTAGAGAAATAATAGCTGCGAAATTCAAAAAGAAAAAAAGAAACAAATTGCTGAAAATAAAGACTTTTCGAGGGGTTGACCACTCTTCTTGTGAGTGTACACGAGATTTGAAGATTTCAAGGATTTCAACAGATTTCAAGGGATTTCAATGATTTCTCAGTTATTTAGAATATTTATATTTTCATCAAAAAAGAACTATATTAGAACTTGAAATTCTTAAAATTATGCTTCATTTTCTAAAATGTTTAGTTTGCGTATTATGATTATGGTATTTTGTAGTTTCAATTTGTAAGAAGGGATTCGTTAATTAACTTGAAAAAATTCCTATTCAGTTCATAATTTAATTTATTCGAGAATAAATCGTTTTTACTTGCCAACAATAGATTATGATTGAAGCTATAAAAATACGTATTTAAATAGAAACTTAAAAATTTGGGAACGTGAATATATATATTCAACATTTTGAAAATATTTGAAAATAATAAAATACCAAAAAATTTCAAAGATTTCACGAAAATTTTAAAAGATTTCAAGAGATTTCAAAGGATTTCAAAAGATTTCAAGGGATGTCTAGAGACTTCAAGAGATTTTTATAAAAGGAAGTCGTCAATCCACTGGAAAAGATATCCATTTGATTTATAGTTTAATAAATTCGAGAATAAATCGTGTTTACTTGTCAATAATAATTTATGATTGAAGCTATAAAAATACGTTTTAAATAGGAACATTAAATCTAGCGAACGTGAAAATACAGATTCAACATTTTTAAAATATTTAAAAATAATAAAAATGCCAAAATATTTCAAAGATTTCACAAAAATTTCAAAATATTTGAAGAGATTTCGAAGGATTTCAAAAGAGTTTAAAAGATTTAAGGGGACGTCTAGGGATTTCAAGAGATTTGAAAAGATTTCCAAAGATTTTGAAGATTTCAAAAGATTTCCAAAGAGTTCAAGAGATCCCAGAGATTTCACATTTAATTAGAACTCAGGCCATTTCTATTGTTATAAAAAAAAGAAAAACTATATTAGAACTTGAAATTCCTAAAATTGTGATTCATTTTCTAAAATATTTAGTTTTTTATTATAATGATGATATTTTGCAGTTTCAATTTATAACAAAGGAGTCGTCAATCTACTAACAAATATTTCTATTTGATTCATAATTGAATACATCCGAGAATAAATCGCGTTTACAATAGTTTTTTCTTGTCAGTAATAAATTATAATAAAAATTCCAAAATATTTCACAGATTTCATCAAAACTGTAAAAGATTTCAAAGGATTTTAATGAATGTCTAGAGATTTCAAGAAATTTGAAAGCATTTTCAAAGATTTCAAAGATTTTAAAAGATTTCCAGATATTTCAAAAGAGTTCAAGAGGTTTCAGAGATTTCACAGTTTTTTGATTACAATGATTGTGTTTTTCACTTGCAATTTATGAGAAAGAAGTCGTTAATCCACTTGGAAAAGATTTCTGTTTGATTAATATTTTAATAAATCCAAGAATAAATCGAGTTTGCTATCGTTTTTACTTGTTAGTAATAAATTATGATTAAAGCTATAAAAGTATATTTTGAAATAGAAACTTCAAATTTTGTGAACGCAAATACTGGAAATATTTTAAAATAATAAAAATGCCAAAATATTTCAGAGATTTCAGGAAGGAATGTAGGTACGCCATATTTCAAGAGTTATTAACCCCTCGAGACTTTTTTTAAAATTTTAATTAAAAATAAAGGCTTCAAAGGGAATTTTATGCAAAGACATTTAGGGAAAATTCTCCATATAGGGAACTTTTAGGGGAAATAGGTAACAGGCTGTGAAGCCTGAAAATTCTAACTAATTTTTCTCAGAAACAGAGATTCAAGTCATTCAAATACGGTTAAAAAATTTCCTAAAGAAGAGCTTTCAAATCTAAATAAGCATTTTTTCTTTTTAAAATGAATCCAATTCAATGCCGTTGATTAATTATGCAATACCAACTAATGAAAAATGATTGTAAGGTCGTTCGCGATCTCGGCTTCATGATCCCTGACATTCTCCACGTTATCATACCTTTGTGGTCGCTACGATGGAGATCCATCTACAGTCTTCCCGGAGCTGGTCTACGTGATCCTGATATCAAACGCGATCTTACTTTTATGTTAGGGATGATATTAGTCGGGTTGTTTGTTTGTGCCATTGTGTAATGTTTTGACAGACGTTTCTAAACAGGGTTTCATCATTTTCTTCACATCGATTGAATTCCGCTTCAATTTAACTTTTAAATTCAGTAATCTCGCAATTATTTAGTTTTTTCCCATGTCATAGATCGTATTTGCCGTCTATATTCAATAACGAAAAGTGCAAGCGTCTTGTCGATTTCTTGCCTTTATACAAGTATTTTGTAACTTGCTTTTCAAATCGACTCAAGGTGAAATGATTAGGTCTAACAGAGTGTGCGTAATTTAGAACTGGAACCAGAAAACTGCCAAAAATGTTTGCTAGGTAGCTTTAATACTGCCATTAAGTAATAAATGTTTTGTATGCACATCTAAAAATAAGACGAAAATCAACTCAAAAATCTTTGACTTGCTGATTATCCAGATAATCTACAAAAAAGACTACCATAGAATCAATTAGTAGGAGCATATCATTTTTATACCTATATTTAAGGCTTTTTAGTATTTTTTTACCTAATTTAATTTTTAGAATGTTTAATTTAGTGTGGATTATTGAATATTCCAAAATTTTTGTTGATTCAGTAGTATTTATAAATATTTTTTCTAAACGGATTGTTGAAATCAATGCCTTATTGGCAAGACAATGCCGCCGATTAAAAATATAAAAATGTGATTTCTAAACATCACCTCATTATCGACAGGGTTGTTAACGTTAAATCTTATTTCAGATTTACATTTAACAATAATTTTGCCTGTATTTGGTACTGAATTACTAGCATAGAAAATTTTTGTAAAATTGTAGTAGGAATTACAAAACGAACAGTATTTTTAGAAACGTAGTTGCGCTTAAATTGTTATATCATTAACCAATAAGTAGGTAGATAATAGAAACATCAAAAACTGGCAGTAGACAAACTGCAGTCATTAGTCATTTTTTTCAATTACGAGTCAGTAATCTTGAAATTCTCAAAGTTATTGTCATTAAAATTAGAATGATTTTCAAAATTACAAGTCCATTTACTAAAAAGTTAGTAAAATGCTCACTACTTTATATTTCTATAACTTAAACGACTGATAAATCAGTTTAATCGTTGATGAATTGTGAATCAACCTGATCTATAAACAGGTGCTAATTTTACTGCGAATCAAAGAATCTTTTCCATTAATCAAACTTACAATGAAACTTTTTCTGTGGATTTGAACACTTTTCCATGAGCATGTGATTGTAAAATGTAAAGTGCCTATAAATTTTGCAATTGTGGCTGACATGTACCGTTATTGTATTACTTTCGTATCGAACAGCTCGAAAACAATGTAGGCACTATTAATTAAGACAAAATTTATTTTAATTATCTTCGAATTTTAAATGTTACTGAGCTACCTTTGAGCCTGATAAATTGGCGAGTTATATTTCATAATTTGTAATATTTATATTAATTTTGATAGTAGCGAAGAAGCGATTTTTCTAATCGAATTGAGTAACCAAAAATATCAAACTGTGTACTTTTAGCTCATATTTATGTGCATCATTGCACGTTATAATATAGTAGAAAAGCCAAAGAGACATTAACTAAAATGTCAAATCAAACGAATCCAAAGAAAGTAGAAAGTTCAATTAAGGTTACAGAAATTAATTTTTTCTTTTAACCTTAGAAATAGTTGTATAATAGAATTTTATTGGTTTTTGTAAAACTCTTAATCAAGTTTATCAGAGATCTGCAAATTTCTATATTGATGATCAAAGCCAAAACTGATAGAGGTATTGTTAATCTTCCGAATTTCATTATTTAATGTAAGAAATGAGGAATACTCAGCGAGTGTAATAGGCGAATAAAGGGAATGTCAGCATTAATTTCGGTAGTTTTTCAATTATAATTTAGTTTTGAGTCAAGTTTTTCAAATCTTAGGGAGCATTTAAATACCGTAAACCGGGGCTAAGCGGCGCACCTTTAATTCTGTATTTAAAACGCGATATTGCTTCTTCTACTTTTTTCAGTTGAAGTTTTACTATTGTTAGTCGCCAGCCTTTATATTTTTTATCTAGAAGAAGCAAATATCGCATTCAGGAATGTAGAATCAAGGGTACGCCGCTTCCCACCATACGCCGCTTAGCCCCAGTTTACGGAAACTCAGATTGATTTTTAGAATAATTTAAAAAATCAATTAGTTCTGAATCTTCCGACCAGTGATTCATCGTATGTATCAAGTGAAGAAATTTAAGGAAAAATTTATTGTGGAAGGGCGCAGGCCTCAAATCGATTCTTCCACCACCCATCCCACCCCCAAGAAACCCGCCGAGTACGTAACAACCCCCGGCCGTCGATTCGGTCTCGAGGTAATCCGAGTACAGTTTAAAAACGCGATCAAAGCAAACATGGCGCTAGATTTTGCTGCAACATATAAAGTTCTTGTTCTCGGGGATTCTAACGTCGGAAAAACTTGTATCGTCCATCGATATTGTGATGAACGGTATTATGATACCTACATATCTACGATAGGTGAGCCCTTCTCGATTATAACGAGTTCAAGGCACTTGCATTCCAATGCAATTTAAAAGCGTGTCACCACAGCTGCGTCCATCTAATCACTGTTGACAGTCTCAAGAAAAAACTTTAATTATGAGTGGCTTCACAGACACGCCTAAAAAAAATTTCTCTTGGAAATTAAATTCTACGGTTGGGAATAGAAATAAAATTCCTTTATTTAGGGATTTAATCAATTGATTTATTTTTAGAAAAGTATAATAGTCTCAACCAAACCAATATTTGTAAGGGAATTTATCATATAATATTGAACAATATCTTGTTATTAATTTCCAGGTAGGTATTAAGAAATCGTTTGCTTTTGAATTTAAAAGATATTGAAAATTAAATTTCAAACCTAAAGTTTTCATCAAAATTCAATTCGAATTTCATTTTCAAAAATTTATCATGTAACTATAGGATCGAATATTTTTCTGAAGTTTTTTCTAAAGAAAAGTGGTTATTAATTTGATTAAAGTAAAGGCTACCACTGTTGGCGATAAACTCGTTAATGTTGGGGTAATTTATTAGTTATTTACAATTAAAATTTTGAAATTTTGCCAAATAACTGTTAGTTTACATTTTTTCGGACATGCCTAAAAAATGTTTCTTGGAAATTAAATTCTACGTTTAGAAATACAAGAAGAATTCCTTTATTTACGGAATTCAATCCATGGATTCCTTAAAAAGTATAATAGTCTCAATCAAAGCCAATGTTAAGTCTCTAAAATTTTCTCTTCTGTTATTTTCATTTTCGACTCATTTATGGCTTTTAGAATCATCAAGAGATTTAGGATAACATCTGTCTAAGCTACTTAATCGTTTCATCACTTCTTCGGAACCATTTGAGAGAAATACTATTTCGAATTTTCGAATAGAACAGGGTAAACATAACTATAAATTGTGAGTCTTCGGTTATCTCGGACCTCAGTAAATCTGGCATCAGAATGTCATTCGTTTCAGAATCTTCGCTTTACCTGAGCTACTTGAAACACCTTGTCTGTATTCCCTTCCACTCCCAAATTTCCTTGGTCATACTACTCCAAGTTTAGAAGCGGGGATAAGGTGATCCTGGACCTAGGTACCTCAACCTGGTTAATATAATGACGAGGCAGTCGTACCATATTGTGTATTCAATGCTTGCCATAGAATAAATACAATTTTATACAAACTCCAAGTTTTTTACTCCACAAAGTTGGGTACATCAAATTAATTTAGGGTGTATCAGTGCACGTAGTTTTAGCAATTTTGCACATTTTCTATGGTCCTTCGAGCCGGATTAACCACCTTGAATACAAAAGTGAAAAAAAAACACTAGTGATACATTGACTTGGACTCAAGACTTTTAATAACTTTGGGGGACCCAAGCTACTAGTGAAAAATTGAGGTTCAGTGAATAAATAAGTGCGACGACAGGAAACGTTATTGTCGGCTACAATCTTTTATGTGACTTCTTAGTGACTATTCGAAAAGTGTCGTGCAATCTTCAGCGTGAGCTTCGCTAGCAATGGTGCGCTGCAAATGGTGGGCTGGTAACAGCCAGCCCACCATTTGCAGACCAGAAGTCCAGATTCACCTTAGAAAGCGAAAGGGTGAACTAATTAAAACATCCTGATTCTGCTCTAAAGGGAAATATAGCCTATTGTTATCAAGTCATTAAAGATTCAACTCGACCACTAGGCGAACAGAGTCTCGGTGAGGAACAACTGACCATCAAGCGACATCCGTCTTCTGCTCAACAAGGTAGGTAGGCTCGTTTCATTAAAAATCGCCATCCATTTATATTTATTCCTTTAGTCCCATTTCCCTCGACAAGATGAGTAACAATGAAGGAGACCGAACTGTTGTGAATCATACAGACGCGCAAACTTTGAAAAAATTAATGAAACGTCGCAGAACGGTAAAAGCGACTGCAACTAAGTTTTCAAATTTCCTAAAAGAATACCAGGCTGGGGAACCAAATTTCATTAAATTAAGTGTCCGTTTAGAAAAATTCATGACTCAATTTCAGCTCAAATAACGCCTCAGATCAAATTGAATTGCTTGACAAAAATCCTAATCTTGTAGACGAACGTTTTCAAATGGAAGAAACGTATCTTGATCTTGTCACTTTAGCCGAACAGTTAAAACTAGACTCACGTCAAAATATCTCTGAGGATCATTCTTCTCATTTTAGAGGTTTCTCCTCAAGCAATCCAGAACAAAGCTCTAATGATGTGTTCAAACGTCGAATCAAATTACCTGAAGCTTCTTTGCCCAAATTCGATGGTCGCTATGAAGATCGGTTATCATTCAAAGATGCATTTACGTCAACGATCGGTAGTCAGAAAGATTTGAATAACGTAAAAAAGTTGCAATACTTGAAATCAGCTTAAACCGGTGAAGCGATTAATAAAATGAAAATTTTTAGCATAGCCGATGAAAATTTTTCGCGCGCGTGGGATTTATTGAAAAAAACGTATGCCGATGAACGATTAATTGTCGGGAGACATCTGAGTCTTCTGTTGCGTCTTCCCATTATTTACTACTCGCTGAACCAGAATTTCACAAACCTGCACCTGCCGACCTTTTATTAGGTTCAGGACCTACATTATCTTTCTTTTGTATCGGTCAAATTAGTTTATAAAGTTAGAATTGAGGCTTATACCTTCAAAAAACGAGATTGGGATGGGTCATTTGCGGATATATAGACTATATGAAGAATTCAAAAAAACTGAATCGTCATCTAGCTGATCTACAATTTAAATTAAATCGTTTCTGGGAAATCGCGAAAGGTCAAATTACAGCTAATTTTTCAACTGAATAACTTGAATGCGAAAAGTATTTTCAGCAAACTATCTCTAGAAATGAAGAAGATAGATATATCGTTGATCTGCCGTTTAAACAAAATCCAGATAAATTAGGCGAATCTCGTTCAAATGCATTAAAAAGATTAAATTCGTTAATAAACAAATTTGCGAAAAATCCGGAATTCGAAAATGCTTATAGCGACGTTATAAATGAATATAAAGATTTGAATTTGAAATTAAAAGAACTCTTTGCTTTGTTCAATTCAAATGAACATGAAAGAAAAAGTCACAATTTCCTCGGCGAAAAGGCAACTTCCTCACCTTTTTCCACATTTCGGTGCATTTCGGAATCGGGAGTAAAATCCTTCAAACATCACCTTAAACGCGTCGTCACTGCCGAATTATTTACATTCGAACAGTTTAAGACATTTGTCATTGATGTCGAGGGAATTTTGAATTCTTGTCCTTTAACTCCCGTTTCCTCCGATCCAAATGACCTGCTAGTTCTAACACCTGGATACTTTCTTATCGGCGATCCTCTGACGAGTCTACGTCATCCAGATTTTACGTCTACTCCTTTCAATTGATTATCAACTTGGCAGCATCTATGAGGAATATTTAAACGAATTAAATATTCGGAACAAATGTGTCGCTGGGAAACACACTATTAAGGAAGGAACAGTAGTTCTGTTGAAGGACGTCAATCTACCTCCGATGCAATGGTCCTTTGGATGAGTTATCAAAATTCATCCTGGCGAAGATGGAGTGATTAGAACTGTCGCTGTTAAGACTGCAACCGGCGAATTGAAGCTTAATATAAAAAAAAAAAACTGTCACCGTTACCTATCGACGAAAATGAGGTCACAAATTAGACGTTATTGAATTTGTGGATCGTAAACTCTAAAATTTCAAATCTAAAATTTTCTCTCCTGTTATTTTCATTTTCGACTCGTTTATAGCTTTTAGAATTATCAATAGATTTAGGATAACATCTGTCTAAGCTACTAAATCCTTTTATTACTTCTTCGGAACCATTTGAGAGGAATACTATTTCGAATTTTAGAATAGACCAGGGTAAACATAACCATAAATTGTGAGTCTTCGGTTCTCTCGGACCTCAGTAAATCTGGCATCTGAATGTCATTCGTTTTAGAATCTTCGCTTTACCTGAGCTACTTGAAACACCTTGTCTCTATTCCCTTCCACTCCCAAATTTCCTTGGTCCTTCACCACCAAGTTTAGAAGCTGGGATATGGTGACCCTATAACTCTAGGTCAGTGCCGGCTCTAGGGTAGTTCGAGGTGTTCCGTCGAACAGGGCGCCAGGGAATGGGGGGCGCCAAAAATTGAAA